>JAMPIV010016484.1:22500-285000 GCA_024509875.1 Oreohelix idahoensis | reverse complement strand
TATTAAATGATGGAACTGCAACTAGAATTAATCCACAAGCTAACAGGGCAGACTCAGCAATAGACATAAGTATAGCAACCAACAACCTAGCGAATGTAAATTGGGAAGTGTTACAAGACACAAACTCAGATCATCTGCCTGTAACTGTCTTTTTTTTCTTGTTGAGGTGATCACTGGCCCAAGACAGTTTACATGTTGTTAGATGTGTAGTGCGAGCGTATGATGAGTTGAGTGTGGGTGCGAATGAAGACGCGAATGTGTTTAGGCTCGTATAGATGTAGATCCTGCAACCCATACTCTCACATGCAGTAATCAAGGATGCTTTGACACTGCAGGCATGTTTCAAGACATTTATTGACGGGAACACACATAATATCAACAGGAACAGTCAGTGTAACAAGGTCATGCTGACCTGACATCGATAGGTATACATTTGGCATTCAAAAAGGTAAACATCAGAATAGACGTGCATGGTCAATAGCAAAGTTCTTCAATAATGACAGTTCGTAGCGTCGCCCTTGGCGTCTCTGACTAAACGCGTCAGATGCCTTAGTTACCTTGACACACAGGTGCAACTTGGCACTCCCTGCCAATTGCACATATCAGGCTGTAGTATAATAGCCGGAAGCACAGGCCTCGTCCTAACGTCGGCCGTGTACTTCTGTTAAATAGGTTATCATCAACCCTGCAGTAATACTTATTGTAGATAGAAGTTCCGCCAATCTGCGGCTCCCACAATATATCTTCGTCACTGGATTTCTGGACAATATAAGACTAACAGTCTTGGATGGCTACCTCGAGCACAAATATATAAGTTCTGAAATGGCGGATCAGTGAACTGCTGTTCACCCTAGGTAATCCTTTACATGTTCTGCCACCGAAAAGCGTAATAATGCATAAAGGTCGGTATTACCTGGTAAATGAATCCTCAGAACTACACAAGGAATTCTGTCGTCATCCCGACGCACAGAGATTCACTGGGGAAAACTGCCATAGCAGTTACTTCGAAGATTCTCCCCGAAAAACAATGGACTCTTGGTCCCTTCAGAAAAACAGGACCTCCCGGCTTCCCGGAAGTATATCTCACTCCCGCTTAAAAAACCTTCCCATAGGCCTACGCCGAACTGTCAACCTCTGACCCTAAAGGTCAAACACAATGAATGAATAAACAAGGGAAGACAACCCCTAATCAACCTGACATCGCAGGTAAAGACACAATTATACTTATGATACAAACATAAGCAAATAACTTGACAGATGACTCCGTCGAAAATGACAGCAACATTACTACCACCCCCCTGTAAAAAAAAAAATGCAATTTTTTTTTTTTTAATATGTTCATGAGCAAGATAGCACCAGTATCACTTCTGTGCTCATGCAAACAATGAACCTAATATCAGGTACAATAGAAGAGGGTACAAATCATCTCCCAACATAGGAGAAAATATTTCCTTTAAGCCAAACAAACTAAGGGATACCATTCAAGAAACCTAAGTTGCTGGCAATACCAATCATATATCAAACATTACTAAATAATATAATCATAGCAATATACAAATGTCAATGCTATTTTAGCAACATATCACTGATGGATGGACAAAATGAAATTTGTTAAATTATCTAAACATCATCCAAATACATTTGTATTACAACATATTATGATATTAAGGACAGACCTAAGTCTGAAAATATATCAGGAAAAACTAGGACACAAGATTTAACTGGAATCATGTGGGCATCTAGACAATATGTCCGCCATCACATTATCCGAACCACGGATAGCTCGCACCGTGAAATGGAAAGGCTGAAGAGCAATAGCATAACGAGTAGATCTCGAGCTCTTCAAATCCTTACTTTGCATAGCCGTAAGAGCTTTTTGGTCGGTTTCCATAAAGAAATGCGCGCCCAGAAGGAACCTTTGTAGCTTAAGAATGGACCAAACCATAGCCAACAATTCACGGTCCAAAACCGAGTAATTCCTTTCTGCCGCATTCAGCTTCCTAGAAATATACATTACAGGATGCAGAGTTCCTGAATATTCCTGCATTAGTGCCGCTCCAATGCCAGTGGAAGAGGCATCACTACGAAGGACAAAAGTCTTATCAATCGTCGGTAGTCTTAAGATAGGATGAGATGAGAACAAATTCTTAACCTGATCCAATGAAGATTGGCATTCTTGGGACCAACGCACCATATTAGGAGAACCTTTTTTCAATAACGTTGAAAGTGGTGCCATAATGGAGGACAGATTCTCAATGAATCTTCCATAGAATTGTATCAATCCCAAGAGACTACGCACTTGCTTTTTTGTCTTCGGAACCGAGATATTTAATATCTTTGAAATGTTTTGGTCCTCTGTCTTCAACAGACCATGACCAACTCGATGACCTAGGAAGGAAATTTCACTAAACCCAACAAAAGCTTTAGAGGGTTTAGCAGTCAAACTATGCTCACGTAGAGTAGATAGCAATTCCTTCAGACCCACATAGTGTTCTTCCCAAGTATCGCTGAAAAGACAGATGTCGTCTAAATATGCAATGACATCTGCACGATCTGATAGAATTCGTCGCATCATGCGCACGAAAGTCGCTGGGGCGTTCATAAGCCCGAAAGGCATAAAATTCCATTGAAACAGACCCCTAGGTGTCGAAAAAGCAGTGAGAGGTTTGGCGTGTTCCGTCAATGGGACTTGCCAATAACCTTTCGACAAGTCTAGTTTAGTAAAGAATTTAGCTTTAGAAAGTCTAATAAGTAGATCATCTAATAACGGCATAGGTTCAGCATCGAACTTCGTAACTTGATTTAATTTGCGATAATCAACGCAAAGACGTATGTTATTGTCTTTCTTTCGAACAATAACTATCGACGAAGAATAAGCTGAAGTGGATGGTTCAATTATTTGTAGTTGAATCATTTCATCCAATTCTTTCTCGACTTGTGCTTGAAAATGAATAGGTATTGGGTATGGTCTTACTCTGATCGGATTACGATCAGTAAGTATGATGTCATGTTCTATGACATCTGTGTGTCCAGGAATGTCGGTAAGGACATCCTGATATGATTGTAACGTAGAGGATACTTGACGTTGTTCCTCAAAAGACAAGTTAGAAGAGACTGTAACGTCTCTCCACGATTCCGTTGAAGTAAGTGGAATCGTAGGAAGAGGTAAGTTCACGTCAGAAAAAATAGTTTCCTCATCCTGTATAACGGACAGGGATGAGATGTGACCATGTTGAACTGGAGAGTCGTCCGTCGCCTGGAAAATAGGCTGTAAATAGTCTGGACGTTCAATAAACTCTGTTATCATATTTATATGGAAGGTTTTATGCCTTCCATCCACATCGACAATATAGTCGACATCAGAAATTTTCGAGACTATAGTGTATGGACCCTTCCAAGAAATGAGAAGTCTATTCTCTCTTGAGGGCAGTAAGACATATGCTTTGTCTCCAGGACAAAGTTGACGTAGGCGTCTTTTCTTATTAGCAAATCGCCTAGCTTTTTCTTTCGCAAATTCGGAAGATGAAGTTGCTAACCTGCACGATTCGATAATCTTTTCTCTAAGAGCTATAACATATTCATATGACGATTGTGTATCATCGTCAATATTATCGGAAGTTATCAAATCGTGTAACAAGGACATTGGCCCGCGCGGTTGCGCGCCAAAGACAAGTTCGAAAGGAGAAAACCCTGTATGCTCGTTGGGAACCTCTCTATAGGCAAAGAGGACTGCAGGTAAAACCCTGTCCCAATCTTCAGGATGATCCTCCGTTATCTTGCCAAGTAAGTTCTTTAGTGTCCTGTTAAGACGTTCTACCAATCCATTGGACATTGGATGATAAATACTACTGAGAGACCTTTTAATGTCTAGCGTAGCCATTACCTGAGACATAACGTCCGAAATTAACTGAGTGCCGTGATCCGACAGTATTTCTCCGGGGAATCCCAGACGAGAAAATACGAGCCAAAGAGCATCAGCGATATCGACAGTTGATATGCTCTTCAGAGGAATAGCCTCTGGCCAACGCGTGCACATGTCCACGCAAGTGAGGATAAATTGGTGTCCTCTGGCTGACTTAATTTTGAACGGACCAATGATGTCTATAGCCATTTTCTGAAACGGCCGAATCGGAATATCTGCAGCCTGAATAGGAGCAGCATGTCTCTGACCCCTAGACTTGACCTCTTGACAAATTTTGCAAGATCGGCAATAAATTCGGATGTCTTTATTCACGAATGGCCAAAAGAATGACGCAAGGACTCTAGTTTTAGTTCTGGAAAAACCCATGTGTCCCGCACACTGAGAATCGTGTGCATGCCGAAGAATTAAGGCTCTCATACACTTAGGCACAAGAATTTGCGAGTGCATAGACTTGTCCGAGTGTTGTACCATTCGTACCAATATACCATTCTTCATAGTGATATACGATTTGTGATTCGTATTTTGATTGGGATCCCCTTTCTTTGCAAGAAGGAAGTATTTCTTCAAAGAAGGATCCTCTTCTTGACGTTTAACAAACGAGTCATGGGAAATCACCAAGTGCTCTCTTGGCTATCAACTTCATTACTATTATCAGATGAAGTTGGGGGATTAAGAGCTTGAGCTCTTGTCACCACTGCATTGACCGTTTGAATGTTTTTTTCTTCCCAACTAGAAATTTGTTGCGGGGTGCATTCTTTAACCCCATGAATACGACCGATTATAAGATCCGCAATAGGATTAGGAAGAAGACATGCATGGACATCTCCTGTGAAGAAAGGAGTGTCAATCCTAATAATAGCAGTAGGATAGCTTTCCATAGTACCACCAAATGTAACACATTTGATTGTTTTTCCAGTGGCACAGCAAGGATCTATCAGAGACTCCTTAACCCCGACGGTAGTACATCCCGAATCGAAAAGTACTGAGACTAGCCTATCATTTATTAGACCTTTATGTAAGATGAGAGATCCTCTCCCATCATGCGCAACTGTAGCAGGTAGAGCAGGAAGAGGGTGACCACAACTTAGCGTAGATACAGTTGATGAGTCAAACAATGTTAAGCATTGGGGGCATTCAGTTGCTCTCCCAAAATCGAAAGCACAACCAGTGATAGCCCTAGAGTTACCACTATCATTTACTGTATTACAGGCTCCATCAAACTCTTGTTGCGCAGAGTTTGCCTGTTGGTAAGGTCTTTTTTTGTTAAACCTAGGTCTACCTCGATTATCATTTCCCCTGTAATTATTTCGACTATCATTTCCCCTGTAATTGTTATCATATTGCCTATTGTAATCATCATTCCGGTTTGAATCCCGGTTTCTAAATTCACCATCGTCATAATCTTGACGTCGAGAATGATTACCTCGAAAATTTGAATAGTTATTATTTGGATAGCCTTTACGAAAGTGTCTCAAATTATTACCACTAAAATTACGAGAACTACCATCTTGTCTCCACTGCATAGACGAAGAACCATCATGTGTTGGATTACTCCGCTTCTGAGTGTAATTTTGATTACTTCCCCTATTCCAATTTTGTTGAGCACCCTGAAATTTTTTTCTGAAATTAGGGCCATATGGTGTTGCCGAAGCAGCTGGCAACCCTTCTTTCACTTTAGAATTGCTAACTGTAGCATGGGGATGTGCTGTGGCATACTGACAACAGTATTCCTCCATTTCTTTTAAGTTTTTAGGCTTACGCTCATGAAGGAATGCAAGAAAAGAATCATTAACAGATGACAAAACCTTATCTCGCAATAATAAGTCCATTAGACCTTCATATGTTTTCTCAATCTGAGACAACTCAACCCATCGTGTAAATGTACGACGTATCTTTGTAACAAAATCAGAGAAATCTACTCCATTTTCTGGCAACATTGTCCTAAAACGAAGACGATAGTCTTCTTGTTTTAATTGGTATTTCTTTAGTAATGCTGCCCTGACAACATCATAATTAGTCCTCTCATGTTCGTCTATTGTCATAAGAGTAGTCACTGTGTCACCTGTAAAAAATGGCATCAGTTGTTCAACATATTTTTCCTTTTTTATGTTATGCGTATCGCACAAAAATTGGAATCTATCTAGATAATCTGCTACGTCATCCTTTAAAGGATTGAAATGAGGCAATTTAATCCTACTAACAAACTCCTTTGTCGTACTCGAAGTTGTTTGCTGAGCACCCGTACTCGCCAATTTCAATTTCTCTAACTCCAAAATTGCGAGTTTTTCATCAAGTTCCATCTTCTGTTTTCTTTCCTCATGTTCCATTTTTCTA
Source organism: Oreohelix idahoensis (assembly GCA_024509875.1). Classification (NCBI taxonomy): domain Eukaryota; kingdom Metazoa; phylum Mollusca; class Gastropoda; order Stylommatophora; family Oreohelicidae; genus Oreohelix; species Oreohelix idahoensis. The sequence continues at coordinate 278,744 of JAMPIV010016484.1, read as the reverse complement.
ATTTCAGCCTCAGCAGCAGCTTGAAGTTTTTTTTCCTCTGCAGCAGCTTGAAGTTTTTTTTCCTCTGCAGCAGCTTGAAGTTTTTTGTCTTCCATTTCCATCTGGAATTTTCTTTCATCAGCTGCAGCTTGAGCTTTCCTCTCCTCAGCCTCTCTTTGATACCTTCTTTCTTCAAGTTCTAATCTTCTATTCTCAGCTTCTAGCTTCTTTAGTTCAGCTTCTGCTTTCAATTTAATTTCCTCTTTTTGTTTCTTTTCTTCTGACTTTAATGCAATGGCGAATTGAGCAGATGAATATTCTTCCAATTCTTTACCAGACTTACCAAGGGTCAACCCTTGCTGGATGAAGAAATCCAATGTAGACATTCTGTCTAATGAGATCAGAAACCTGAAAAAAAATTAAATAAATTACCTTATCCCACTTCAATGGGAGACAAGTCTGAAATGCTAGACTTGTATACTCACTTCACTTTATTTTACTGTCTCAATCTTTGTAGATAACAAGTCTTTTATCAAAGAACTTGTATAAATATCTTATATAATATTATTTAACAAACTCTATATGAAGAGTCTACCTTATCAATAATATCAAAACATGACCAAGTATGTGTATGTAGACTGTGCATGACAGTAATGTAGTACAACCAAAAAAAAATACAAAGACAAAAATACAAAACAATACAAATGGCAACACTGTTTTAACCAAAAATGTGTAGAGAAATACACAAGAAAGGAGAGACCTACAGAATACAAACAAAACAAATCGACAATCAAAACTGAAAAACAGACAAAATATTACAAAAACAACGTTAAGTACAATTACATCACAGCTAACATCAATAGCGACCAATTGTCACTAGCAAATTTCCAAATTAAGAAAATTTGCACCTACAGACCGCTTACAGTAAGCCTCGATCAAGTGGCATATTTACCGTAAGACCCACCAACCGAAAAACCCGCAGAAAAATACACAAAACAGTAGAAGTGACATAAACATATAGCAATCAATTTCAATGTGTTGCAGAACAAGTTCAGTCACAGCTGAAACTAAAATAAATTTCTTGCTCCTTGCGAACACAGAAACGAAATGTCAAACGCGCACTGAACGTCAAATCCACTGTAACATAAAGTGGTATTCACGAACCAAAGTTACTATGACCTTCTCAAATTAGGGCTTGCACATTGAATGTTTACAATTTCACGTACTGTTTACAGACACTTGACCTCCAACAATGTAGCTTGAATGCTCTGACCTAGAAAAGTCTGTTGTTGAATGAAACGTGTAACAACCCGCAGTACTGTTTACAATAGGAACCCGCCTTCTATGCAGTTATGGTCCACGTAGCAAATGCCTAGTAGTTCACTTCAGTACTTGTCTTGTTATGCTTTATGTAGCATTATAATATAAATGCTCGTACTGTTTATTTGTGTCAACCGTTGATGACCTATATCTGTCCTGTTGTAGCCAAAACTTGCAAGTGTAGAATTAGCGCTGTGTGTTACGGCTGTCCCGTGTGTAGCTTAGACCCACAGATCAGAAGTGTAATGTGTACTTGTCCTTCTTGTAACTTTCTCGACAAAACTGGAGACATCATACATGTAACAGCCAACCAGGAATGTAAATTTCTGGATCCATAAATGTCAACAATAATGTCAAATGCTCGCTCTGTTCTTTTTAAACCCACAGATCTGGTCCATCAGAAATGTAAGTTTCTAGGCCACATTGGCGACAAGAAATGTATCATAAGAGCCCACGTAACTGGTCCACCAGAAATGTAACTGTCTTTTTTTTCTTGTTGAGGTGATCACTGGCCCAAGACAGTTTACATGTTGTTAGATGTGTAGTGCGAGCGTATGATGAATTGAGTGTGGGTGCGAATGAAGACGCGAATGTGTTTAGGCTCGTATAGATGTAGATCCTGCAACCCATACTCTCACATGCAGTAATCAAGGATGCTTTGACACTGCAGGCATGTTTCAAGACATTTATTGACGGGAACACACATAATATCAACAGGAACAGTCAGTGTAACAAGGTCATGCTGACCTGACATCGATAGGTATACATTTGGCATTCAAAAAGGTAAACATCAGAATAGACGTGCATGGTCAATAGCAAAGTTCTTCAATAATGACAGTTCGTAGCGTCGCCCTTGGCGTCTCTGACTAAACGCGTCAGATGCCTTAGTTACCTTGACACACAGGTGCAACTTGGCACTCCCTGCCAATTGCACATATCAGGCTGTAGTATAATAGCCGGAAGCACAGGCCTCGTCCTAACGTCGGCCGTGTACTTCTGTTAAATAGGTTATCATCAACCCTGCAGTAATACTTATTGTAGATAGAAGTTCCGCCAATCTGCGGCTCCCACAATATATCTTCGTCACTGGATTTCTGGACAATATAAGACTAACAGTCTTGGATGGCTACCTCGAGCACAAATATATAAGTTCTGAAATGGCGGATCAGTGAACTGCTGTTCACCCTAGGTAATCCTTTACATGTTCTGCCACCGAAAAGCGTAATAATGCATAAAGGTCGGTATTACCTGGTAAATGAATCCTCAGAACTACACAAGGAATTCTGTCGTCATCCCGACGCACAGAGATTCACTGGGGAAAACTGCCATAGCAGTTACTTCGAAGATTCTCCCCGAAAAACAATGGACTCTTGGTCCCTTCAGAAAAACAGGACCTCCCGGCTTCCCGGAAGTATATCTCACTCCCGCTTAAAAAACCTTCCCATAGGCCCACGCCGAACTGTCAACCTCTGACCCTAAAGGTCAAACACAATGAATGAATAAACAAGGGAAGACAACCCCTAATCAACCTGACATCGCAGGTAAAGACACAATTATACTTATGATACAAACACAAGCAAATAACTTGACAGATGACTCCGTCGAAAATGACAGCAACACTGCCAATTGTAATAACCATGCATGAAAAAGTCATTCCAAACCTAGAACCAGAGAAACCGACTTTCAACTATAATAAAGCAAACTGGGAAGCCTTCCAGTCAGACCTGGCGGTGATGGATTATAAAGACATGGAAACAGATGATAAAGACTTGTGGGCAGAAACACTGACCAATGAAATTCTGAAAATAGCAATAAAATTTATACCAAATAAAAATATGCCTCAGCACCTAAAACCAATAAATAACATCAATAACATTAATAAGAAAAGAAAAATCAGTGGAATAAAGAACCAGTTGCCTGGTGGAATAAAAGCTGTGCAGAATTTCGTGAGAGAAGAAAAAGGGCCTTACAAAAATATAGAAATAACAGAACAGAAGAAAACTATGATGAGTATAAAGATATTAGGAATGAATCTAACAGAATAATATGTAAAGCCAAAGAAACTAACTGGAAGGAGTTTTGTCAGTCACTTAAACCTAGCACCCAAATTAAAGAAGTATGGTAAAAGCTTAAGGCAATCAAAGGGAACAATAAGAAAACAATAATGCAACAATCAAACTACCAAAGAGAGCAGAAACAGATAAAGAAAAAGCTAATGCCCTGGTCGAGTATTTCTATAAAGTCAGTGCAAAAAGTAGTCTTGGACAGGAAGAAAATGCGAGAAGAGAAAGACTTAGGATACAGTTTTCAAAAGAACTACCAGACCAGATAGATGAAACAAACTATTAAGATGCTGATATAACAGATGAAGAAGTAACTAGTGCAATAAATGAGAAATCTAACATTGCCTCAGGGCATGATATACTTAGTTATGAAATACTTAAGAAAGTACCTAAAAAAACTATAAACAAAATAACATCCCTATATAACAAAATCTGGAGCTTAGGAAAGATACCAAAAGAATGGAAAGTAGCTATGATAGTACCCATCCTAAAACCCAATAAGGAAGCCCATGATGTAAGTTCATAAAGGCCTATCTCCTTAACATCACAACTAGGTAAAATACAGGATCTGTTGAGAACAAAAGAGTTAAATTCTACCTAGAAAAAAACCAGTTATATAGCCCAAACCAGTCAGGGTTTAGATCAGACAGAAGTACAGTAGACCAGCTTGTAAGATTAGAACATGATGTAAAGCTAGGGTTCAAGAGGAAAGAAAAAAGAATGGCAGTCTTTCTAGATGTCGCAAGGGTATATGATGAATGCTGGCGAGATAAAGCTCTTTACAAAATGAAAAAGATTGGCATTACTGGTAAAACCTATAGGTATCTAGAAAACATTTTACAGGACAGGTATTTTGCTGTACAGGTGAGTAATGATAGGTCAGAAATATATGAACAACAGAATGGGATTCCTCAATGATCAGTGATTTCTCCTTCAATTTTCACTATAGCTGTAAATGATTTAGCAGATGAATATTAAAGACATAAAGAATGCAGTATCATAATTTGCAGATGACTGTGCCATTTGGCGATCTGGAAAAAAACTTGGACCATGTTTACCAAAAACTGCAAAAACATATAGACAAAGTTTCAGAGTGGATGAAAAGTTGGGGCTTCCAAATTAATGTAAACAAAACAGTAGGTATGATATTCAGCAAAGGAAATTTTTAAAAAAATAACAAAATCAATATAACCATTAAAGGTCAGAAAATATGTACATGCTCAACAACAAGATTTCTAGGCATAACTTTAGATAAACAACTAAATTATAATAAACATATAGACAATTTAGTAGAAAGCTGTAGGGGACCCCTAAATATACTAAGGATAGTAAAAGGTAATGGATTGGGGGCCAGCAATAAAATAATGCTTATGTTCTACAAGTCTTTCATCAGGGGGAAACTGGATTATGCCAGCATAGTCTATGACTCAGCTGCAGCTTCTAACAAAGCAAAACTGGACAGGATTCAAAATGCAGCCATGAGAACCGTTACAGGTGCATTTATATCAACACCAGTAGAAGCGCTAGAAGTAGCTCTTGGCATACCACCCCTTGGTCTAAGACGGAAAGAACTAAGATTAAATTATTGGAGTAAAGTAGCACAAGAAGTGACCCACCCAGCACATAAGCATTTGTCAAAAACCAAACAAGTGTATGGGACGTCCCCTTAAACAAAGAAAGATATCCAACAGGGTGGAAAACCATAGAAGATCTAACGCAGCTCAAAGAACTATCAAACAAATGTAAAAATAGTAATAAATATAGAAGCAAAATACCACCCTAGGAACTAAAAACACCAATCATAGACTACTCACTTACTGAAAGAATCAAACAAAACATAGAAGATAAGGAAGCCAAAATGATATGTAGAAAGTTCATAGATCAACTAACTAAACAAAGTCTGGCCGTCTACACTGATGGATCCAAGGGTGATAATGGGCAACTAGGTGCCGGAGTCGTAATACCACAGTGTGGAATAAAAAAGCTACAGTGTAACTGAAGGGACTTCGATTTTTACCGCAGAGATGGTAGCAATTCTTAAAAGTCTAGAAATAATCGAAGATAATCCACCAGAAGCTGTTACGATATTTACAGACTCACTATCATCCCTAAATGCACTAGAACACCCAGGTAAATGTAGCCGGCCAGACAAAAAATAACAAATTCTAGCAATTAATACATCACTAGGGAACAGAGGATGTAGTGTGAGTCTAGTGTGGGTTCCAGCACACATAGGTATTACTGGTAACGAGTTGGCAGATCAGAACGCCAAGAATGGAAGAACAAGTAAAAACAATATAAGAGCAGGACTGGGAAGGTCGGAGATCAAGAGCCAAGTGAAGATAACTATAAACGAGGAATGAAAGACAACGTGGAAGAACAGTAGAAAAGGTAGACATGCGTTCAAACTGCTGAAAGAACAAACAATGACGTGCCAGGTCAGAGAAGAATTAAAGATACCATCAAACAAAAAACTGTGACGTCTCCGTCTCGGTGCAGCATACTGTATGATAGAAGAACCACACTGCCAAGAATGTCAGGAAGAGAATGACATAGACCACTACCTGATCCACTGTAAAAAGTATGAACAACAAAGGCTTGAATTAAAAACTTACTATAGAAATCACAATATAGATTTGACAAGTGATAAGGTTTTAAGTATAGATGCCCCAAGATATGCCTAATCAATACTTAAAAGAAATATACATAAAACAAAGGAAAACATATAAGGTTAGTAACCAAAAAACACAAAATAAAAAAAAATAAAAAAATTTAAAAACTTACTAACTACTCATAGGACAAGAAAAGACAACAAGGTACTAAATTTAAAAAAATAAAACCACTCAAAAAAGAACAAATACCATCAAAGTAACACCAAGTGTAAAGGACAATAGTTATCAAGAAACAATACAAAAGAAAAAATAAAATGAACAAATACTAATATAAATTAAAATCAGCAACTGCTAAAGACAATAGCTATTTAAATTGAATACAAAATCAAAATGATTAAATAACACTAAATACCCCGATTATAACCAAATTTCAGGTTGAACAGGGTAGACCAAGATGGAACGAGTAGAGGCAATAACGGTCAGCTGTTAAGTGCCCGATCTCCACCCATCACCTCATTAAAACAACAACAACTACTACTATTTATCAATTGTCCTTTAGTTCCTGAATTGATATTTTGATGTTTGAGTAACGGTGACACTTGGTAAATCATTGCACTGGCTTTTGTTTCAAATTCCCTGGTAAGGCCGTTGGCATATAAACTGATGATCATGATTATCTACTTTTCCCTACTTCACTATTTTGGCTTATTGTTGATCGTAAAGCGTTCGTTCCAGTACCCTAAGCAGCAGGCAGCCTTTGTTTGATGATGTTAACTTAACCTCTTTCTCACAGACGATTACAACAGTGCATAACTGACAGTTGATTGATGGTTCGACAGTTTAATGATGTTAACTTAACCTTTTTCTCACAGTCGATTACAACAGTACATGACTGACAGCTGATTGATGGTTCGACAGTTTGATGATGTTAACTTAACCTCTTTCTCACAGACGATTACAACAGTGCATAACTGACAGTTGATTGATGGTTCGACAGTTTGATGATGTTAACTTAACCTCTTTCTCACAGACGATTACAACAGTGCATAACTGACAGCTGATTGATGGTTCGACAGTTTGATGATGTTAACTTAACCTCTTTCACTGACGATTACAACAGTACATAACTGACAGCTGATTGATGGTTCGACAGTTTGATGATGTTAACTTAACCTCTTTCTCACAGACGATTACAACAGTACATAACTGACAGCTAATTGATGGTTCGACAGTTTGATGATGTTAACTTAACCTCTTTCTCACAGACGATTACAACAGTGCATAACTGACAGCTGACTGATGGTTCGACAGTTTGATGATGTTAACTTAACCTCTTTCTCACACACGATTACAACAGTGCATAACTGACAGCTGATTGATGGTTCGACAGTTTGATGATGTTAACTTAACCTCTGTCTCACAGACGATTACAACAGTACATAACTGACAGCTGATTGATGGTTCGACAGTTTAATGAAAATGCTTGACTCGGACAGAAGTAGGCAACTGAGCTGAACTTTATTTACACACTAAATCAGCACAGTTGGCTAAAGTGATATGCTCAACCTTCACCTATGGTTGGTAGACTTGTACAACAAAGATTTCAATTTACTTTTTATTTTAGTGTCTTGCTCTCTCGTTCACTGTTGCTACTTCAGTATGTCTAGCGGTCTCTAATGATTATGGTGGTCATGACTTGAAACTACTGCTGTCAATTTTTTTCCGTCCTCTAAAATCTTCATATAGAAAAATTGTCCTGAAAAAATGTTCTGGTATCTTTCTTCTGGTTCATCATTTTTTCTGTAGTCTTTATCTTGTGAATTTTATAAAATACTGGCCTACCGGGTTGACGATTTCCCAAGTTTATGTACTACTCGTTAGACTGTCAATTGGTCTGCTATGTTGCCTATCAGTAATAGACTCTAAGATGTTCAACATACCTGGTTCATTTTGAAAAGAAACACCCACATTTCCTGAAAATGGCAACACTGTCTCCATGTCCTCAGATAACTCACAAAGCTGTCATTTGTGACATATAGGCGATCGAGCGTCTGAATGATAGTTTCATAAACTTTTCTGTCTCCACAAAGCAACCAAAAACTCATTTTGGGGTTATCATTCGATAATAACTCGATTGCTCCAGCCACTTATAAAATACTATCTTCACACACTTGGGAGAGAGCCCATTTCTGAACCTACGCTAACGCGCTTCTCGAATCAACTGACTATATATTGTACCACGATTTACTACGATAACTATTTCTCAAACATTCTAGATCAAATTAGTCTCAAAACGGTTCACTCAAAGTATAAATTTCCCGTTCGTGCAATTTACTATCGTGTAGTGGAACTTACTTAAAAACAGAACTCCAAACTTCTTTATAAATACTCGGCCAAAATCAAGCGGACTGGACGGTGTGATCAAGGGATGTAAACTTTACTCTTGTCTCTTTGTTCAGTGTATAATGGATTACTGCCCTTTGATTATACGCAGACCTTGAATTCCTTCATACAAATGTTTCTAACCAGCACTACCTGTTATACTGGCAAGTCTTTCATTTTCTGTTAAAATGCTTCTTAAATGTTTAAGCTCTGGAACATTTTTGAGCTAAAGGTTTTTAACGTGTATGTTGTGTGATCTTGGTGATCTAATAATCTTAATTTCTTTTGTCTTGGATGGGCTGCTCATCATGTCGTATTTTCCGCAAGTTGAATTAAGTGCATTTGTACGGTTTTTACAGTTTATTTTCAACTTAATTCATTAGACTTTGGTTATCTAAACAAGTCTAACTCATGCAATGACTCTTAATGCTTCATTTTCTGGGCTTGTTTCTGTATATGTTAAAAAGCAGTGGTTATAGCACACAATCCTGTCATTGTATCAAATTGCACCAATGCATCCCTCAGTAGGTTCTTACAGCGCTTTGACATGTACGGTACACCATTCTCACATTATTCAATAGCTGGCTATGTATTCCGTAGTCTTCGCATACTTAAAAAAATGTTATTCCTTTCCACTTTATCAAAGGCCCTCTCATAATCTACAAATACTTTATTTAGTTGTCACTTAGTTTTTATAGTTCTCTAAAATAACGGAGCATTGCAGTGCTAGCTGGAATGTATAATTAAATAAATATACTGTTTATAGGCATTTATCTCTTTAATTTTTGCCAAACCTGAAATGTTGAGTGTAATTTTCGGCTACAGAAATTCAGTTGAGATTGAATTAATTCGTGCTAATGTTGTTATTTGTGTACATCAGCACGTAGATGTATGCTTGCTGACGTTATACCAAAAATAAATATAGTATTCAGATGGGGAGACACATTCAGCATTTCATCAGACCATATTTGTTATTGTTGTATGGTGGGGTATTGTTGTGGAAATTATGAATAAAATCCACACCATAAATTTAATCATGTATAGTTTCAGCGTGTCTTTGTTACAAAAATGCGTCCCTTACGAGCCGGCTAATATGAGGTTTTGAAGTAAACTTGCAACCTCATCGTGTGAAACTAATTGCCACATTACTCCAAGAGCCAAAGAGGCATTTGATACAAGCTTCTTTCAGTTAACTGCAATGGTATTTTATTGCCAGAAATATAACGTTCATAATTATAATTAACATTAGCGCTTTCTTGTTCAAAACGTTGGATTACATTGGAATCTTTACTGCACTATCATGAAACCACTAACACCACTAAACAAGCCACAATTACAACTCTCCCCAGTACAATCAGAAACATCGTACTCATAGCAGTTTCAATTACAACCATTTACAATTATACACAATGGAGTGAAAGCAGCACTATTACAACAACTAACCACATTTTAAAATGTACAACTTCTACGCAACAAACAGTTAACTTAATGACAACCACTAAACGATATTTTCACCGAACTATTGAAAATACACCAAACATATAACTATCGCACCAAATTTCATTTAACCACTTCTTGTAATCATCAAACTCAAAAGACAGAATCGAGTAATAACAAAAACAAGAAGCGGTTACATTATTTTATTCTCAAGATCGCAAAGGTTAGGTAATGCAACTGTTGGTCATTTGAGGATATCTTGTCGTTAGCGCCCTGATATTTCAGCTGTAAAGTAGAAAACAAATTATTGTCCAGTTCATGAAATATCTTGATACCAACATAACCACATAAAATAATTTGAAAAGACGGGATAAGATAGCATTACTTCGAATCCTGAACTTGGAGAACAGCACAAACGGCAACTCAGAAATGACATACCTTCGTAAATGAGTACTTGTATAGAACATTACATGATGACCAGTGTGGAACTGATGGATAGGACATGACAACTTCCAGTGTAACAAGCGGTGAGGAGAAGATGATGGCGTGTTTAGCATTATAAGGTATGCTTCTTTTGGAATCGCTAAAGTAAAAGAACTTAACTAGGGAGAGCTAACATCATATAGACAACGGATTGATGAAATGAGTAAAGAAGACTATTGAAAGGTTGTAACGGAATAGGGTTCGAGAATTTGATTTTAATGCATACTTCAAAATAGATTAAAAGTCTAGCAGGACAAACATAAAGCTAAACTCCATAATTCAGAAGGCCTTTGTTGGGGCTGAAATCTCCAACATGAATGTATGAACATAAACAAAGTTATATATGAATCGATTATCCATCATATCAAAACAAAGAACCGCACATCGTCACGATCATGTTATTGAACTATTGTATCAAAACCATCCTTGACGTGTTGTGGGACAGAAACATGTTAAAGAGTATTGTACAAGGACAAACAACTAGCTGTAAGTGAATAAAATGAATGACAATGACTAGTTTTAAATGACTCAATTATAATGACAAGATATTGAACGTTTACTGTCCACATTCAGAGCCACAATGATAGGTAGAAACAATACATCTCAGACATGTCAGTACGTCTCAGTGAACGATTTTATTATGAAAAATAGAAATGGTTCTGTTGGCGATCATCAGAGGGTGCACTGACACACTTCAACCAGCAGCAAGGTCACACAAGCTCAAAATAGAAGTGAAGCAGAAAGAAACAGAAGAGGGCTCAAACAAAGATGAATCAAAGAATTCTTCATATCCTAATGTAGTTTATAATAACAGCAGCCATGTCACAATTCTGCACCGGGTTTGAAACTAATAAACAATTCAGTTATAGATCTTTCTCTCATAAACGATAATGTGTAGAGACATTAGATACATGAAAGAAGAATAAGATCCGAACACTCATCAAAGCACCCACAAATAAGAAACATCAACTTGTGTTTCAAGCAATATTCAAGAGCAAATGAAGAGGTGAACGGATTATTTTGAGGACCGTCTCAATAGACCAGCTCCACAAAACCCCCCAGATATCCAGCCAGCAGAAGAAGAGCTACAAGTTAACTGTGAAAGACCAACGAGGGAAGAAAAAATGGAAGCCATAAAGCTTCTAAGAGATGGAAAAGCGTCTGGACCTGATGGCATTCCAGCAGATGCCATCAAAGCAGATATCGACACGGCTACAGAGATGTTATATAAATTACTTGGTAAAGTCTGGGAAAAGGAAGAGATACCAGCAGAATGGGAGGAAGGATATCTGGTTAGGTTGCCTAAGAAGGGAAATTTACAAGAGTGCACACATTATAGAGGAATAATGTTACTATCAGTGCCAGGAAAAGTATTAAACAGGATTATCCTCGGGAGATTAAAAGAGTCCATAGACAAGAAACTGAGAGATGAAAAAGCACGTTTTCGACACAACAGATCCTGTACAGACCAGATAGCCACTTTGAGAATAATAGTTAAACAAAGTCTGTAATGGAATTCACCACTATACATGGGATTTGTGGACTACGAAAAGGCATTTAACAGTGTAGACAGAGAATCACTTTGGAAATTGTTGAGGCATTATGGAGTTCCCCTGAAGGTCATTAATTTAATAAAGAAAACATATGAAGACATGACATGCAGAGTTCTTCATGAAAGACAGCTTACAGAACTGTTTGAAATAAGAACGGGAGTGCGACAGGGATGCCTCCTGTCTCCACTTCTTTTTCTTACTAGCAATATACTGGGTTAGGAGAACATCGAAAACACACAACATAAATGGAATCCAGTGGACTCTAACTAAGCAGTTGGATGATCTGGATTTTTGCAGATGACTTGGCTCTTCTGTCCCATAACCGTAATCAGATGCAGGACAAATTGAAAACTCTTGATGAGAGGACACAGCAATTGGGTCTGAAAATACACCGGGGAAAGATAAAAATAATGAGAATAAATGCAAGTAATGATAACAGGGTTGAACTTGAAGAAACACTACTACAAGATGCAGAAACGTACACATATCTTGGCAGCAATATAGACAAAGTTGGAGGGACAGACAGCGATATCAAAATAAGAATACAAAAAGCAAGAGGAGCTTTCATTGCATTGGGAAATATATGGAGATCACGAGAAATCGAATCCAACACGAAAATAAGAATCTTCAACTGAAATGTGAAGTCAGTCCTATTGTATTGCGTAGAATTAAAGGATTCAAATGGTATGACAAGGTTACCACCGTGGAACTGATGACAAGAACCAGTGGAACAAGAGATGAGAAGAAGACGATGACGATGGATAGGACACACACTGAGGAAACCGGTTGATAGCATTACAAGGCAGTCCTTGTTCTGCAACCCCCAGGGAAAGAGAGGCAGATGTAGACCAAGAAGCACATGGAGAAGAGAGATGGAAACAGAGGTGAAAATTATGAGGAGAACATGGAAAAAACTTGAGATGAAGGCACGTGTCATTAGGACTTGGCATGTGTTTCTTGAAGGCCTGTGCTCCTTTGGGAGTCTAGGGTTACGATGATGATGAACTTTTGTTTCATTTATCTTTCTCATCTGTATGTATATTATAAAACTAATTTAAAATAAATAAACACCACAACACAATAAAAAGTTAGTTATAATAAAATGTTTAACATTTTGGCTTGACAATAAAATATGGAAGATGGTTGCATCCCGAAAGATATCTTCTACGGACAACTGGCAGATGACAAAAGAACCGTTGGGCTATCGCACTTGAGGTTCAAAGATGTGTGCAAGAGAGACATTAGGGTACTTGACATAAATCCAGCAACGTGGAAGAATGGAACTGTCCATTGCACCAAGTGGCGATGCTCCTCATATTGATTGAAAAGAAGCTCTCACGACAAGAAGAAGAAAGGAGAAAAAGTCAAAAGGAAAAGCAACAAAAAATCAGATGAGGTCAGTGATAAATCCTTCTTTTTCCCATTAATGATGTCCACCAGTTGATAAATACTGGTGGAAGACAGTTGTAACAAATGCCGATATGTCCTCGCAAGGTGGATGGAAGCAGACATCATCATCATCAGTTGATAAACTCTTAATACAAGACCCTTGCCCTGAGCAAGAGACATGCTGAAAGATCTGAAGCTCACTCGAACATCACCAGAGTTAAATACTGTGTTGTTGTGTTGCTCGTGGTTTGAGTATGGAATGTCAACTTGACCTACGCAGTGGTGTGTAGACATAGATTGAGTGTATAATATGCGAATGATAAGAAGAGTTCGTGGTGTTGACAAATGTTCTTTTCTCACACTCATGCATGGCTGGAAGTCATCGACACCAACGACTGTGTACCTTTACTAGTTTAATTGGACGTACACACTCGACAGCACAGATAGTGACAAATCACAGGTTGGCATAATACATCATGGTACAGTGGATAAATGGTCTTGCAATGTTACATGGGCACTCATGTAGAATAATAGTATAATTGACTGTCAGTAGCCAAGCACTCAGTATCGCCCATACATATATATCATCTGACTTCACTGACTGAGCTTCTAGACCTAACCTCGTCTAGCGAAGATTCCTTAACATAATGTCCAGCACAGTTTTTTCATATAATAATATTGAACCGCTAGCAATGGGTTCTCATGTGTAGCAGTGATCTCTGGACTAATCAAGCGATAATACGGGCATCCCTTTTCTCTTCTTGAAAGTCACTACATGTTTGGTTACAAGATGGCTTCTCTCGTGAGCTGTCACTCACGTTTGGATACAGATAATGAATCTGTCTTAAAGTTAGTCATTCATTAAATATTTCATTGCTCTGTAGATTTTATCATGAACAATTGACTGCATTCTACAGGATATAGTGCTGCTAGGAATCGAAGTCGTTTTCATCGAGTCAAATATATTCTCTCAGACATACAAATCGTACCTATCGAAAATGGTGGCTTCGTACGAGAGTTCAAAAGAGTATCTTTTATTACCTTGGTATCAGAAATATGATTCTGCCATTCCTTGGCAATAAGAATAAACACTGGGGTAAAGCATACACGATAGGTCTAGACGACTATCACTTTCCCCATAAATATAGAGATCACTTTTTCCGGCGACAAGCCGACATAGAAAAACACAGCCCATCATCAGGGCGAAGCCAAAACACACCTCTCTAGCGACACATCCGCCGAATAGCCCTTGACCTCTCTAGAGACAAAAGACCATATAGTTCGACTTAGATATGTAAAGATATACAGATATAAGACAGACTCGTCCTACTCAGACAAACAATACACATAAATTCAGGCCATAGATATTCTGAAGCAAGAACAATCTATTACTACCCAAACAAAGAATAAATCGCAGTAAAACTGGATTCATCCGCGGAGTTCGATCGAAAGAGACGACACAACTTTCAAGGGAAGTAACTCAATAATGACTTTTCCTTAAGCACTAAAAAGTATCTATTTTGTTTACAAAATATTTGCGAACATAACAAGTATACCAATGTATAATATTGTAAGATATCAAAGACTGCACGTAACAGTCTTACCACACCTCCCGGGAAAAAAAAAATGGAATTTTTTTTTTTTTTGAAATACATCTAGGAGCAACGTACAATAGGCTCACAACGCATGAATAATGCGCAGATGAAAATATCAGGAATACCTATAACGCCTAATATGAGGCTAAGTCGACTTATGGAGCGACTGGTGAGAATGTGTCTCATAAACTGAGAGAAATTATTTCTCTACAAGTATATTTTTCCAGGAAGGTGTCATCAAAGTATAATACAATTCTGGCAATTACACAATGCCTAAAAAATTCATATCATCATTTCGTATTAGATATCTTAAATTTATGATTTATGAAGAAAAAATCATCAAAGCACAGCGGTGAATAAACATCAATGAACCGCTATGTAGTGATACAATCATTATATTATTAAATTACAAATGTGTATCTATCATGATATAGAAAAGGAACTACTATAGAACTAGACATATCAAGAAGTCTAAGCCCTAATAGTTATGTGGAATCATGTGGGCATCTTGACAGAATGTCTGCCATCACATTATCTGATCCACGAATAGCTCGCACAGAGAAATGAAAAGGTTGAAGAGCAATTGCATATCGAGTAGACCTCGAGCTCTTCAAATTCTTACTCTGTATAGCAGTAAGAGCTTTTTGGTCGGTTTCTACTATGAAATGTGCGCCTAGAAGGAATCTCTGTAGTTTGAGGATCGACCAAACCATAGCTAATAGCTCACGGTCTAAAACCGAATAATTCCTTTCTGCCGCATTAAGTTTTCTGGAAATATACATTACAGGATGCAGAGTTCCAGAGTACTCTTGCATTAGTGCCGCTCCAATCCCAGTGGATGAAGCGTCACTACGAAGAACGAATGTCTTATCTTTAGTAGGTAGCACTAAAATAGGTGGTGTTGAAAACAATGTTTTAATCTTATCCAGAGAGCATTGGCATTCCTGAGACCAGTGGACCACATTAGGCGAACCTTTCTTTAGAAGTGTTGAGAGAGGTGCCATGATAGAGGATAGATTCTGAATGAATCTGCCATAAAATTGAATAAGACCTAACAGACTTCTCACCTGTTTTTTAGTCTTAGGGATTGAGATGTTAAGTATCTTACTAGTATTATGGTCCTCTGTCTTTAGGAAACCATGACCAACTCGGTGGCCTAGGAAAGAAATTTCGCTAAAACCAATATAGGCTTTAGAGGGTTTCGCTGTCAGGTTGTGCTCACGCAAAGTAGACAGCAATTCATCTAACCCTGAATAGTGATCTTCCCAAGTATCGCTGAAAAGACAGATGTCGTCTAGATATGCAATGACATCTGACCGATAAGATAGGATTCGGCGCATCATGCGTACGAATGTAGCTGGTGCGTTCATAAGACCGAAAGGCATAAAATTCCATTGGAACAAACCTCTAGGTGTTGAAAAAGCCGTGAGAGGTTTGGCGCGTTCAGATAAAGGAACTTGCCAATATCCTTTAGACAAATCAAGTTTAGTGAAAAAATGAGATTTGGAGAGTCGAGTAAGTAGCTCTTCCAGTAAAGGCATAGGTTCGGCATCGAACTTCGTTACTTGATTCAATTTTCGATAGTCAACGCAAAGACGTATGTTATTGTCTTTTTTACGCACAATAACCATCGGCGAAGAATATGCAGAGGTGGATGGTTCGATTATTTTCAAATCTATCATCTCATCCAACTCTTTCTCGACCTGTGCTTGAAAATGTATAGGTATAGGATAAGGTCTAACCCTAATAGGAGTATGGTCAGTTAGAACAATGTCATGTTCAATGACATTCGTTTGTCCAGGGATGTCAGTGAGTACATCCTGAAATGTTTGCAACATAGTTGAAACTTGTCGCTGTTCTCCTAGAGACAAATCAGGAGAGACAGTAACGTTCTTCCATGATTCACTAGAATGAAGTGGGATCATTGGAAGAGGAAGATTTACATCTGAAAAACTTGTTTCCTCATCCTGTATCACGGACAGTGATGAGTAATGACCATGTTGTACTGGAGAATTGTCCGTTGCTTGGAAAATGGGTTGCAAATAATCCGGACGTTCATGGAATTCAGTAAGCATATTGATGTGGAAGGTTTTATGCTTCCCATCAATATCGACAATATAGTCGACATCGGAAATTTTCGATATTATATCGTACGGACCTTTCCAAGAAATAAGTAATCTGTTTTCCCTACAAGGTAGTAATACAAATGCTTTGTCACCAGGACAAAGTTGTCGTAAGCATCTCTTCTTATTGGCAAATTGCCTTGCCTTCTGTTTCGCAAATTCAGAAGAAGAAGTTGCTAATTTGCATGCTTCGATAATTTTTTGTCTCAACGCGATGACATATTCGTAGGATGACTTTGTGTCATCGTCAATATTGTCAGATGTTATGAGATCGTGAAGCAACGACATAGGGCCACGCGGACGCGCGCCAAAGACGAGTTCAAAGGGAGAAAATCCCGTATGTTCATTGGGTACCTCTCTGTAAGCGAAGAGGGCCGCAGGTAAAACTCTGTCCCAGTCTTGAGGATGATCCTCAGTTATCTTCCCCAGTAAGTTTTTAAGTGTTCTATTAAGGCGTTCGACCATACCATTAGACATTGGATGGTAGATACTACTTAAAGATCTATCTATCTGCAGAGTAGACATTACTTGAGACATGGTATCTGATATTAGTTGGGTGCCATGGTCTGACAATATCTCTCCGGGGAACCCCAGACGAGAAAATATAAGCCAAAGAGCATCTGCAATATCAGCAGTAGTAATGCTCTTCAGAGGAATAGCCTCTGGCCAACGTGTGCACATATCAACACACGTCAAGATAAACTGATGTCCTCTGGCAGACTTGATCTTAAATGGACCAATAATGTCTATGGCCATTTTTTGAAACGGCCGAATAGGAATGTCCGCCGCCTGAATGGGTGCAGCATGCCGTGGACCTTTGGATTTAACTTCCTGACATACTTTACAAGATCGACAATAAATCCGTATGTCCTTGTTTACCAATGGCCAAAAGAAAGCCGCAAGGACTCTTGACTTAGTACGGGAAAAACCCATGTGTCCAGCACACTGAGAGTCGTGAGCGTGCTGCAAAATTTTAACTCTCAAATTCTTGGGAACCAGGATTTGAGAATGACTTGACGTAATGGAGTCTTGAACCATACGTACAAGTACGCCATTCTTCTTTGTAATCCACGATTTACGACTTGTGTCTTTATTCGGATCACCTTTAGTTGCAAGAATGAAGAATTTCTTCAGAGTGGGATCATCTTCTTGCTGTTTTATAAACGAGTCACGAGAAATTACCAAGGGATTATCTTGGTTATGCACTTCATTATCTTCAGTAGATGAAGTCTGAGGCATATTAAGAGCCTGAGCTCTAGTGACTACAGCGTTAGCAATCTGCATGTTTTGCCTTTCCCACGTGGAAATTTGTTGCGGAGTGCATTCTTTGACTCCATGAATGCGACCGATGATGAGGTCAGCGATCGGATTCGGAAGAAGACATGCGTGTACATCTCCTGTAAAGAAAGGAGTAGCAATCCTAATGATAGCAGTAGAGTATTTCTCTAATGTGCCGCCAAATGTTACACATTTGACTACTTGTCCAGTGGCACGGGAAGGATCTACGAGTGACTGCCTAACACCAATTGTGGTGCATCCAGAATCAAATAGCACAGAGACTGGATTGTTATTCACTAAACCCTTATGTAAGACAAGAGAACCTCTTCCATCATGCGCGACTGATGCCGGAAGAGCAGGAAGAGGATGGCCACAGCTTAAAGTAGACACTGTGGTTGGCTCAAATAACGTTTTGCATTGGGGGCACTGAGATGCTCTCCCAAAATCAAAAGCGGCACATGCCATATTACTAGCATCATTATTATCTTTACTCTGTTTATAGGCTTCATGGGACTCTTGTTGTGCAGAGTTTGCCTGAAAATGTGGTTTATGTCTTTTGTTTTGAGATCTACCTCGGTTATTATCACCTCTGTAGTTATTGTTACCTCTATTGTAACCCCTATTTGGGTTTGAGTCATAGTTCCCTTGGTTACCATTATCATATTCATTATAATGAGTATCTCTGTAATTATGATCTTGTTGACTCCAAGACGGATAACCCTGATAGTTTCTATAATTACTTCCTCTACGGAAATTCCTATAATTATGACCACCCCTGTGTCGAGAGCTATCAGCTCGTCTCCAGTTCTTTGAAGAAGAACCCTGAAATGATTGGTTACCTTGGTTTTGATAACTATTATGGTTACCTTTTTTATCAAATCTGTTTTGAGGTCCCTGAAATCTGTGTGAATAATTGGGATTGTATGGTGTTGCTGAAGCAACTGGCATACTCTCCTTAATCTTAGTGTTGCCAAAAGTCACGTCGGGGTGTGCAGTGACATATTGGGAACAATATTCTTCCATTTCTTTTAGAGATTTGGGTTTACGCTCATGTATAAATTCAAGGAAAGGTTTGTTCACACATGACATAATCTTATCTCTGAGCAACAAATCCATAAGTCCTTCATACGTTTTTTCTGTTTTGGAAAGCTCAATCCAACGATCAACTGTGAGACGTGCCTTTGCAGTGAATTCTGAGAATTCTACACCCGTCTCAGGCACCATCGTCTTAAATAAAAGGCGATAGCCTTCCTCACTTAGCTGATATTTTTTTATCAAAGCCGCCCTAATGACATCATAATTATCCTTATCTGCTTCTCCTACAAGGCATAATCTAGTCAAAGATTCACCTTTCAAGTTTTCTGATAATTGATTAGCGTATTGTGATTTATCCACATTATGTGTACGACAAGAACGTTCAAATCTATCCAGCCAGAATGTAATATCGTCACTGGACTGATTGAACGGTGGAACCTTAACCTTGTAAGTAGAAGGTTTACCATTACCACTAGATGCCTGATTAACATTACTCATACTTGTCAATCTCAATTTCTCTAACTCAAATTCATGTTCTCTTATTGCTTTTTTTTCTTCAGCTTCTCTGTCTAATAGCTTCCCTGTCTAATTTTTTTTGTTCAGCTTCACTGTCTAATCTTTTTTGTTCAGCAGCAGCTTCTCTTTCTAATTTTTTTTGTTCAGCTTCAAATCTCCTTTCCTCCACCTGCATCTGCAATTTCTTTTGTTCAGCAGCAGCCTCAGCTTCTCTTTCTAATCTTTTCTCTTCAGCCATGGCTTTTCTCTCTTCTGCAGCAGCTTTTTTCTCTTCTGCAGCTAATGCTTTGTCATATTGAGCAACAGCCCATTGTTCTAATTGTTGACCAGTCTTATCAAGGGATTTCCCTTGTGTAATGAAGTATTCTAATGTAGACATGATGTCTAACAATAATACTAATCACCTGAATCAATAATAATACCACAAGTTCTTAATGACTTGATTAATCAGTATACTATCCCAATATCTGTGGGTCACAAGCCTTAATAAGGTCTTGTATAACAGTAATAATAATCAGGTACTGGTTTATACCATAATCCAAGTGCAGTGCACAGGCAATTGTGTCTTATGAAATATACCTATATAAAACATATGTCAACCAACAGAATACATAAAGTACAAATAGGACTGACAATACAAGAACGTTTGCAGAAATCAAAATAAATCAAATAGGGAAATCAATGAAAATAATCACTGAATCTGCAAAGAATAACAACACAAATGACGTCACAGTATATGAATATAAATTGTGAATAGAACTGAAAGATAGAAAAGGTTAGACCAACAAATTACAAACAAATCAAAACAAAACTAAAGAACAAAGAAATATTACAAAAATAACAATAATTACAGTCTTCACAGCTAACACAAAAGCAACAGTTGTCGCAGCAAATTTTCAATCAAGAAAATTGCACCTATAGAAAACGCCCACAACGGACCCTCTATGACGTGGGATATTCTGTTGTGAGGACGCCGCCCAACCTTAAACACAACCCGCTGACATAGAAACTAACATACTATACAAACAAATAACATGTAAACATAAATATATAAATTATGTGTATGATAGTATGTGTTGCAAAATAGGCTCAGTTTTACAGTAATGGCAAAGTTATTTTTATGAAAACAAACAAACTGCCACTTTATTCAATTAAACATTCTGGCCTTAAATATTAAAGTTCATATATAGAAAACAAGAAGATCCATCGATGAAAATAGGACTTCTTAGTTCAATAATACTGTCTTCCTGTTAATATTGACAAGAATTGATCCAACTGTTCTGTGAAACTCTGTAATGTCTAATGTAAAAATGTCAACAACGCTGACCTACATACTGCATTCACTTGACAGGTCACGTGACGAAGTGTTGACAAAGAGCAAACCAATACTGCAAGTGTGTCGTATCAGCCACAGGAAACGGTCTGGTAAATGGTATCCTTCTTTTTCCCATTAATGATGTCCACCAGTTGATAAATACTGGTGGAAGACAGTTGTAACAAATGCCGATATGTCCTCGCAAGGTGGATGGAAGCAGACATCATCATCATCAGTTGATAAACTCTTAATACAAGACCCTTGCCCTGAGCAAGAGACATGCTGAAAGATCTGAAGCTCACTCGAACATCACCAGAGTTAAATACTGTGTTGTTGTGTTGCTCGTGGTTTGAGTATGGAATGTCAACTTGACCTACGCAGTGGTGTGTAGACATAGATTGAGTGTATAATATGCGAATGATAAGAAGAGTTCGTGGTGTTGACAAATGTTCTTTTCTCACACTCATGTATGGCTGGAAGTCATCGACACCAACGACTGTGTACCTTTACTAGTTTAATTGGACGTACACACTCGACAGCACAGATAGTGACAAATCACAGGTTGGCATAATACATCATGGTACAGTGGATAAATGGTCTTGCAATGTTACATGGGCACTCATGTAGAATAATAGTATAATGGACTGTCAGTAGCCAAGCACTCAGTATCGCCCATACATATATATCATCTGACTTCACTGACTGAGCACGTCAGCTTATAAATAATATTCCAGATGGCTTCTAGACCTAACCTCGTCTAGCGAAGATTCCTTAACATAATGTCCAGCACAGTTTTTTCATATAATAATATTGAACCGCTAGCAATGGGTTCTCATGTGTAGCAGTGATCTCTGGACTAATCAAGCGATAATACGGGCATCCCTTTTCTCTTCTTGAAAGTCACTACATGTTTGGTTACAAGATGGCTTCTCTCGTGAGCTGTCACTCACGTTTGGATACAGATAATGAATCTGTCTTAAAGTTAGTCATTCATTAAATATTTCATTGCTCTGTAGATTTTATCATGAACAATTGACTGCATTCTACAGGATATAGTGCTGCTAGGAATCGAAGTCGTTTTCATCGAGTCAAATATATTCTCTCAGACATACAAATCGTACCTATCGAAAATGGTGGCTTCGTACGAGAGTTCAAAAGAGTATCTTTTATTACCTTGGTATCAGAAATATGATTCTGCCATTCCTTGGCAATAAGAATAAACACTGGGGTAAAGCATACACGATAGGTCTAGACGACTATCACTTTCCCCATAAATATAGAGATCACTTTTTCCGGCGACAAGCCGACATAGAAAAACACAGCCCATCATCAGGGCGAAGCCAAAACACACCTCTCTAGCGACACATCCGCCGAATAGCCCTTTGACCTTTCTGACGACAAAAGACCATATAGTTCGACTTAGATATGTAAAGATATACAGATATAAGACAGACTCGTCCTACTCAGACAAACAATATACATAAATTCAGGCCATAGATATTCTGAAGCAAGAACAATCTATTACTACCCAAACAAAGAATAAATCGCCGTAAAACTGGATTCATCCGCGGAGTTCGATCGAAAGAGACGACACAACTTTCAAGGGAAGTAACTCAATAATGACTTTTCCTTAAGCACTAAAAAGTATCTATTTTGTTTACAAAATATTTGCGAACATAACAAGTATACCAATGTATAATATTGTAAGATATCAAAGACTGCACGTAACAGTCAGTCACCTCAGAGGTGCATTATTATGGTCAGTTATATCTCGGACAGGGGGAAAAAATGACATAAAAATGTACTGGCAAATTCAGTGCTTAAAGGAAGCTTATTACTTAGATTAGAAGGAAACGATCCATTTTCTTTAAACATGTTACGAGGTAAAGAAAGCTGGATTATACTGCTTAAACAGGAATTATTGAAGAAACAAACGATAGAAAACAACACCAAGATAAGATATCGTTAACTTGACAAATCAGAACTGAGCCCCCAAGACAAGTGTAAATTACCATCAACATTTGTAGCAGAAGACGAGGAAGCTACGCGCAACATAAAGAAAAGTAAAGCCCCTGGTCCAGTAGAGAAAATGAAGACGGTAGGAGAATTTGGAGTAGACGTGATGACAAAATTGTTGAATGATATCTACAGCAGTGATCACATGCCTGTTATCTACTTAAACCCATGTTTATTGCATTGTCAAAGAATCATGGTGCCACGCAATGCGGACAACAACACACAATTAATCTCACTAGTCAAGTGGTCAAAATATTGTTGACTAATGTCATGAGAAGAGATAGAAGCAGAATAAAAACACAAACTGGTAACACTGGCTAACAAAAAAAAATTTTTTTTTTCTTTCTCTAACATTTCTATGTTTTTCTGGTCAATTTTAATGCGCTGTTTTTAAATCTGCAAACCGTTTTTCTCTATCAGGTCGGGATCTCGAGAAATACGCAATTGAAGTTTTTTAACAACGCATACAGTATTATAACATCATTCGTACAAGAAGTATAACAGTTATGTAGGCTTGAATTTCTTTGCAGTCGACTTTCGTCGGTGAATGGCATGTGGTACATCGCGATGAAACATCCAACAATAATCGGCAAGCATGGTCACACTCCACCGTTCTTGATAACGTGACTCCATTACGGCGATATCTTGATGGAATCGTTCTCCATGTTCATCGCTGACTTCGCCAAGGTTGTCAGGGAAAAAGTCAAGATGCGAATCGAGCAAATGGATTTTGAGGGACATGTTACAGCGGATAATTCTGTATGCATCTATGCACTGCTTAACAATATGCACATAGTCGACAGATTTGTGATTTCCCAGAAAGTTATCGACGATCGATTTGAATGCCATCCATGCGTGAAGTTCACTACCATGTAACAAGTTCTCGAATTGTTTGTCTGCAATAACTTTCCTAATATGAGGTCCTACAAAAATACCTTCCTTTATCTTTGCATCGCTAACTTGCGGAAACTTTTCTCGAAGATAAGTGAAAGCTTTGCTCATTTTATCTAATGCTTTTACGAAATTCTTCATGAGCCCCAACTTTATATGTAACGGTGTTAAAATGATGCTGTCTTTGTTAACTAATGGCTCGTGTATTACATTTTTATGCCCGAGCTGCATACGATCCCTGATAGGCCACACCTTTCTTGCATAATGTTCCTGTCTGTTGCGGCTGTCCCATTCACATAGGAAGCAACAAAATTTAGTATACCCAGTCTGCATGCCCGTGAGAATTGCAATGACCTTTAGGTCTCCACAAATCCGCCATTGGTAGTCATTGTACTTTATTTTTGCCAAAAGTATAGCCATATTGTCATAAGTTTCTTTCATATGAACAGAGTAGGCGACTGGAATTTTGCAATAGCAAATGTCATCATCCATCTCAAAGTATTGAACAAGTTCTCTGTGTCTATGACGAAATTTAGATATCAAAGTATTGGGCGCTAAAAGATTCCATTCTTTGAGTCGCGAACCGAGTAATTCCACTTGTCCTTTGGTAAGAGCGAGATCACGTATTAGATCTGAAAGGTTAATTAAGTGAACACCATCATTCACCGGTATATAATCCGAGTCAGAATTAGTTTCTGAAGCAGGTAAACTATCACTTTCTGATGGTTCATTGACGTCCAACGGATATTGTTCTGGTGGAACTGGGATCGGACACGTGATTGGATCACGAGACACTGGTTTCGAAACCGATTCAATATTTGGATAAACCACAGACTTTCTAGTTTTAAAAGTGAAACCATGGATATTTGTCAAGCAGAAGTAACAATCAGTAGCGTGATTTGTCTTGTTCATGCCATATTACTGGCACTCCAAAAGGCATCGACTTATGCTTCGGCGATTTTCGTAACCAACCTGCCAATGTATTTGCACAAAGTCGAACAAACTGCATTTGGCTTCCAAGATTTATTTGCATCATCAACTTTCGAATCGAAATAAAGTTCATATGCTTTCTTTAGTAATGGTGTAAAGTTTTTCTGGTGAACACGATCGGTAAAATATCCGCACACGTAACAGAACAGATCAGCTGAATTTCTACAACTTCTAGAAGCCATATTTCGCTCAGAATTATTTCAAAATACAGTAACTATTGGAAAAATAGCGTAACATATGTCATGCATCTTTTAGCAGTATAAAAAGTGGAATTATTTTGCATTTTATTAATTTTTAATAAGTTATGTAGTAAAAATGAAACGGAGCACATAACGGTTTCCCAAAAATATATGTATTCACAAATATCTTAAAAACCTGACGTGATAGAGATAAACGGATTTCAAATTTGAAATCAGCGCAAAAAACTGACATAAGAACACTTATTCTTATATAAGAAAGAAAAATGTTGTTTGTCAGTGTAATGGGCAATGTGTAATAATAGAAAGTAGGGCTCAAACTATACCATATATATTACAAGAACATTGATAGAAAAAACTATAGAAGTTAAATCATATCTATACTTTGCTGTATAGACTACACTCAAGCATGTAATCATCATCATCACATTGTATCTATACTTTGCTGTATAGACTACACTAAAGCATGTAATCATCATCATCACATATTAATCGTCTGAGTTTTCAGAGTTGACCTATTCTGTTTTGACTCTTCAGAGACCACCCCCCCTTTGCCCTTACCAGCAACTACACGGGTGTTAAAGCAGTTGACAAAGTAAAACATGAGAAAGTAATCTAACTGTTTGAAAGCATAAACATCGATGGTAAATATTTGAGAATAATAAAGAACATGTACTGGCAACAAACAACAGCTGTAAGAAATAGCAGTCGACATATTAGAAAGTAGAAAAATCTGTCACATAATTGGGTTAGCTTTCTTTTCCTTTCCGGCGGTATTGATATTTCAGAGTCATTGTTTGCACTTCTTCTCCGTAATAATTCGTCTTGTCTGTTTACCTGACCATCCCTGTTGAGAGAGTAGACAGGTGATGCAATTTTGACCGACATTCATTTGGTAAAATTCTCGTCTACCAACCCTTGGGCACGACATATTAACACGACGTACGCCAAGCACGTTTTTTTAGCGCTGATATGGCTATTGGGATTCACTAATTACTGTCGTGAAGAGTCACATCCCAGATGGTTTAACGAGGGTCAGTGTTTGCACAAGGACGGGGAGATAAATTATCCATCTGCGGACATATTACAGACATGCACCTGAAAGACGGATTGTTGTAATAACTTCTGGACAGAAGTGTTACGAAGCCATTATTTGTGATAATGTAGGGAGTTGTAAGGCAATCATTACCGCGAATCGACTGTTATAACAATTCCATATTTAGAAAGTGACCTTTTAAATAACACGCAGAATATTGCAATGAAGAAATTTTTCGAATAGATTCCATCAAACCACGCATAATTTAAACTATTGGCTGGCATTCCAGATGTAAACATAACCCAATTTCTGATTGGAGCCTAGTCTAATAATAAACAACAACATGCTTGGGATGTGACGAAAGTTGCAATATAACATGACACTGTAGTCGGTTGAAAGCATTGTGAATTTCAACCCATCAAGAGAGCAGCCAAACAGCCAGAGTAAAGAATAAGATCAGAATTCCATTTATATGACCGGGCCTAGTTTGAGCATCTTGAGAACTCATATATATCTAAGGAAAACTCTACCTTTATTAACGCGGAAAACATGAACCCTAGGAATCTGAACAGGAAGACAGAGTGGGAACTTAGTGTTCCCTGAGCCTGGAGTCTGTAATCCCTAAGACAATTTGAGTCGGTGGTACCAACTGAGGGTACTATCTCTGGAACAAGTGAGAGTATAAATGGCATGAAGTCGACGCTAGACACGATCTTTAGACGGGTCTTAGATACGTTGGACCAGCGTTGTGATTACTCCCTAATACTTCTTGGAAAGTGTCACAACTTTCAGACTTGACCAGTGACGACTGAACCAGTCATCTATCTGCAAAGAACCAAATATCAGCTGGAGCAGCACCATCAAACTATACGCCAGAAACATGGATCCAAGTATATACTGATGGATCTGCAACCAGAGCAGTGAAGAACGGAGGCGCAGGAGTTTATGTGGTCTTTCCAGACAAAGAAAACGAATCCACCTGTTCACCTACTGGAATATTCTGCTCAAACAACTCTGCTGAAGTACATGCCTTAAGCATTGCTGCAGGAATAATAAATAACACAATAAGCCAGTGTCAGCAGGTTGTATTCCTTACCGATGCAATGTCGGTTCTGCAAGCCCTCAACAGTGATAAACTGCCAGAGTTAAATAAAGCCCTATGTGAAGTAAATATCAAAAGAAGGATAGTGCTGCAGTGGATAACATCACACTGTGGCATACCAAGAAATGAGAGAGCAGATACGTTAGCAAAAGAGGGAACAACACGGGAACAAAAAG
This sequence comes from Oreohelix idahoensis, assembly GCA_024509875.1. Lineage (NCBI taxonomy): Eukaryota > Metazoa > Mollusca > Gastropoda > Stylommatophora > Oreohelicidae > Oreohelix > Oreohelix idahoensis. The sequence continues at coordinate 251,256 of JAMPIV010016484.1, read as the reverse complement.
AACAAACAATCACCTTCCAGGAAAACAAGACCCTTATCAAGGCCATCAGGAGAATTGACCAACAAAGAGACAGCTATCACTATCTTGATCAAGCAAAACAGGTGATCCTGTTCCGTATTAGAACAGGACATAACAGACTGAACAGTCACTTATACAGACTGAGATTGGTCCCATCACCCCTATGTACGTGTGGACAGGCCGCACAGACAGCCGAACACATCCTGCAAGACTGCCACATGCTTAGTCAATTGCGGACTGAACATTGGCCCACAGAGACGCACATCCACACAAAGCTGTTTGGGAGTCCTGACAAACTTTCAACCACAGCAACATACATCCAGAGAACCGGACTTCTTGTGTAGACATTACTAAACAACAGCAAACGAGAAGAAGAAGATCAAACTATTGGCAGCTAAGTAAATCGAAAAATCTGCCAAGTGAATTGTCCATTTATTGAAAACCATAACATCACCCTGTGATGAGTACTTTTTTAAAAAGAATTATTCATTTTAAACTGTTAAACAAAATTGATTATTAAATTAGTTATTTGTGTATATACAAATTTAACGTTGACTTAATCATTTTAAATGCACTGCACCTGTATTTCTCAGTCAATGTCTTAAATACATTTAAACAGAACTATAAAATAAAAAATAATATGCAGCTGAATTAAACCAGCTGGGGCTTGAACGTGCTAACCAGTTATAAGAAAACCCTATCCATCACAAAAGCTGACGGCATATCCTAATGTTAACATTGCTGGGACTCATTCAGCATTGTTCTTGCTTTCTGAATATTTTTGTGAAGACTCCGTCAATTAGGTAAATGCAGCAATTTCCTTCTATCTACAACTCTGCCAAGAGTGATCTTGTGTGAAGCTAGACACCTTTGAAGTCCCACATTAGATACTATAAGTTTTGGTCCCTGTTGGACCACTACAGAAGAGCAGAGGGGAGACAACCCGTGACAATATCGATTGTACATACTTGAGAATAATAAAGAACGTATACTGGCAAGACTTGAGATGGCCTCAGCTGCCATGACAAGGTTGAATGTGATCTGGAAAAGTAACATCAGTTTTCCTGTGAAGATCAAATTATACAAATCACTTGTATTATCTATTCTCTTGTATGGGTGTGAGGGCTGGACACTCACTGCAGATACAGAGCGAAGGATTCAGGCTTTCGAGCATAAATGTTATAGAAGAATTCTGCGCATTTGCTATAAAGAGCACAAAACAAATGTCTATGTTAGAGAGAAGATAAACACCTATGCAGGCCACCAAGAACCACTTTTGTCAATAGTGAAACGTCGAAAGCTTGCCTGGTTTGGGCATGTAACTCGTCATGACTCCCTTTCGAAAACGATCCTTCAGGGAACAGTCGAAGGTAAACGGAGAAGAGGAAGGCAGAGAAAATCCTGGGCTGATAACATCAAAGAATGGGCAGGACACGGTTTTTCCACACTTGTACGCATTGCTGAGGATAGAGAGCAGTGGAGGACCCTGTCTGCTGATGCTTCCACCATGGCACCCCTACGACCCATGACGGGTTACGGGCTGAGATGATGATGATACTGGCAACAAATAACAGATATAAGAATTAGCAGTCAAACTATTAGAAAGTAGTGTCACGGATTTTGGATCAAACTCGTGTCCACTCCGGCAGTATTTAGTTACATTTCTGTGTGTACTAAATTACGTGCATTTTCTAGTGGCCAGCACATTTCTTTTCCCCACTTTTTCTCAAGTATTAGCCATTTTACATAATTCGTCATGTCTGCTTTAAGCTTTTCGGCTTTGCTAGGATTAGGCACAGGTAAAAACTCAGATGGGCCGGTCAATTTTCGCATAGTGACCGAGCGTTGTGTTTACCTAAGGCGTGCCGGGCGACAAATCCTCCGCTTGCAGACAAATTACAGACACGCACTTGACATTCGGAATGTTGTAATAAGCTTCCTGCAGATGTATTACGAAGACGCTACCTGTGGTAATATAGGAAGTTGTATTTGTAATCATTGACGAGAATAGTCGAATGTGACGATTGCCATATATGGAAAACGTGGCCTTTACAATCCCACGCAGAATTCCTATGAGGAAGGAAATTATTTGAATAAACCAGATCCTAAACACGCAATGTTTGAAACGACTGGCAGGAATTCGGAATATACGAATAACAACCTTTCTGACTGGTTCCTCGTCTAATAGTTACAAACAAATGCGGGGCGACGAAAACTTGCAATATAAGAAGGCATTTTTGCAAGTTTAGAGCTTTGAGAAAATTTACCTCGTTGAGAAAACAACCAGACCTGCCAGAGTTAAAAACAAAATCAGAATTAATTTATCTGGGACTTAAAAGCCAAGAAAACTCTACTATTATTTGCAAGGAAATCCAAAATCTGAGGAATCTGAAACACGGCGTCAACGTGGGAACTTATTGTAAAGTAACAACACATCAGAACACGTGTAAGAGGCATCTTCAACAAGTTGCTTCTCTGAGCCAGAAGTCTGTGATCACAAAGTCAAATTGGAGTAAGTTGTATTATCTATAATTCCATGTTTTGCATTATTACCACGTCTAATAATATGTATATATTGACATGGGAATATTTATATGTTTAAAAAATGCTGAATGGAAGTTCAAGACATTTGAGACTGGCAACCTCAGCATATAGAATGATGATTTCATGAACCACCATTTCAATGGCTTTGCTTTATGCGAGTTTATTATAGAGAACTAAAAGCAGAGGTAGTCGCAAGTTCCAAATAGGGAGCAGGAAGTGAATGATGAAAGAAATGGTGCATATGCTTATTATATTATTAACATTTTCAACCAGTATAGATGTAAATGAAAACAATATTCAATCCATATTATGAACCTATTCAACCAATGGAAAGTTAAACATAAATCTATTCAATTTAAATGTAAAGAAAGTTTTTTGCTCAATGGGATTAAGATTGATTCTTATCGAGGGTAAAGTTATGTGATAGATAGGATGGTGGAATAGGAAGAGGGGGACACATAAATATGTGTCGGGAAACTCAATACTCATGAGGGTATTTCTCTTCTTTCGTAATACTAGTTGGTAATACCAGTTGAGGGTCCTATCTCTGGAACAAGTGAGGGTAGAAGTGGCCTGAAGTCGACGCTAGACATCACCATCAGACGGGTCTTAAAGACACGGTACCAGCTTGGTAGTTACTCTCTGACACTTCTTGAAACGTGCCACAACTTTCAAACTTGACCAGTAACAAGTGTGATCCAGTCATTTATCTGCATAGAAGCAAACATCAGCTGGAGCAGATCCTCATTGGCAGCTTCGTATACATAAAATCTACCAAGTGAATTCTTACTCAATATTCAATAATATCAGGCGATGATGATTAAAGAATTATTCATTTTTTAAAGTGTTAACTATAATTGATTATTAAATTTGTTACTTGTATAAAGACAAATCTAAAGTTGATTTAATCATTTTGAATGCACTACATCTGATTGTCTCAGACATTGTCTTAAATACACTTATACTGAAACATATACTAATAAGAGGACTTTCGCTGGATTAAACCAGCTGGAGCCTTGAACAAGATAACGAATTATAAGAAAACCCTTTAAAAATTTGACGGCAGATACTAGAGTTAACATGTGATCAGCCTCATGCAGCATTGTTCTCGCTTTTCTGAATTTCTTGTGACAAATTCCTTGAGGTAGAAGCATCATTATCCTTCTACTTACCACTCTGCCAAGAGTAATCTTGTGCGACGATAGACCCATTTGAAAACCCACATTAGTTACTCTTGAGTTTTGGCCACTGTGGACCACTACTGCAGAGCTAAGGTTAGGCAACCCGTGACAATTAGAAACATCGATGGTAAATGCTTGAGAATAATAAAGAACATGTACTAGCAACAGACAACAGCTATAAGAATTAGCAGTCAAGCTGTAAGAAACCATAACCATCGATGGTAAATACTTGAGAATAATAAAGAACATGTACTGGCAACAAACACAGATATTAGCAGTCAAACTGTTAGAAAGTAGAAACATTGATGGTAAAGACCTGAGACTAATAATGACATATACTGGCATCCAGCAACAGCTATAAAAATTAGAAGCCAAATCAGAAGGTTTCAGCAGGTACGAAAGAGTTGGACAGGAATATGTGCTGTCATCTGATCTGTTCAAACTGTACAGTGCGAATGTAATGATATCTGTAGAGGACTGACAAGATTATCGGTTGGTGAAATAATTTCAACGATTTGAAATATTCTGATGACATAATCTAAACATAAAAAGTGAAAAAAAATGTCGCAGGAAAAGGACGAAACAATAGTAACAAAATCGGAAAATGCATGATATTTGTAGAAGAAGCAATAAAATATGAAAAGTGTTTAAAAGAAATTTAAGAAAGGTATCACCAACCAGCAATAACGACCACGATAAATCAAGACCTACGACTGCCTTTGCCAACAAACCAGTGATCTGAAATTAAAGAAGTTAAAGAAGTGGAAGATGTTGATGCCAAAGAAGAAACACAAAGAGGAAATGAAGAAACATAAAAACAAACACACACAAAAAGCAAAAAAAAAAAAAAAAAAAAAAAAAACACCTACGGTCACATCTGGTCAAATCTGTTTCATTAACTCTATATCCAGGTTGACACCGACACCAACAAATTGGTGGATGAAATCCCTTGTCGCATGTTGATTGACACATTAGGAAAAAAATATAGGCTGAAAAAATGTATGATAATAAAACAGTCAAGAAAAATTTGGAATCTGCATAATAACATTGACAAGCTATACAACTAACCAGTCAACAACAAATAGATATTTGGCGTAGCTGACGAATATGAAGATACTGAATAAAATGTATTTTTTTTTTCAATAAAATTTTGCACGTCCCGTTCAACCTAGACGTTTTTATTAGGGCGCATGTTCAAATACAAAACACCTGTAGGAGAAAGGTCAAACGTAAAATATACAAGCGATGTTTAAGTCGACCAAAAACAACAAAAACATAATAACGAAAATAAGAAGTGTAATGGAAGTCAAGAAAGTTGATGTACTCGTTTCATTTCCCTGTCCTAACTACTTGACTTCCAACATAAATTACTTGAGCATCTTATCGCAACTATATTGTTATTCTTTAATTCTCTTTATTAAGATCACAGTAAATATACTGAAGGGGATAGAATAGAATATAAATACAAGGCTAAAATGGAACATAAGCAAATGTGGATATGACACTGAAGAATAATAATAACAAGAAGAAGAAAGATACAATAATACCTCTGTTGGGGTTTGCTTGGCAGTTTGTGAAAACTTCGATTACATTTTATTGGGGGTTTTTGCAATTCTTTGCACCCGCTATTGCGTGTACGGAAACTGTTCGAAGTCAGTGAGAATGGTGACGTATGAATGTTGCTAGGCATGACGGGGAGTGGACTATGTCATGGATTGCCTCCCCTGCTTTGCAGTAGTGGTCCAATGGTTGCCAAAACTCAAGGGCATCTAATATGGGCCTTCACAAGTGTCTACCTTCGCACAAGATTACTCTTGGCAGAGTGGTAGATAGAAGGATAGTGATGCTTCTATCTCAAGAGCGTTCCATGATATATTTCTGAAGTAAAGAACAGGGCAGTTGTTAACTTATATCGGTACGTCGCCTTTTATGAAGAATTGACTGGACTTGACTTTAACATGACTTTGATATACTGTCACTGAGCGTCAGCTCTTAGTGACCTTGATGCCATTATATGGTATTGCGCAGTTCGTATAAGCTGTTCTGAGTTGCCATAGAGTGTATTGTCTATGGATGGGCTGTGTGGTTGTAGTAGTTGTTGTCAGTACAACTATATATATATATATATATATATATATATATATATATATATATATATATATATATGTATATATATATATATATATATATATATATATATATATATATATATATATATATATATATATATATATATATATATATATATAGTCATTGCACGTTTTACTGCCGTTTCGACTCGTATACTTGGTCGTAAGCAAAGCTGTGTTTTCCTGGCCCATGATTTAAACTCGCTATGCCTGAGTTACGGTTCAAACAACCCGTCATGTGAAATCACGTGACGGCGTTGAATGTTGGCACAAACAGAGGCTACGAGAGTACTACATCCGTGGTGGCCGTCTTAAAGAGACGTATTTTGGAAGGCCGGTTTTGATACCGTATTTTTTTGGCTAATGACGGGACAGTGATTAGTTGCCATTATTAATACAGGGTATAGCCCTGGTATATTTGTTCTTATGCATAACTATTGTGCTCTTCTGTGTTGACAGCTGCATTTGCTGTAATTCTGATTCTCGTGTGTGAGTGTGTTAGTATTCCCATGATAATGTTATACTGCAGCTTTCTTCACCCATTATGCTGAGTAGTGGTCAGACTTGACCGTGAGGCTTTGTAGATAGTTTATATCTATCTTAAGATTTGCATTTGTAGCACGCATGTATTTTGTATCTTACACGGCAATATGTGGCCATGTGATGTACTGTAAATAAAAGGGATAGCTGCTGATTAAGTCTTCCCTTCTTGTGTCGCCGTTGCTCGGGTGGCACCCCTATGTTTACGAGTCTATTGTGACGTCCCGTATAAAGTCCATTCGTTCATCGGTAATACCGATTATTAATATCAGTGGTGTATACTCCTTTACCAGTAGTTTGACTTCTGGACGCTCGTCTATTTTGACATTTTGCAGAGAGTACCCATAGTACGTATTGCATATTTGCTGTTTTGGTAATGTTAGCTCACAAGGATGGATAGAATGTGTCACCTGTGGTATGATTAGTCTTGTCACATACATTAGAAGGTATACAGTAGTTTATTATTGATAGCCGTGTCTTTTTTAGTGTCAGTTCAGACTGCGCTAAGGCCTGGTATCTAGGTCAGTTATCTGGGTCAGTGATACATTCTGTGTGTCAGGCATTTATAAATTTTGTTTAGTATGTATGGATTAGTTAGCAGGAGTGGTTAGTGTGCAGTAGTTTTAGTTATTTTATGTCGCCAACATTAGTAGCACCAGGCTGACTATATGGTAGTTATTTTCGTCAGCTCCTCCCATTTTGTTTAAGTGGCCACAAGACTTAGTAGATGTTTGTCCCGACAGGCGTGCTTCCTGCAGAGTAGGGCTACAGGTACGACAAGGCTGGGAGACGACTTTTGTTGTCGCGCATCTCTTTGTTGGTACTTTGTGGTTCCGACTGTTGCTGTAGTAATTGTAGATATTTTGTTATGATGCCTAGGTAAACTTTTAAGTTATACCTAGGAATTCTAGTGTCAAAGGGAGTTTATTGTGTACACACGTTGTGCTGTTACCGCCACACGATGTAGTTATCCTGCCTACTAGATTGGAAACAACATTGATGTGTATCCTGCTACAACCTACCTGACTGATATCATGTGATCCTGTGTGCCGCAGCCCACCCGTATTGTAGCAATATCCTGTTTTCCTCCGCTGCAGCCCACCCGTGCTGTGGCTATGTTAAACGTCCCTGTGTTCCTGTGCTGCAGGCTTCGTGTACTGTGACTTTTTTCGGGAAGCGGTTGATCTGTCCTTCTGCGCCCTGCTGTCCAGTAACACTGCAAGCTTGTACTGTGCTGCTATCACTGTGAAGAGTGACTGTCTATGTCTTGAGGCCTATTCATAATGGACTTTCCTTTTGTGTGGCTGTGCTAACCCAGCCGAGTGACTGTTCGTCATTGATATATACATAGACCAGTAAATGAGACTTTAGTTCCAGGACTTGTTCTACATGCTACAGTGAGTGACCTATCCCGTGCAGTGTTGTGCCCTCCGAGTTGTGGATTGTGGTGCGGCGTCACGCGTTGTGACGTCACTGTATAGAACTTGTATGTACGTTTTGAGTGACTTTGTTAGTGGGTCGTCATTGTTATCTTCTGCGAGCGAGGAGTTTCACATGAGCTGCATCTGTCTTGCCAGCGCCGGATTGGCAGATATGTCGATAATTTAATTATATTTTGGAGTGTAGATTTTTTATATTCTGCATATTTTGTATATTTTGAATTGTATATTTTCTTCTGCATTTTATTTCTACATATCAGTCATTTTTTTCATTTTGATGTTCATGATCTTCCATATGCTGTTCTCGTAGTGTGGTTATTACACATTTTTTACTACGGTCTCATTTCGCTATCGTTCATTAATAGTTGTCTTCTTTCTGTCTATTGTCTTAGTACGCCCCCATCTAGAGGAGATTCTTCTTGTATTTGTTTTCTTGACCTCTCACAGCAATAGTTTGTATCTTATGCTATATTTATACATATTTTATTATTTAACGTAGTATAGAACTTAGCGTTGGCTGTTTCATTTTCTTTTTTTTTGTTTTGACTTGTCTGCCTTGTAGCTAGTTTGTGAAAAGGGACTCATCGACAAATTGTCATTTTGTAGTTGTCGGTCTGTCTTCTGTGTATCATTATTTTAGCATTGACGAAGGTGAGTTTAATTCTTTCTGTTTTCCACATGCAATGAAATTGATTTACACTGTTTTTCATTCAAGTGCGTGGGTTAGCAAACGGAGCACATAATACGTTAATTGTGCTGGTTAAGTTTGTTTACACGTTGTCGTGCATATTTTGTGACCTTTTGCGTCTTGTTTAATCGTTGAACTATCTTGTCCCTTAATTGCTATCTTGTACATACGTTCAATTATCTATCCCTTGTTTTTGTGTGTTAATAATCACGTACTATACATAGTAGTCTACTTCTATTGACTTTTAATCTGTCGTCTTGTCACACGTGACTGTTGGTTGCGGTTTGTGTTATTGTGTTTGTCCATCATTTCCAGTGATGTATGTAAAGTGCTACATTTACTTCTTCTTCTTCTTTGATCCATAACCGCCAACCGTCAAAGCAGTCAGCGGCAATCACGCCTGGTGGCGTCTTGTAGGGCAGCAACAAATTGATTCCACTTTGCTCGGTCGGCGGCCATCCTTCGTACAGTGCCCCAACTGTGGTTCATTCTTTGCATCTCAGCTTCCACAGTTCTCCGCCAAGTTGTTTTTGGTCGGCCTCTCTTTCGCTTTCCCTCGGGGATCCATAGCATAGCTGTTCTTGCGATGGTATCAGGGTCCCTTCTGAGGACATGGCCAACCCAACTCCAGCGTCTGCCAGCTATGATGGTGTGCATGTCCTCCTGGTTACTCCGAATAAGTAGTTCTTGGTTGCTGATGGTGTTTGGCCAAAAGATTCGGAGAATTTTCCTTAGGCAGATTGTGTGGAAGGAGGACAGTTTCGACATTTCCTTCTCTGTTACTCTCCAACATTCCGCACCATAGAGAAGCAAAGAAAGTACGCAGCTCTCATACAGTCTTAATTTGGTGTTTGTGCTGTACTGGGAAGACTTCCAAATGTTGTTGAGAATAGCAAAGGCTGTTCTCGCTTTATTCATTCTGTTGTTAATGTCCTTGCTTGTTCCGCCGTCAGGTGTTACTATGCTTCCTAGGTAAGTAAATGTGTCTGTCTGTTCTAACTTCTGGTTCCTTACTGTTATTGGCTCAGGATTGCCCACATTTAGTGTCATGACCTCCGTCTTCTTCAGATTGATGTTCAGGCCAACCTGCTGGCCATACTTATTCAGTCTATCAGTTTTGTCTTGAATGTGTTGGTGTGAATGCGCGAGCAGTGCAATGTCATCTGCATATTCCAAATCTTCCAGTGTAGAAAACATTGTCCATCTAATTCCTCTTGGACTGCCCTCTGTTGTCTGGCGCATCACCCAATCTATGACTGTCAAAAATAATGTTGTTGATAAGCGGCATCCCTGTCGTACTCCTGTTTTCACTTCAAAAGTTACATTACTCGATCCAACACTGCACGTAAAGTTAGAATAGAGGCTTTTTATAATGGAAACAATGCGGCTGGGAATTCCATAAGCCCTCAGAATTTTCCATAGGCTGTCCCTGTGTATGCTGTCGAAAGCCTTTTCAAAATCAACAAAGTTAATGTACAGCTGTCTCTGCCATTCTGAGCACTGCTCTATAATGTTCCTGAGGGCAAATATATGATCTGCACATCTTCTGTTCTTTCTGAAGCCCGCTTGTTCTTTCCTCAGTTTATGGTCAACTGCTTTTGAAATTCTCTGGATGATTATCCTGCCTAGTATTTTGCTGGGAACTGAGAGGAGGGTAATTCCTCTCCAGTTGTTGCAGTCTAATGTCCGTCCCGCATCAAAGTATTTCCATTTATTGCTGTTTCCGTAACGTGTGTGATTTGTTACACAGACAGGGGTGTCGGCCCTGTGCTAAAACCCCCAACCTGGAGGACCAGGGTACCAGCTTTTGTCTGACCCCTACTCACGCAGACCAGTCCAGCATGGTTGAACCTACCAGGAGTAAAACTCCCACTGGCATAGCTCTGGGGATTGTCAGGGTACACAAGCTGCCATACCGCTACAATACATTTACTTAATCATACCGAAAAACACAGAGGTATATATGTTCAGAAACATAATTTTAGAGTGTTCCAATTGTACGACTTTGTACGAGACTAGTTCTGGTTCCTTGTAGCATACTGATACATTGGTGACTTTATATACATGTACGTGGTATGATATTGTTACACGAGCTCTGCTGACTTTACGTAAGTAGCAAGACTGTGTGGTAGGAAAGGAGGATAACTGTGATTTGAATAACGAGGTGGTAATTAGTGAATAGTGGGACTTGGTCACGCGTCATAGGGGGTACAAAAACCCGTGGGCAGATGGGAGGGGTCTCTTTGCCCTTTTGCTTTTTGCTCGGGTACTCTGCTGGAAGAAGGTAAGCATGGACCAACAGAGGCGGCCATCTGTATGATGTAAAGTAGTGTTAAAGAACGAATAGTAATATATACCACTGGACAAAAGTTAAGTGCCGCCATTCAGTTTAGACAAGGTTTATATAATTCTTCGTGAGCAGGGTCGATTTTCCAAATGTCCGGTAGCTTAAAATCTCTCAAGAAGTCTCTGAATGGTAGAGTGGGACACTTCTAAACGTCTTGCAACATGTCGAACAGATTGACCATCCTGAATCCATGCCATGGCTCGACCACGGTCTACAGTGCTGAGACTTCTCCTTGGTGGCATGGCTAATCCAGTGATGATTTCGACCACTTCTCATACTGATTTATTGCATACCAACGGTGAACACTCTTTACCGATGATCATTTTCCACGTGCATTCAAATTCAACTCACTTTTTCACCTTTTGAACTAGTGGGGCGTGTTACAAAAACCACGAGTTTTTGCAGCAACAATGGCAATTTTCACGTGCGGGTTAAAGTGACCCAGTTTTTGGACATTTAAAAAAAATTAACCTAGTGCACACAGAAATGTATACACATTTCTCTGAGCTCAGTTTTAATGACATTTTCACTTGTCTTTACAGTTTGCCAATCAATTATATAAACCTTGTCTAAACTAAATGGTGGCCCTTAACTTTTGTCCAGTAGTATATTTTGTAGGTTTTCACACATAGGCTATTACCATTCATTTTGCTGTAATATGTTTCTCTGTGGTAACTCATGTTTTTGTACGGGTTTTAACTAATATTGAACGATGTATATTTAATACGTCACCAGTTGTTAATTAAGTAACGCGTTTTGCACTAATTTATGCTAACGGCTTATATTCTTGGCCTTTCGTTACTTCTAGTCTTCATAGTAAGACGTGTTTTATTCAAGCTCCAAGTATTGCGGAGGAAGAGATCTAAGTGACATATTTAACTTCGAAGGCAGCCACTATATTATCGAAGATGATTCAGACCTTATTAAGAAGTTCCATATATTACTGAAGAAATAATTCCAATACTTTTACATTCACGTCGTCTGGTCCACATTACTTGGGTGGTACGCACCTCTAGTACAGCGGCCAGAACTGAATGGTTGAGACGAGACAGATGAAGGATTTTAATATGATGTATGTACTATATATATGCCTTGTCCATGATGTTGCTGTTCTAGAAGTAAAAATAAATGAAGAAGATATATTGTGGACCCTCTACACGACGACTTGTGTTCTTCAGCCAGTGATGTCCTGTAACGATCATACCCTTCTCCATTCGTGTTTGTCAGTTCGATGCATGTACATTTTTATAATTCTATATTCTGATCAATTATAACTACAAGAAGATAACCCACACTTAACAAGTAGTTACAGCACAGGTACAATTGGAATTTGTTGTACCACTGCAGTTTGCAAATAAAGACGAGATTTGATCTATTCACGACAAAAAAAGTGTCGATGTCGAGCTGTGCACAGTTATGTCGTCCCAGCAGTTCATCCAAGAACAATTTGTATGTAAACCTTGATAGTTTACAAAAGTGATGATAGTCGAGAAACTCGTGTTTTGCAGCAGCAGTCTAGTTTCAGACACAAATGTAGAATTAAGGCAGAACATTTCTAGTGGCTAAATGGAAAATGTTTACATCACTGGTAGTGATCCAGCTATTACTTCCAAGCCAGATAAATATTTAGTGAAACCAGTCTTCAAATATCTTAGAATAATAGTCAGAATTGCAATCGAAGAAGTAGTCAAGCATTTACCAACTAGCTTCATGACCATGTGAAATTGTATGCTGTATGAATGTACCAACGTAGAAGTCATGTGTATCCTTATCATCTTTATAACCCCGCACGAGAACTGTCATATGTAAATATATTATTTTGACAGCAATAAAGAAATTGATTGTCATCTATGAGTTACCCAGTCATTGCAGTCATCGTAGTTTGTCTATTCTATTGAGTATTATGTAGTAGTAACATTAGCCAGACAAGCAATAATATTAACGCAACAAGACAAGCTTTAACAAGAGAAAAGACATGTCACTATCATCAGCTTTAATGAAACTTAAATGTTCACAACAGGATTGGTACACAAAGCGTTACACCCTCACAAGCAACTGAACCTGGGTTGACACTGTCACAACTGCCAGATATTTGGACACTCTTGGTAGATAATCATTACCAAATCCGAAAATTGTCATCACTAATGACTAATTGTGAGTGAGTCTTAGAGATACTGACAGAGTAATAGGACTTATTTTTGAGTTCATCTACGACAAAGTAAGTAAACACAAGCTAGTAGCTTAGTGTTAGTATTCTCTTTGTGGAATTATTAGAGGGTCTGACTGTTAAATCTCTCTATTTTCCTTGTTGAGAATACTATTACATACGTATAGAAGCATAGCGATAACTTCCATGGACGACTTCATTTCAATGGGGGAGAGATGTGGTTATAAAGGTAAAGACCTGGAAGAGTTTGCAATGGCCAAGTGTAAAGCAGAACAGAAGGAGAAAGAGAATAGAGAAAGAGATTTTCGTGCCGAGGAGAGAATGCTATAAGAAGACAGAGGAAAAGAACAGAGAGTTACAAGAAATAAAGATAACAGCAGACAGAGAGAAGGAGAAATTGAGACTAGAATTAGAGGAGAATGTGCAGGCAGAGTTAGAACTAAATGGCAAGAACTGGGTGCGAGTTTGTCAGAGTTCGACTCGTAGGTAGTCCCACCGACGCTTTAGTCTGCAATTACCTAATTTTAATCACAGGGTTGACAGCATTGACTTCCCTTTAAAGATTCGAAAGTAATTGTCTGGTCTGGAAGGCGAACAGAGATGAATGGCTGTCCCCGCTGTCAACCTTGTTATCTGGAACAGCAATGGAGACTGTTTACAGTATCCCACTGGCAGAAAGAACTAATAACACTACGATGAAAGAACGGCAACTACGGAAATTCCATCTTATGGCAGACGGGTTCTGGATGCGCTTCCGAAACTCGGTACAGAGTGTTAATAAGGACTTTGAAGACTTTATCTCAAAGTTTAAGCTTTTATTTCTAAGATGGGTCGAGATGGAGTGCATCACTAAAGACTACGATAGCATTGTCGATCTGATGTTACGGGACAAGGTCTTGTCCCCTTGCTCAGCATAGCTAGTTTCCTTTTTTCAAGAACGTAGGCCAAAAGTCATCGATTCTATGTCACTGTGGCGCTGGCTTTGCACGCCACACACCAGAAAGTAAAAACAGTTTTGGGTGCTGATAAGGGCGACACAATGAGGATTGGTCGATATATGTATTGCGCACATGACGTGAGCAGTTTGGAGGAAAAATGGACAGAGCTTGTGTTTACCCTAAATGCGCGGTGTGTGTGTTTTCTACCAAATCGTAGAAATAAGGGAAATGTTAAAAGAGAAGTGTCTTGAAACATATTAATGTTTATTAAATACAACTAAAGGTAGGAAGAGAAATGAAGTAATGTTTATATGGACCTACGGATTATAGAAGTTGCTGAATCTACCTAATTATTAATGCCGTGTAATGATGTATCGTCTACGTGAATAAATAATGGTATGTTACCAAAGTATCCAGCTGTTATATTGATCGTTGTGTGGAATCTTCGAGTTATAGAAGTTATCGTTAATGAACTATTGTGGCTGTCCTGAACCTTGTGGACCTATGATATATGAACCTGGAAACAGTGTGAAAACGAGCATAACTAATCAATTAAATAATATAAACTTATAACGCCACAGTCACATCCATCGGTCCAGCATTCCTGATGGTGTGATTTCATGCGTTGGGAAGGTCTCGAGGCGATCTTCATGGCAGGATAGTTCTAGCAGCGCCAATAGATTTTCGACATGTCGTTCCGTAAGTAGGAATCACAGAGAGGCAATCATGAGAACTTTTAAACTCGCCAGAGTTACCAGCATAGATGGCATAACAGTCAGCCGGGAAGTGGTAGCGCTGGAGATGAGCGTCAGTCTCGAAAACATTTTGGATTTAACGATTCACGGCGTTCAGAGAAGTTTTTGTACAAAGAGAAAACCCAAACGGAGGAGCGGATCCTAGGACAGTCAAGCTCCCAACTCCGATGAGCGTTCATCACCTAAACATACCCCTTATACGGAAATGAAGCAAATAATTTACAATTGTTGCGGGAGTTGAGGGCATTTAGCGAGAGCATGCCCCACTGAACCAGAGATGGCAAACGCGATTTGTGTCCTGGACACTTTCAATAGTGAGGAATATGAGGGCTGCATGGAGTTATTCGTTCCTAAGGGTAAACCAATCCTAATAAGCGGCCATCCATTGCCTTGCCTATTGTCCCTCGATGACATTGGGAAACTGAAGCTATTCCTTGGTTTCGTGCAACAGAAGAACATATCCGTGTAAAGAGACACAGGATGCACCACCATAGTCTTATTGGGAAGAACGTGAGATGTGTAACATTCGTGAAACATGTAAAATATTATCCCTTGTCTATTAACGATATGGACACCCTGTTAAAAAATAAAAGTTAATATGTTATGTATTGTTGCCACACTAAGGTATATAGCCATTGTTATTGAGGAAATATGTCTATTTGTGGTAACTCATGTTTTTACACGGTTTTTAACTTATATTGAATGCAACATATTTAATACGTCACCGGTTGTCAATGACGTAAAGCGTTTGCGCTAATTTATTCAAACGGCTAATATGTTTGGCCTGTCGTATACTTAAAGTCATCCAAGTAAGACGTGTTTTTCGAGCTCTCAGGATTGTGGAGGAATATTATATATTTAAGTGGCATAAATTAACTTCGAAGGCCGCCATTATGTTTTCAAAGATGGTCTTGAACTTATACAGAAGTTCCATCACTTACAGAGAAGTACAACTCAAGTATTTTAAATTCACGTTTTCTTGTCCACATTACTTGGGTGTCGCTGCCTGAGACGCACCTCTTAGTGCAGCGGATAGGACTTAATAACTGAGACGATGTATATTGATGTCTAACTACTACAAATTCCAAAATATTATGGACTGACTATACACATAAATATTTTTGAGGAGAATTCATTCAATACTCTCCAACTATGCCATTGTTCCTGAGTTTAATAAATGTTAAGCGAACGTATAGTGGACCCAATACGTCGTGTGTTCTTCGGTCAGTTATGTCCTGTGATGACCATACCCGTGTCCATTCGTGTTGTCAGCATGATGTATGAACGTTAACAATACTTTATACTACAAGAACTAAACTAAACTAAACAAGAAAAACAACCGTGATGCAACACACCCCTTTTATAACATGAAGAGTGCGTTCATGTGTCCTTTAAGCACCAGTAGCCAATTCAGTCGTCGGTAACCTGCGCGGGGTGCGTAACTGCATCCAAGTCGAAATCGAAAATTGGTAGAATGCACGGATATTAGTAGCTACTACAGTGTTCACCAGGGCACAGGCAGAGGAAAAAGAGCAAATGGCTTAACAGGACACGGGGCGCAGCGCCTTTCATACTTGATGTGATCCCCAAGGGCCAGGATACATCAGTCATTAAGTTCACCAAAGAACCAAACCGATTCGGCACTGCAGAAGTTGTTCGAGCATGCAACAATGGGTCTTATGAGACATACTATGTCTGAACGTTACTGGTTCGAAATGAATAATCAGGTGTTTACCCGTTGTTTTGTGAAACAAGAGTAATTTATATGGCAGGTGGTTGTTCCAAGCACATTGAGAGCAAACGTGTTGGAGCTAGCACACGATTCCCACTTCACCGGCCACATTGGAGTTGCGAGGACGTGACACAGGTTCCTGTCTCAGTTTTACTAACCAGCGTGCAACAAAGACGTGAAACTGTACTGCAAATCGTGTAAGGTATGCCAGCAGATGACTCACAAGGGCAGAGCTCCGAATGCACCAGTACGGGCGGTTGATTTGCCATTACGCCCCTTTCAGAAAGTTGCTTTCGATATAATAGGTCCATTACCTATCGCTTCAGACCGAGGGTGTTGTTTTACTCTCACCATGGTAGACCCTGATGCCATCACGGGAACAGCTATGCTCTGGACCCCCGCGGGGGGCGAGAGAGAGGCCGACCGAAAACAACTTGGCGGAGAACTGTGGAAGCTGAGATGCAAAGAATGAACCACAGTTGGGGCACTGTACGAGGGATGGCCGCCGATAGGGCAAAGTGGAATCAATTTGTTGTTGCCCTACAAGACGCCACCAGGCGTGATGGCCGCTGACTGCTTTGACGGTTGGCGGTTATGGATCAAAGAAGAAGAAGATGGTAGACGTATGTACACGATGGCATGAAGCGGTTTCGATGAGATCTGCTACCTCACAGGCGGTGTTCAGTTACTCTATCGTAGATTTGGTTTCCAGGATTGCATTTTCTTTGATTTGGGGAATCAACTCATTTCTAAAGAAATGGCTACGGTTTAGAAACTGCTAATATCTTACAGAAATTTACTTCGCCTTACCTTCCTCAGGCGAACGGGGTGCGCCTAAACAGCGCGGTTAAGCCCTTGCTGGCTAAGGTCACTGCCGAATTTCCATACGAATGAGATAGATATCTTCCAGCAGTATTGTTCGCATACACGCCTCCCCTAGCCCAATACGAGAGTACAGAGTTCTACTCTTTTGAGCTTCTGTTCGGTGCACATCTCAGTGGCCTATCCATGTCTTGAACGATTGGTTTGTTGGGAAACACGGGACAAGCTGCGGTGTCTTCATATGAATATGTAGACGATCTTATGGAACGGACTATTAGGTCGTCTGCGTTGACACTCGAGGGATTAGCCCTGGCATGTATTCAGTACCACCAGTATGATAACCGGGGAAATAGACTAATCTTCTTTCCGCCGTGCAAGGAGGTATGGCTGCTCCTGCCTACTAAGAAAGTTATCAAGAAAGTAACTGACGTGGATTATCTGATCGCGGTTTAAATAAGGAGAAAGTGTTTTATGTCAACATGATTAAACCTTATTTGGAACTACCAGTATAGCTAACATCAATAGTTGATGCTGTAGTCGGGACCGAGTTGGACGTAGCAGCAGCGGTGGTTGCCGACGACTGTGGAGATAATGGTGACGATGTTAATCTTCACCAGTCTCTCATCCCTCTGGCTACGTCAGAGTCCTGGAAAAATGTGTTGAACTGTGAAGAACTAACCCAGTAGAAGAAATATCAGGTGCGTACCATCCTGAAACAGTTCAGTGATGTTCTCACTGATCTGTCCGGACGCACGAACCTGATAGTGCATAATATAACCCTGATTCATTACCAACAACCGAAAACCATCAACAACCAAGAACTACTTATTCGGAATAACCAAGAGGACATGCAGACCATCATAGCTGGCAGACGCTGGTGTTGGGTTGGCCACGTCCTGAGAAGGGACCCTGATACCATTACAAGAACAGCTATGCTATGGACCCCCGAAGGAAAGTGAAAGAGAGGCCGACCAAAAACAGCCTGGCGGAGAAATGAGGAAGCTGAGATGCAAAGAATGAACCAGAGTTGGGGGATTGTACGAAAGATGGCCGCCGACAGAACAAAGTGGAATCCATTTGTTTATGCCCTTCAAGATGTCATCAGACGTGATGTCCACTGACTGCTTTGACAGTCGGTGGCTATGAATCAAAGAAGAAGGAGATGAAGAAATAATCAGAGGGAAACCATATCCGTTGCATTTGAACTGTAAGTCAGCTTTTGAGAAAGAAATCAACGGCATAGTGCGCCTCAGAATTATTTTTCCATCTGAATCAATGTAATTTTTCCGAAAGTATTGGTTAAGAAAAAAAAATAGCTCTCTAAGCGTATGTATTGATCACATACAGCATCACAACAACATTACGGTAGTTAATGCCGTGCCTAGGCCTGACCAGTAGGAGCTTCTAACCCAGCTCTCACACGTAAAATGTTTTAGTAAGTTGGATTTGACAAGGGCGAATTGGCAAGTTCCCCTAGCTGAGGCAGCAAAACCCCTCATGGTGTTTGCAACTCCAAGAGGTCTTTTTCAGTTCAACTATATGCGTTTTGGGTTAGTCAATGCACCCGCTCCAATTGTAAGAATGATGAGGAAAATGGTAGGCCACAGTACCGATGTAATTACTTACATCGACGACATATGCGTGTTTTGTAAATCATTTGTCGTACTCATTGATGCTTCGTCAGTGGGCAGCGGTGCCTGTGTAATGCAGGACCACGAAGGGTCAATTCATCCGGCGTTGTACGTCAGTCGGAAGTTATTACCGGCTGAGACACGGTACACTATGATTGTAAGGGAATGCTTTGCGATTGTGTGGGCCATGTATAAATTAGCGAGATACTTGCTAGGTGCAAATTTTTCCTTCAAACAGATCACAAATTGTTATCATTCTTACAATCAGCAAAGTCAACAAGTTCTAAATTAACCAGATCTATTAATACAACAATTTCATTTTACCATCTTTCCAATCTAGGCAGTACGTAATGTTGTTGCAGACGCTCTATCGCAATTTTGATTTTTGTATAAGTTTGGAGAACTCATGTTTCTTTTCTTTTTCTGTTGTCCCTCTGGAGGAGCAGTATGTATAGCTGATGTATGGAGAGCTAGCGTCATTTGTAATGATTCTGAATGAGTAACCAGAGACGATATATAGGGGTGACATAATTTTCGTTGCCTAATATGTAATACTTTCATGTTGTATTTGGCCATAAAAGCAACTTAGACACTTTTTGAATTTGTATAATGTAGGTGTGTTGTATTCGACAAACCATATCAAGTCATTGAGGTGAGATTGCTCTGTAAATGTATCTATGTGGGCTGGAGATGCTATACATGTCAGCCCCATTGATTGTTAAAGCGTGGAAGGCAGCACTTGTCATTTTTGCGCTGCACCGCCCATTTTCTTTTTGTTTATATACAATGGAAACACTGTTATGTACACTGTGATGTTCATATGCTAGCGGTATAGAGTCCCTGATGAATGGAAAGAGATCGCTTCAGCGCGGTAGTCTGGTTTCCCTTATTTTTGGAGGAGACCAAGGCCCAGCATCCTTTTCATTTGACTTTTTAAATTTTAATTTATTTATTACAACCAGAATATCTCGCTCAAAGTTCCTTCAATTATGATTGCTTACAATGTACCACGACATAAATTTGCCGTGTGTAAAAGTTGAGTTTCTATGGTCGAATGAAATCTTGTGAAACAAGGTCACAAGATTCGAAACATCCTGACAAAATAAGGTGTCATTAGATTAAATAAAATTGTTTACCAAAGTACACAACCGTTTCTAGTAAAGAAATTTATAACCAGAAACAATTATGTAGCTTTCAAGTGAAATTCAATACAGTGCATAAACTAAGAACAATCAAAATGTCATTGTAAAGTCAGTTCTACTTACCATGACCTACTCCATATACTACAGCTATTAGTGCAGCGAGAATGATTATTGTGTAGAGGAGCATTGCTGTAAGTTGTTTTCTGTCTGTGTTGACAACCTAGGGTACAGTTAACAGAACGTGCATTGAGAACCTAGGGTACAGTTAACAGAACGTGCATTGAGAACCTAGGTACAGTTAACAGAACGTGCAATGAGAAAGCCAAAATACAGCAAAGTCCTGAACTTACGAATATAAAATATTCTGGTATTTATCATTATTATCATAGTCATTATCGTTAAAATTAGCATCTGACAACCAGTGTGACTCAATTGGAGCCCGGCGCAACTGTTTCACTGATGGTAGAAGAGGCGAAGGCGAATTACAGGCTCCTTAAATCCAGCTGCTTCTGCCAGATAGGGCTCGTGCACCTTGGTTAGTAGCCAATCTAGGAGAAGGCAAAACTCTGAATTTAAACCACTTCTGCCTTGCGGGAATATCCGTTTACGGGAAAGGCTTTGGTAGTAAACCCTGAGGATAAATTCGGTGTCGACGTCTATCTATAGTGTTTATTCGACATTATTCAGGCTGTTTCTTTAGATCTATCGGCTTTGTGGAGGGGAGGAACATGATGCATGGACAACTGCTTGATCTCCATATAACTATAGCCTACGCTCGCGCACCTGAGAGGACACTCCAGCTTCACCTTATATGTGTCAGCATAACCCGGGAAGTAGCAGTTACATAAATCCAACAAACTGGGAGGATCAATCTGCCGCTCACACCAAATGACAATGCTCTTTACGACGCCACCTCAGATGGGCGAAAAGAAGCTCTAACGGCAATCAGAGGAGAGGAGAAAACGCCAAAAGGAACACCAAGAAAAAAAGCAGTTGAGAGTTATCACTTCAGGGGTTTATTTCCAAAGTCAATTATGACTGAATGGGCCATTATTATTACCTTTAAACTCCTCAAGTGGGAGCCGCGCTGGAGTAATAGCTACGGCGTTGTACTGACGACCAGGTTTTCATGTTTCACACCCGGGCATCAGCGTTTGAAGGAATGTTTACGACCGAAAATTTGACTGAATAACCTGAACGACTCCTGCACATAAATCCCGTGTGGATGGGAAGGAGCGAAGCTCCTGTCCGGGTTGGAAGGAAAGTCCACTGACCCCCCCCCCCCCACCCCCCCCCGCCTTGCAATGACATGTCATTGGGCTTAAAGAGCTGGAAAGCTCGAGTGCCGCTGGTTAGAGAAAAAAAAAAAAAAAACTCCTGAAGTAGCATATACTTTCGACTATGAGCTGTGCTGCTAAGCTTGTCGTTCTTACGTATCCAAAGACAAGTTCAAGAATGTGCACGTGTTCTGTATGTGTTTCAGGAATAGTAGGTAACACTTCCGAGGATGGAATCAATGTTTATTAGCATTGATGATAACAAATTAAACTGAGGTTTTATTATGAGTTACAAATATGATTCATCTAAAACACACAATTGACTTAATACTTTGTATAGGAGGGTTTTGAAATTGCCTGTTGTCATGTTGAATTTCATGAGAAGAAGGGGGTGGGGAAGATATATACGAAAGTCAGACATTCGAATATGTTTGAATAGATTAAAAAATATATTTAAATACACTACGTCTGACTGGCGACTTTCATTAGCGTAAGGAAGCGAATAGCACGGGTGCATAGTCCCTTATAATGCAGCACATTTTCAGGCTGTTCCATTGAGTCAAGACAACAGTCTTAGACAAGCCAGGACCGAAGAAAAACATGATTGCATCGTAAAGTACCGGACCAAGTATTGAGGATCTTCTGAAATTAACCAGAAAGAAACCTCACATTTATAATACTGGATACCACAGTCCTAGGAACCTATATACAGGATACTAGTAGGATTATAACTCAAATTAATACCTTGATTTCCTGTTAAACGGCCTCATAACCCGTGACCTGACATTACTCGGAAGTCTTACTCTGACTGAATCTGTAAAATTTTAGTATTTTTATATTATAAACTTGCTGGGCATGAACATGTTCATACGAGGCTGGCAATCCAAGCATATGAAAATGACAGCATCATGAACCACCACAGCGATCGCTGGTGACAGCTTTATGCAGGTTCTCTCATAGATAACCGAAAGCAAAGGTAGCCCCAGGCTCCAAGTGGAGCAGGGAGTGGATGATGATGACATCATGGATTAAATCTGATTATATTAGCATTTTAATAAGTGTGTATGTAAACATTCAGGCAAAGGTCATCTTCTGCTGCACAGCCACATTTTGTCATCAGATTAATTGAGTTAACGATGATTGTTCATACAAACCACAGGGTTTATCATTAATACTCGGGAAGGGTTAATTTACTGATTAAAAAGGAAACGGGTTGGTGGAATTGACCGTCAGCGCAGAGCAGGGAAGTCAGTCCCGTGACAAAGTGACAGAAGAAAGTCCACGCTGACGTAACAACAAATAATCCCTATAAAAAGCTAGTCATAAACCAATACATGCATAAGCAAACAAGTTAGGACCAGTTAAAAAGCAATCAACACTTAAAATAGTCTTGTGTGATTTTAAAAATAGAGATGTGAAAACTAAGCCAGTGTTTCGTATGTGATGATAACGTGAATTGTTAATATTATTGTTATTATTGTTACCTCTACACCTCACGGTAGAAGGGGAACGACTAAGTAAGTAACTAGTTATTATTGAACCAAATCGACGTCATTGCACTCCATGCAAACCATTAGGTGATCATTATCACGAAGGAAATGTCGAAGGGTATGAACGCTAATTTTTCCTGTTGCATGCTGGTTGTCCACACGACGGATGTGTCCTCTCACACATATATTCCTGCAATCTTAGTCTTGCTGATTCAGAAATTGATAACGTGAATAAATCAAAATTGTGATACTGGATTAATATAAAGTGTTCAGTGATACGTGTACATAGAAACAATCTAAATCCTAGCCTAATATTTTTTGTGCAGCTCTAGGTCTGACACTCATCATCTACTGGCACTTTGAGGAGCAGTGACTTTTCTGTAGTTGTAGTTATCTCACAAGGCTGGCCTAAATACTTTTTGTCCCATCTTAGTTTTGAGGTAACAGTTGGTTTAATTAAAGTTCTTGGGTATAAAGACTCCCAGGTTAAAGACTCAGGATAGTCCACTTTCATCACTCAGAGAGCAGACGCCAGAGACGAGATCGGAAATGTTTATAATGTAGGACGTGGTTAATATCAGCAGTAAGTTGATAATCTTTAGTAAGAATATGTAGGGTGTTTCAAACATATGTGTACGCACTTTAAACAGTTAAATTTCATGAACAACAAATAAAATTTTAATTTCTTTTATCACATTTTAAAGCATTGACCACTTTTTCACCATAACAGAAATTTGGTTTAAATGTTCAAAATGCTCGTCATCAGCATGTGACAGAATAACTTCGAACGTCACATTGACCTGTGTCATCTTATAATTCAATCTGAGCTCGTCACTTTATTTGTTTCCCACCTCTGACAGTATTTGATATTTTTAATTCATTGTTTACATTCCCTTCTCTCGATTCTTGTTATGTCGGGACTTCAGCGACCATTTTCGCTGATTAAGGTAATCAATCCCTTTTATTTGAACCCATATTGACATCTGGTATCGGTAGAAAGAAGTGTGGTTTACTACTGTGTAACACATTTTCCGACCAGACCAGAGAAGTGCAAGGGAGCGACCGGATTAGGGAGTAAACAACCTTGGGATGAACACAGTCGATTATTTATGATAATAGTTCTGTCTGCCCAGTTGTCGATTGTTGGCTAAGACCGAGCAAATGACATACTTGCTTCCGGACAAGACTTGGCGGAAGAATTATTATCCATATTGAGAGCAATTACATGTGATAAATTTTAAAGTCGTGAGTGTAAACATGATCAATAATAGACAGAAGCTGGTCATGCCATATGTGGTGACTGTAAACAACACATTTATTTGTATGTTTGTTACACAGGAATTTTGTTCGTGAGTGAACTCAAAATATACTCATTTTGCATGCTATTGGCTTTGCATTTGAAATGTACAAATACAACATTTCTGATTGGACCCTTGTCATATAGTAGCAATATGGATTTGGGCCGAGTGTTGCTATTTAATTTAGCGCCTTGTGAGTTTACAACACTCTGAAATTCGACTCGCCAGGAAGACATCTAGACAAGCCAGAGTGAGGAATGGGATCATGATTCCACGTTAAGGACCGGACAACGTGTTTGAGCATCTTGTGGACTTATATCCCAGGAAATATCTGCTTTTATTAATACGGAAAGCCCTGAATCCTTGGAACTGAACAATAAATCACAGTTGGATTCTGTTTGCAAAGTAATACCCCAGACCACGTGTAAGAGTCATCTTAATTAATTTGCCGTAACTATTTATCTGAACCAGAAATCAGTCTGTGTTCCCAAAGAAATACGTGAGTGGTACAAGTGGGCTGCAATCAAAGCTAGAAACCTACAGAGACGGGTCTTAACAGACGCTGGACAATCTTCGCAATTACCCCACCATACTACGAGGGACGTGTTGCAGCACCAGATCTGATCAGTGACGAGTGAACCAGTCTATAACCTGCAAAGAACAAACATCGGCTGGAGGAGAAACTAAACGACATCTTACAGGTAGCTAAGTACCCATTAACAGCTGCCAAATGAACTCTGAACTTATTATTTTTGTTTCAAATCAGATCATCACCTGTGAAGATATAACTGACAAACAACATTTTTCTTTCTTATATAAGAATAAGTGTTCTTAGGTCAGTTTCTTGCGCTGATTTCAAATCTGAAATCCGTTTATCTCTATCACGTCGGGTTCTTAAGATATTTGTGAATAAATATATTTTTGGGAAACCGTTATTTGCTCCGTTTCATTTTTACTATATAACTTATTAAAAATTAATAAAAGCCACATAATTCTACTTTTTATACTGCGAAAAGATGCATGACATATGTTACGCGATTTTTCAAATAGTTACTGTATTTTGAAATAATTCTGAGCAAAATATGGCTTCTAGAAGTTGTAGAAATTCGGCGTATCTGTTCTGTTACGTGTGCGGATATTTTACCGATCGTGTTGACCAGAAAAACTTTATACCATTACTAAAGAAAGCATATGAACTTTATCTCGATTTGAAAGTTGATGATGCAAATAAATCTTGGAAGCCAAATGCAGTTTGTTCGATACATTGGCAGGTTGGTTACGAAAATCGCCGAAGCATAAGTCGATGCCTTTTGGAGTGCCAGTAATATGGCGTGAACATACAAATCACACTACTGATTGTTACTTTTGCTTGACAAATATCTATGGTTTCACTTTTAAAACTAGAAAGTCTGTGGTTTATCCAAATATTGAATCGGTTTCGAAACCAGTGCCTCATGATCCAATCACGTGTCTGATCCAAGTACCACCAAAACAATATCTGTTGGACGTAAATGAACCATCAGAAAGTGATAATTTACCTGTTTTAGAAACTAATTCTGACTCAGATTACATACCGGTGAATGATGATGTTTACTTAATTAACCATTCAGAACTTTTAGATCTAATACGTGATCTCGCTGTTACCAAAGGACAAGCGGAATTACTCAGTTCGCGACTCAAAGAATGGAATCTTTTAGCGCCCAATATTCCGATATCTAAATTTCGTCATAGACACAGAGAACTTGTTCAATACTTTGAGATGGATGATGACATTTGCTATTGCAAAGATGTAAACGGTCATGAGCACATAGTCAACGAATGGCGATTTTTCATCGATTCTTCCAAGACTAGTCTAAAAGCCGTGTTATTGCATAACAGAAATTTTTTTTCATCAATTCCAGTCGCCTACTCTGTTCATATGAAAGAAACTTATGACAATATGGCTATACGTTTGGAAAAAATAAAGTACAATGACTACCAATGGCGGATTTGTGGAGACCTAAAGGTCATTGCAATTCTCACGGGCATGCAGACTGGGTATACTAAATTTTGTTGCTTCCGATGTGAATGGGACAGCCGCAACAGACAGGAACATTATGCAAGAAAGGTGTGGCCTATCCGGGATCGTATGCAGCTCGGGCATAAAAATGTAATACGCGAGCCATTAGTTAACAAAGACAGCTTCATTTTACCACTGTTACATATAAAGTTGGGGCTCATGAAGAATTTTATAAAAGCGTTAGATAAAACGAGCAAAGCTTTCACTTATCTTCGAGAAAAGTTTCCGCAAGTTAGCGATGCAAAGATAAAGGAAGGTATCTTTGTAGGACCTCAGATTAGGAAAGTTATTGCAGACAAACAATTCGAGAACTTGTTACATGATAGTGAACTTCGCGCATGGATGGCATTCAAATCGATCGTCAATAACTTTCTGGAAAATCACAAATCTGTCGAATATGTTGCATATTGTTAAGCAGTGCATAGATGCATGCAGAATTATGGGCTGTAACATGTCCCTCAAAATCCATTTGCTCGATTCGCATCTTGACTTTTTCCCTGACAACCTTGGCGAAGTCAGCGATGAACATGGAGAACGATTCCATCAAGATATTGCCATAAAGAGTCACGTTAACAAGGACGGTGGAGTGTGACCATGCTTGCCGATTATTGTTGGATGCTTCATCGCGATGTACCACATGCCATTCACCGACGAAAGTCGACTGCAAAGAAATTCAAGCCTACATAACTGTTATACTTCTTGTACGAATGATGTTGTAATACTGTATGCGTTGTTAAAAAACTTCAATTGCGTATTTCTAGAGATCCCGACCTGATAGAGAAAAACGGTTTGCAGATTTAAAAACAGCGCATTAAAATTGACCAGAAAAATATAGAAATGTTAGAGAAAGAAAAAAAAGTTTTTTTTTGTTAGTCAGTGTATTTTAAAGACTATTTTAATTCATCAAACCCTTATTTATTTTACATTTGCTAATGATAATTGTTTCTTACTTACTTAGTCGTTCCCCTTCTACCGTGAGGTGTAGAGGTCATAATTGTTTCTGTTATATGTAAATATATGAATTTATAGTTGATAGATCATGTGAGGGAACTGAATCCATGTCTCTTATTTTAAATACTTAGAACAATGCTATTTAAGTAATACTTAATAAAATCAGTTGAGGGCTCATCAGAACGACCAAAATCCTAACTCATAGAAGGTCAAGAAAGATACAAAGTTTAAACGACCGAAGTACTATTTTTCGGTCAATTCCTATAAAGTTTCCTAGACTTGAAGCACCATTCTTTAATTCACATCTCTGCTAAGAATGATCTTGAGCGAAAGGTAACACATTTGAAGACCCTCAGTAGATACTTTGTATAAAAAGAAAACGGGTTGGTGGAATCGGCCACTGTTTTTGACCATCACTGCAGAGCAACGGGAGTAAATCCCGCGTCATTTCTCACACACAGATAACACTGAATTACATTACACAAAGTACCTACCTTATAGGTCCGAACAAGTGAATTACAGTACACAAAGTACCTACCTTATAGGTCCGAACAAGTGAATTACATTACACAAAGTACCTACCTTATAGGTCCGAACAAGTGAATTACATTACACAAAGTACCTACCTTATAGATCCGAACAAGTGAATTACATTACACAAAGTAGCTACCTTATAGGTCCGAACAAGTGAATTATATTACACAAAGTACCTACCTTATATGTCTGAACAAGTGAATTACAGTACACAAAGTACCTACCATATAGGTCCGAACAAGTGAATTACAGTACACAAAGTAGCTACCTTATAGGTCCGAACAAGTGAATTACATTATACAAAGTACCTACCTTATAGGTCCGAACAAGTGAATTACAGTACACATAAAAGGTACTTCGTTACACGGGGTAGAAGAGGTTCCGATTATGAGATGAGATGAGATAAAAGGTACATCATAGCACATAGAAAGTAAATTACAGTTCATATATAAGGTACACTAAAGGACAAAAAATCTAATTTACAGTAAACATAGAAGGTACAATATAGAATAGAAAAAAAGCGAATTACAGTACACAAAGAAGGTACATGAAAGCACATAAAAAGTGAATTAAAGTACACAAATAAGCTATCTTACAGTACAGATAAATCCTTTTTTTTCGCCTCGTTTTGGCAAGGCGCTGCCAGTTATACCTAGACACACTGGTTGTTGGTTATAACAGGTCGCACGTCCAAACATTAAAATACCTTTTTGACTGAAATAAAACCTGAATTACGTCACACATAGAATCTATCTTAAATGATAGACAAAAATGAGTGTCAGTACAAATAGAAGCTACCTTATATCACAGAAAAATTGAATTAACATTTACAAAGAAGTTACATTATAGCATAGAAAAAACTGAATGAACGAACATACAGAAGTTATATTTAGTGTAGCGGGAAACTATAAAGCGCAAATTGATTTTTAATACAAACATGTCTAGTGACAAAATACCAAAGTATCATTATAAACTGATATGTCGAAGAATAGTGTTGTAGAGACGCAAACAAATTACGCCAATCTGAAGCCAAATGAATATTTCGAAATGACAAATTCTTATAACGGACTGGTTACAATCAAGTAAATGCAGATGTGACCAGTAAGGCATGTTGCTAGAAGTGACTAATATAAGATTATGTATGAGGCTGGCAACAACGTCAGGAAAAACGAATTACTACAGAAACAACCGCTTCAAGATTACATTGATGTTTTGGCGCTGGCTTACAGCAAAGAGACCAGCTTCAGAGGTAGCTACATCCTCCATAGTTAAAGACCAGCTTCAGTGGTAGTTCCATCATCCACAGTTAGAGACCAGCTTCAGTGGTAGTTCCATCCTCCACAGTTAGAGACCAGCTTCAGTGGTAGCTCCATCCTCCATAGTTAGAGACTAGCTTCAGTGGTGGTTCTATCCTCCATAGTTAGAGATTAGCTTCAGATGTAGCTCCATCCTCCATAGTTAGCGACTAGCTTCAGTGGTAGCTACATCCTCCATAGTTAAAGATTAGCTTCAGTGGTAGCTCCATCCTCCATAGTTAGAGATTAGCTTCAGAGGTAGCTCCATCCTCCATAGTTAGAGACTAGCTTCAGTGGTAGTTCCATCCTCCATAGTTAGAGACTAGCTTCAGTGGTAGCTACATCCTCCATAGTTAGAGATTAGCTTCAGAGGTAGCTCCATCCTCCATAGTTAGAGACTAGCTTCAGTGGTATTTCCATCCTCCATAGTTAGAGACTAGCTTCAGTGGTAGCTCCATCCTCCATAGTTAGATATTAGCTTCAGAGGTAGCTCCATCCTCCTTAGTTAGAGATTAGCTTCAGTGGTAGCTCCATCCTCCATAGTTAGAGATTAGCTTCAGTGGTAGTTCCATCCTCCATAGTTAGAGACTAGCTTCAGTGGTAGCTACATCCTCCATAGTTAGAGATTAGCTTCAGAGGTAGCTCCATCCTCCATAGTTAGAGATTAGCTTCAGAGGAAGCTCCATCCTTCATAGTTAGAGACTAGCTTCAGTGGTAGTTCCATCCTCCATAGTTAGAGACTAGCTTTAATGGTAGCTACATCTTCAACAGTTAGAGACCAGCTTCAGTGGTAGCTCTATCCTCCATAGTTAGAGACCAGGTTCAGTGGTAGCTATATCCTCCATAGTTAGAGACTAGCTTCAATGGTAGCTACATCCACCATAGTTAGAGACCAGCGTCAGTGGTAGTTCCATCCTCCATAGTTAGAGACCAGCTTTAGTCGTAGCTATATCCTCCACAGTTAGAGACTAGCTTCAGTGGTAGCTCCATCCTGCATAGCTAGAGGTTAGCGTCAGTGGTAGCTCCATCCTCAATAGTTAGAGACTAGCTTCAGTGGTAGCTCCATCCTCCATAGCTAAAGATTAGCGTCAGTGGTAGCTCCATCCTAGATAGTTACAGAGTTGCGTCAGTGGTAGCTACATCCTACATAGTTAGAGATTAGCTTTAGTGGTAGCTACATCCTCCACAGTTAGAGACTAGGTTTAGTGGTAGCTACATCCTCCACAGTTAGAGAGGAGCTTCAGTTTCAGCTACATCCCCACAGTTAGAGACTAGCTTTAGTGGTAGCTACATCCTCCATAGTTAGAGACTAGCGTCAGTGGTAGCTACATCCTCCATAGTTAGAGACTAGCGTCAGTGGTAGCTACATCCTCCATAGTTAGAGAATAGCGTCAGTGGTAGCTACATCCGCCATAGTTAGAGACTAGCGACAGTGGTAGCTCCATCTTCCACAGTTAGAGACTAGCGTCAGTGGTAGCTCCATCCTCCATAGTTAGAGACTAGCCTCAGTGGTAGCTCCATCCTCCATAGCTAGAGATTTGCGTTAGTGGTAGCTACATCCTAAATAATTAGAGACTAGCTTTAGTGGTAGCTCCATCCTCCATAGTTAGAGACTAGCGTCAGTGCTAGCCACATCCTCCATAGTTAGAGACTAGAATCAGTGGTAGCTCTATCCTCCATAGCTAGAGATTAGCGTTAGTGGTAGCTATAGCCTCCATAGTTAGAGAC
This sequence comes from Oreohelix idahoensis, assembly GCA_024509875.1. Taxonomy (NCBI): domain Eukaryota; kingdom Metazoa; phylum Mollusca; class Gastropoda; order Stylommatophora; family Oreohelicidae; genus Oreohelix; species Oreohelix idahoensis. The sequence goes on along the minus strand of JAMPIV010016484.1, from coordinate 220,551 downwards.
TAGCTTTAGTTGTAGCTCCATCCTTCATAGTTAGAGACCAGCTTCAGTGGTAGCTCCATCCTCCATAGTTAGAGACCCTCTTCAGTGGTAGCTCTATCCTCCATAGTTAGAGACCACCTTCAGTGGTAGCTCCATCCTCCACAGTTAGAGACTAGCTTCAGTGGTAGCTCCATCCTCCAGAGTTAGAGACTAGCTTCAGTTGTAGCTCTATCCTCCACAGTTAGAGACTAGCTTCAGTTGTAGCTCCATCCTCCATAGATAGAGACCAGCTTCAGTAGTAGCTCCATCCTCCATAGTTAGAGACCACCTTCAGTGGAAGCTCCATCCTATACAGTTAGAGAATAGCGTCAGTGGTAGCTACATCCTCCATAGTTAGAGATTATAGTCAGTGGTAGCTCCATCCTCCATAGTTAGAGATTAGCGTCAGTGGTAACTCCATCCTCCATAGTTAGAGATTAGCGTCAATGGCAGCTACATCCTCCATAGTTAGAAATTAGCGTCATTGGTAGCTCCATCCTCCATAGTTAGAGACCAGCGTCAGTGGTAGCTCCATCCCCTATCGTTACAGATTAGCGTCAGTGGTAGCTCCATCTTTAATAGTTAGAGATTAGTATCAGTGGTAGCTACATCCTCCATAGTTAGAGTTTAGCGTCAGTGGTAGCGACATCCTCCATGTTTAGAGATTAGCGTCAGTGGTAGCTACATCCTCCATAGTTAGAGGTTAGCGTCAGTAGTAGCTCCATCCTCCATTGTTAGAGATTAGCGTCATTGGTAGCGCCATCCTCCATAGTTAGAGACCAGCGTCAGTGGTAGCTCCATCCCCTATCGTTAGTGATTAGCGTCAGCGGTTGCTCCATCATCCATATCTAGAGATTAGCGTCACTGGTAGCTCCATCCTGCATAGTTAGAGATTAGCGTCAGTTGTAGCTACATCCTCCATATTTATAGATTAGCGTCAGTGGCAGCTCCATCCTCCATAGTTAGAGATTAACGTCAGTCGTAGCTACATCCTCTGTAGTTAGAGATTAGCGTCAGTGGTCGCTCTATCCACCATAGTTAGAGATAAGCGTCGGTGGTAGTTACATCCTCCATAAATAGAGATTAGCGTCAGTGGTAGCTTCATCCTCCATAGTTAGAGATTAGCGTCAGCGGTAGCTCTATCCTCCATAGTTAGAGATTAGCGTCAGTGGTAGCTCCATCCTTTATTGTTAAAGATTAGCGTCAGTGGTAGCTCCATCCTCCACAGTTAGAGCCCATCGTCAGTGGTAGCAACATCCTTCATAGTTACAGATTAGCGTCAGTGGTAGCTTCATCCTCCATAGTTAGAGATTAGCGTCAGTGGTAGCTCCATCCTCCATGGTTAGAAATTAGCGTCAGTGGTAGCTACATCCTCCATAGTTAGAGACTAGCTTCAGTGGTAGCTCCATCCTCCATAGTTAGAGACTAGCTTCAGTGATAGCTCCATCCTCCACAGTTAGAGACTAGCTTCAGTGGTAGCTCCATCCTCCATAGTTAGAGACTAGCGTCAGTGGTAGCTCCATCCTCCATAGTTAGAGACTAGCTTCAGTGGTAGCTCCATCCTCCATAGTTAGAGACTAGCTTCAGTGGTAGCTACATCCTCCATAGTTAGAGACCAGCTTCAGTGGTAGCTACATCCTCCATAGTTAGAGACTAGCGTCAGTGGTAGCTCCATCCTCCATAGTTAGAGACTAGCTTCAGTGGTAGCTCCATCCTCCATAGTTAGAGACTAGCTTCAGTGGTAGCTACATCCTCCATAGTTAGAGACCAGCTTCAGTGGTAGCTACATCCTTCATAGTTAGAGACTAGCTTCAGTGGTAGCTACATCCTCCATAGTTAGAGACCAGCTTCAGTGGTAGCTACATCCTCCATAGATAGAGACGAGGGAATTCTGGAAGGGCAAGTTTTCCGATGTGCAAAATTTCCTTTATTGTTTAAAGCAATGAAGTGTAGTAGTTACAGTTTTAGTCATTAAATCAAGGCAAATAAGAATGCTGATTACAGCTGCCTGATCACAGCTAAACAAAGAAAGATAATCACTTGAAACAGAAAAGAAAATAGAGAATTTAGTGTTACAGTCAAGATAGCACTATTTCTAGGACGCTACGATACATAACGGGATAACATATAACAATCGCGTTAGATAGTTATAATGACTGAAAAAGATAGAGAAATGAAAGAAACAAGAAAGAATAATTGTCTTGACATCGAATTGAGATTAAATAGAAAACAAATTACAACACACACATCAAGGATTGTCGCGAGAGGTTCAGATGTTATTAAAAAAAGAAGATATCCTTGACATAAGTGTGTATCAGATGATACCAGGATAGTGCCAGATAAGAGTCTGGTCTTATCAGTAATACCCCCTTCTCCGAAGAGAGTAAGGGTGTATAGACACAAAGGTAGTGTCAAGCTATGTAAGTTCCCAGAGAAGATGGTGATGCAGTCCTCTGAGGTTCTAACTGCTACCTCTCCTGATCCGCCTCTGTGATTATTGTAGTTAATATTGTTTCTGACTCTGCTAGAGGAAGTTATTTAATTAAAATTTACCAACATTGAATAAAAACTGAACTTAATGAATTTAAGTAAGTCTGCTGGTAAATATTTACAATTTATTTATATAAATATTTTCTCTTTTCTGTTTGAAAAGCATTAAAATCAAAATGTTTTTGCAAAAATAAATAAATAAGAACAGTTCAACAAAAATGTCTTTCTCTTGTGTTAAGGTGTCTATCTCTTGGTAGACAGTTTAGCTTGCTTGATTTTTCACTGAAGAATTATTAGTGTTATTGTTACAATCTAATTGAAACTTTATACTGTTCTGGTCATCACAAACTGGATGCGTTGATTTTTGTTGCACATGAATAAGCTATACAGGTGTCTTTTTAGCAACTTAACTGAGTCACTGCAGATGGCTCCCTCTGATGCTGGATAGAATTTTCAGATGAAAATCGTCCAGATGTTACACACGTAATGGCTGGCACTTTTCCATAGACTGGCACTGCATTCGTTGTAACTTCAGTATGAGATGCCTCTTCTTATTTGTGGAAGGTTTTAGTTTAAAGGATTAAACATGAAACGAAGTCAAACGCAATCCCTGTATTTGCCTATCCATATCCCTCTATGACACAGATGGTGGACGATAGACAGTTTCAGACTAGCGTGCTAGCAGATGCACAAGGTATAGTATAGTAACAACAATCATTTTTATTCAATGTGATCATAATTTTCTTTTACCTTCTAAATTATCATTCGTTTCCCATGATTCGCCTCTGTACAATAATTTGGTTGCGAATAACACTACTAAGTAATAGGTCAAATTATACAGTACTATAATCCCTTTCATCTTTCTTTATGTTCCTGGTAGGTGTCTCATTCCATTCAAGAAATACTTCTTCAAATACTTTATCAAACGTACAGTCGGTTTTTGGCCATCATTCTCAATATTTTAAATATTTCCGAAGGCGGGCTTTGCCTCTAGAATTACACATGAGCCTGTAAGTTTCATCAGTACACACTGCCCATTCCTAACACTTGTATACACGTCTTATCGCACAGATGGATTAATCAATTGAATTACACATAAATATATATATATATATATATATATATATATATATATATATATATATATATATATATATATATATATATATATATATATATATATATATATATATATATATATATATATATATTTATATATATATTTATATATATAAATATATATATATATATATATATATATATATATATATATATATATATATATATATATATATATATATATATATATATATATATATATATATATATATATATATATATATATATATATATATTTGCTCTTACCCTCAGGCACACACAGATTAGCCCTTAATGGTTGTTTAAGCTCTGCTAACAGGTACTGAAGGCAAACACTTGCATTAACATATGCTCTTCTTTCCCCCGCTTTCTCTGTATTCAAATAATTAGTGACTGACCCGACTCTGTTAGGCAAGTCTATTTATAGTGTGACCTCTGACGTACGAGATGAAAACACCGAGAAATGTAATCTCGATCAGAAAATATGGGTACCTTTCTGCCTATCGTTCAATGTAGGAAAACTACTTTTTTTATTTATCTTCGTTATTCCTGATGCGATTTGGTTTCCCCAAAGCTTAAATTATACTTGGGATTAGGCTTTATATATCTATGTAATAATCTTTTAGTTTCCTAATTGCATTTTATAATATGCATAGTTTAAACTGCTAAATTTAGGACAACCTGAAGCTTCGAATGCATTCAACCCAAGATTTCTCCCGTCCTATATTAGTATTAGTAAAAGTAGTATTATTTACTGGTAGAGTAATATCCCTAATAGTGTGTTGGTGCCCTCTTTCAAATGGTACTTCTTCCTAAATGCTGTAGTAAAATTCCGAAGTTAATCAGGTTACACAGATTAGGCCTTTCCATCTTTATTTCCCAAGCGGTAGTAAACATAGGACCAATAAAGCGTTTTCATTGGTCAGTGTATCATATCTTTCTACAATGTAAGGCGCGCGGTATGGTCAGAATATTTAGAATTCGTAATGTTAGACAGACGTCATTTCACGACAAGGATACTCACCGGTAAAACTGACAGCTTGTTGAAAATATAAGAGATTATATATACTAGTTTATGTGAGAAATAAAGTTAGGTGTGTCTGTTATTGTCCCGTCCTACTCGTACTTATTTTGTTGTTATTATTGTTATTCATAATTGACATAATCGTACTGTAGGGAACAGCCCATTGGGGTTCAGAAACAGTGAAGGGAATAAACAAATTATTGAAACGTGCGAAAGAGAGGTTATAAAGTAAGGATAAAAAATAGACAAAGTTGAGTTGGCTGACAAGTGTTATAAATATGATATATAAATATTATATAAAACAATTTTAAGTAAGGACATGCAGGTAGTGATTAGACTAAAGAAGGGCGTAAAAATTGTGAGACATAACGACAATGAATTAATCAGCCGTAATGAAAATAAAGCTAATCCTAAAAATTAAAACAACTTAATAAATTGTTTTATATATACATTTTCTGCGTTAATAATCACTCAGACGGTTATGATACATTTGCCTTTTATGGAGTTACAGGTTTCACCGTACCGTACGTGATTTCAACGAGATCCGACAAGCATCATTCTGTTACCATCGCTTCAATCATTCGTCTTTTACATTATTTTAGAGTATTAGTTAAACTGTCTGCATGTTGGCTGGATTGTTTGTTTCAACCATGATTGCTCCATCTTTTATTTGTCCATCTACTTATTTGATACATAAGTGTGCTCTGGAATTCTCTGAAGAATTAGTTTTCAAGGTTTGATATGTTTGTTAGTAGACGATCAATCATTTCATCCAATCAATTATTTATGCTGCATGTACATCAGCTTGATTTCCATATTCTTCTTCTTCTTCTTCCTCGTTCGCCCTGAAAAGGACGGTGGTTGCGTTGTGTCTGTTTCCAACGTAGCTGTGATATCTGCACCTTTCGGTCGACACATCCGACTTCTGCACGACATTTTTTAGGACCGGGTTTGCCTTCCCATTGCGATCCATACTCGCTCAGCCAGCCTGCACGGCTGCAGACTGTTTCCAGGACCACCACGTGGAGGTGGAGCACGGTCTTGACCAGCTCTGGTTCGCTGGTCCTGACGCAGGCAGTCCATATAAGTATGCCCAAGCTCTCACAACAATCATTAGAGAAAAGATCACGCCAAAAAGAACAAGAGGCAAAAAAAGAGCTGATGATTATCACATTTAGAGGCGCATTCCCAAAGTCAGTTATGACTGAAGGTTGGCTGCTCCGAATCATTGTAGTCGTTTGTATATGTCTCTGTCTTCATTTGTGATGTAGTCTTGTGATGCCAGCAGTGATGATTATATTCACTGATTCAAAATAAACACTGCCGACATTGGAATACTATATCCAAACTGAAAAAAAAGAATACTACAACTGGCTGAAACGACTGATAGTCTCCTAATATACAATATCATAATCAATCTCCTGTGTATATCAGGACACACTGACATATCAGGCAATGACAAGATTGATGAAGTAGGAAAAGAGAGAGCAAGCATGGTTTAAACAAACACCCCAGACCCGTATGCAGGCAGCTAAATTAATATTCCGAAACAACGTGACTGAGGAATAACTGAACCGATGATAACAGCCTGCAATAAATTACATGTAACAGAAATAAATACTCGTATTTGTGTAAACATTAAATCAGAGTGTGTATCTACTAGAGGTGTGGTTCCGTCTGAAGTGATTATCAACGCAGAACATGTGTGTATTATAATGTTATCAAGCTGTGTTATTAGGTGGGGCTTTATATTCGTTACATCTGATTTGCTTCTGTGTCGTTCCGGCTCGACATTTCGCCTCCACACGTAACTTTTATCACTCTTTGCGCGCTCTTTATAAATAGCTGTCACGTGATATTTATCGGTGTGTTTAGAAAGTGCATATCAGCCAACTCCCTTTGAATATTCCTAATATTAAATCCTCCCACTTCATCTGCCTCAACAATTTATTCACTTATTCTTGAACCTTGTGATCCCTGTTGAGCATATGTATTCAACCAATTCACTTAATCTTGAACCTTGTGATCCCTGTTGAGCATATGTATTCAACCAATTCGCTTCAAACCTTTCTATCCTGTTTCATCACTTCAATGTTTGTTTCATGTCTTTCTTATCGTTTTCATCTATGTGTCCAGTTTTTTGTTTGTTTTTGTTGTAGGGTTCTGGAAGATGAAACAAATCTGTATTTCAGAGCTGACATTTGTCGATGATGTTGCCCTGATTGCTAACACGGAGGTACATCTTCAATCCAACTTACGTGTTTGTGAGACGGTATTGATCTGCTGCTTTGCAGTAGTGGTCGAACAGTGGCCAAAACTCAAGAGTATCTAATATGGGATTCAAAGGTATCTACCTTCGCACAAGATTACTCTTGGCAGAGATGTAGAAAGAATGGTGATGCCACTTGTATTACAAAGGGAGTCTTCACATGATATTCAGAATAAGCGAGAACAATACTGCTTTGGCTGAGAATGTCAACTCCGTAATTCTGCAGACGGTTTTATGAAGGATTTAAGCACTTATTACTTTCAGCTCGTTTAAGCCCCCACCCTTAATTTACTGAATGGAATTCTATTATTTTAGTATAGCTTTGTTTAGAGTGTGTGTAGTAATTAGACCGAGACAAACATGCAGTAACTTTAAAATGATTAAATCGAGGTTAAATTTGTAATATTACAAACAACAAAATTTAATAATCACTTAAGGTTTCAACAGTTCGAAAATAATTAGAATAACTTTGTATCAAGAAAAGTTATCATCACAGTCTTTAGGGAATGTGAGATGTTACAAGAAGTTCAAGTGGTAGCATAGATTTGAACTTACCTGATAATGACGGTTCTGCTCCTTCTTATGGGTTGGTTCTTCTCACTCTGCTCACGCTTGTCTCTGATCAAAGTTGTCGGGGTTAGCTCGTTTTCCAGAATGTCAAGGACAGTCTAACACGTTGGACTTTCGTCTTAAAGCTTAGGCCACTGTTCCCTTCTTGTTCCAGAGATAGTACTTGCTGCTGATACAACCAATAACTATGGTAAAAGAATAGAACGAAATGCTCTTCTGAGTATGGCGTTTTCCACCCCATAGTTATGGGTTTCTATCTTCCCATACCATCATCCCAATTAAGCAAACTTTACCCTCGATGAGAAAAAAATTTAATACCTCGGGATAATACTTTCTTTACATTTAAATATAATAGCTTTCATAGTTACTTTATATTTAAATGAGAAGGTTAATAATACAGATAGAGTCTGTTTACATATATATCTCCACTGATTGAAAAGTGTTCACAATATAAATTGAATATGTTTTCATTTATGTTTTACACTGATTTAAAAGTTTGAAACTTCCATTACTTTAAAATTAATATTTTTACATAGACATTTACACTGGTTTAAAGCTTGAAAACTTACATTAATTTTAAAGTGACTATGATTATAGGGACATTTACACTGCTTCGAAAATGTAAGTATTATACTTAGAATGTACATCATTTCTTTCATCTTTCCCTCCCTGCTCCATAGGGAACATGGAACTACTTGATGCTTTTAGTTCTCTTTACGAAACTATCAATAAAGCAATGACAAGACCGTGCAGTGGTGGTTCATGAATCATGATTCTATACACTGAGGTTACCAGCCTCAAATGACTGTGACATCAACAAGCGAGTTTCACATAGTAAAATTCACATGGTGAATTTATATATATATATATATATATATATATATATATATATATATATATATATATATATATATATATATATATATATATATATATATATATATATATATATATATATATATATATATATATATATATATATATATATATATATATATATATATATATATATATATATATATATATATATATATATATATATATATATATATATATATATATATATATATATATATATATATATATGTAAATCACGACTTACGCCAATCCTGACTCACCGACTTTTTGTTCACATGAATAAAAGAGACTTGAATCGGCTTCTTGCACGCGTCTGGGGTGTCGATAATTTAATAAGTTCCCTCACTGACTTCTCGTGTGGTCCTTCAGTTTCATCAGTCCCGGTATCCTTATTTAAAATATTAGAGATTTCCTGGGCTATATTTCATGTCCTGATGAATACTCCAAAACAAGGTGTCCGGTAATTCTGAATTCGAATTCTTCACTTTAGCAGTCTGGTGTCTTGGCGAGCAATTTCTCAAGTGAAATAGCTTGAGAAAATGATCAGAGTATATGCCCTGTCTTCCCACACCTTCGTTTGTCATGGAGTTAAATAAACTCTCCAATCACATTCAAACAGGTCGGGTTATGGGGTAATTTAAAAATATTCCGACATAGGATAATTTTGAACGTAAGGCAGAGGTCAACTCTCCCATGTATGGTAATAAGATGTCCGATGCCCTTGTGTACAAACTTACACACACACACCGGTAACCGCATATGACCATGTGTTCGAGATGTAGCAATCTTACTTTTATCTAAAGTATTCTTGTCATCCATGCCTCTAAGTTGACCCCCTTTTCCACGCTTTGGTGATGCGTACATCAATGTTTTATCAATGGTTAAGCCCAAAGCGCAGGCCGATGTATGTGTTAATCTGCCGCGCCTATAGCCAACAAATCTCTGCAGCGCCAAGCAAATGTGTTTGTTATCACATATAGGGAGTGTCGATTGATTTGATAAAACCAAATATCTGCTACTTAGCAGAAAAATAACGAAGAAAGAAAGAAAAGTGCGACAATTGAGAGCAAATAATAACAATCAGTACCATAAATCTGAAATGAGTATCAACGTAGAAAATGTACATATAATACATGTTATAAAGCAGTGTTAATTATTAGGTGGAGTTTTATTTTCATTACAGCTGATTTGTTTCTGTATCGTTCCTACTCAAAATTCCCCCCCCCCCCGCCCCCCATCCCCCATGTTTTACTTGTATCACTGCATGCATTCGCATACATTATATTTCAGCCAACTCCCTTTGACTATGTTTTGATCCTTACTTTATAACCTCCTCCTTCGTACGTTTCAATAATATAACCATTTCTATCACTCTGTCTGAACCATTATTCGTTGTTCCCGGAGTACGATGTTGTCAATTCTGAAAAACAACAACAACAATAAAATGTTTATGAGGGGACAGCAACGGACACACCTAACTTTATTTCTCACATAAACAAGTGTATATAATCTCGTATATTTTCAACTAGTTGTCAGTTTTACCGGTGAGTATCCTTGATGTGTGTGTTGTACACTTGTTTTCTATTTAATCATCATTCGAAGTCAGGATAACTATTCAGTCTCGTTTATTTCATTTCTCTATCTGAGTCATTATAACTATCTCTTGCGATTGTTATGTTTTATTCTGTAACGTATTATAGCGTCATAGAAAGAGTAATGTCTTGATTGTAATACTAAAGTCACTATTTTCTTTTCTATAACATGACGTAATTCTCTGTTTTTATTTAGTTGTACATCAGGCTGTAATCAACCCTCATAATATGTCTTAGTTGATTGATTGGCTCTGTGAGTACTGTCTTTTATTGCTTTAAAAGATAAGGAAAATATGACACTTTGGGAAACTTTTCATCATCGCTTCCATTGTCTCTGAATATGGATAGAACTACCACTACTACAGGTCTTAGTGCTATAAGCCTACACTAAATATGGAGGATAGAAATACCACTTCTACAAGTCTTAGTGCTATAAGCCTACACTAAATATGGAGGATAGAAATACCACTACTACAGGTCTTAGTGCTATAAGCCTACACTAAATGTGGAGGACAGAACTAACAATACTACAGGTCTTAGTGCTATAAGCCTACACTAAATATAGAGTATAGAACTACCACTACTACAGGTCTTATTGCTATAAACCTACACTAAATATGGAGGATAGAAATACCACTGCTGCTGGTATTATTGCTGTAAGCCTACACTAAATATGGAGGATAGAACTATCACTACTACAGGTCTTAGTGCTATAAGCCTACACTAAATGTGGAGGACAGAACTAACAATACTACAGGTCTTAGTGCTATAAGCCTACACTAAATATAGAGTATAGAACTACCACTACTACAGGTCTTATTGCTATAAACCTACACTAAATATGGAGGATAGAAATACCACTGCTGCTGGTATTATTGCTGTAAGCCTACACTAAATATGGAGGACAGAACTACCACTACTACAGGTCTTAGTGCTGTAAGCCTACACTAAATGTGGAGGACAGAACTAACAATACTACAGGTCTTATTGCTATAAACCTACACTAAATATGGAGGATAGAAATACCACTTCTACAAGTCTTAGTGCTATAAGCCTACACTAAATGTGGAGGACAGAACTACCGCTACTACAGGTCTTAGTGCTATAAGCCTACACTAAATATAGAGTATAGAACTACCACTACTACAGGTCTTAGTGCTATAAGCCTACACTAAATATGGAGGATAGAACTACCAATACTACAGGTCTTATTGCTATAAACCTACACTAAATATGGAGTATAGAACTACCACTACTACAGGTCTTAGTGCTATAAGCCTACACTAAATATGGAGGATAGAACTACCACTACTACAGATCTTATTGCTGTAAGTCTACACTAAATATTAGGTTTCGGGAGCACTTGAACGACATCCATCATGGCAAACATTTACCGGTGGCCCTTCACTTCAACAGCCCTGACCATTCAGGTAACTCTGACATTTATGTCACTGCCCTCCTTTCATGTATCGGCGACGACCGAACTCGCTTCTCGTTGGAGAATCGTCTCATTTTTCAAATGGGCGTTTTAGCTCCTGCTGGCAATAATGTCCAGCATCATTTTGCATAATTCTGGTGACTTCTGTCGTTATTTTCCTATCTATCCTTGATTTTGCTTTGGTTCGTTTCGTTTCCTCAATAATCTGTTCTTAGCCGTCACTAGCTCCTACGTCACTTCCGCATGAGGCCTTATTTTTTTCAGCCATTTTGAATGTTTCTTTCTTCGATCCAGCTAAGTTTGTTTTTTACTCATTTTAATAGTGTTGTTCATTTCTGTCTTCGTTTCGTTGATCATTTACTTTATTGTTTCGACATGTCTTTCAGGTTTAACGATTTTCTTGCATTATTACTGTTATCGTTTCGCTCATCACCGTGGTTTCATCTGCTTGTATCGCTCATTTGACGTTTTCCTCATCATCATAGATCTTTGTAGTACCTAGCCTATATGCAGTTCTTGTCCTTGTCACCTGTTCGTAACCGTGGCTGACGAAGGGTTAAAGCCGAAACGTCCGGCGTCTCATGTGTACCGTTTATATGTAAAACTGATTTCATACCATATTATTTTTTAATTTATATATATGGAAGAAAGAACGACCACTTCTACAGAACTTATTGCTGTAATCCTACACTAAATATGGAGGATAGAACCACCACTACTACATATCTTATTGTTATAAGCCCACACTAAATATGGAGGATAGAACGACCACTACTACAGATCTTATTGCTATAAGCCTACAGTAAATATGGAGGATAGAACCACCACTACTACCGATCTTATTATTATAAGCCCGCTCTAAATATGGAGGATAGAACCACTACTACAACAGGTCTTATTGCTATAATTCTACACTAAACATGGAGGATAGAACCACCACTACCACAGGTCTTATTGCTATAAGCCTACACTAAATATAGAGGATAGAACCTCCACTACTACAGATCTTATTGCTATAAGCCTACACTAAATATGGAGGATAGAACCACCAATACTACAGATCTTATTGATATAAACCTACACTAAATATGGATATGGAGGATAGAACCACCACTACTACAGATCTTATTGCTATAAGCCCACACTAAATATGGAGGATAGAACTACCACTACTACAGATCTTATTGCTATAATCCCACACTAAATATGGAGGATAGAACTACCACTACTACAGGTCTTATTGCTGTAAGTCTACACTAAATATGGAGGATAGAACCACCACTACTATAGATCTTATTGCTATAAGCCTACACTAGATATGGAGGATCGAACCACCACTACTAAAGATCTTATTGCTATAAGCCTACTCTAAATATGGAGGATAGAACCACCACTACTACAGATCTTATTATTATAAGCCCACACTAAATATGGAGAATAGAACCACCACTACCACAGATCTTATTGCCATAAGCCTACACTAGATATGGAGGATAGAACCACCGCTACTACAGATCTTATTGCCATAAGCCTACACTCGATATGGAGGATAGAACCAACACTACTACTGATCTTATTGCCATAAGCGTACACTAAATATGGAGGATAGAACCACCACAAATACAGATCTTATTGCTATAAGCCTACACTAAATATGGAGGATAGAACCACCACTACTACAGATCTTATTGCTATAAGCCTGCACAAGATATGGAGGATAGAACGACTACTACTGCAGATTTTATTGCTATAAGCCTACACTAGATATGGAGTATAGAACCAAAACTACCACATATTGTATTGCTATAAGCCTTCACTAGATATGTAGGATAGAACTACCACTACTACAGATCTTATTGCTATAAGCCTACACTAGATATGGAGGATAGAACCACCACTACTACAGATCTTATTGCTGTACGCCTACACTAAATATGGAGGATAGAACTACCGCTACTACATATCTTATTGCTATAAGCCTACACTATATATGGAGGATAGAACCACCAATACTACAGATCTTATTGCTATAAACCTACACTAAATATGGATAATAGAACCACTATTGCATATCTTATTGCTATAAGCCTACACAAGATATGGAGGATAGAACCAAAACTACTACAGATCTTATTGCTACAAGCCTACACTAAATATGGAGGATAGAACCACCACTACTACAGAATTTATTGCTATAAGCCTACACTAAATATGGTGGATAGAACCACCACTACTACAGATCTTATTGCTATAAGCCTACACTAAATATGGAGGTTAGAACTACCACTACTACAGATCTTATTGCTATAACCCTACACTCGATATGGAGGATAGAACCACCACTACTACAGATCTTATTGCTTTAATCCTACACTAAATATGGAGAATAGAACCACCACTACTACAGATCTTATTGCTATAAGCCTACACTAAAAATGGAGGATAGAACCACCAATACTATAGATCTTATTGCTATAATCCTACACTAAATATGGATATGGAGGATAGAACCACCACTACTACAGATCGTATTGCTATAAGCCCACACTAAATATGGAGGATAGAACTACCACTACTACAGATCTTATTGCTCTATTCCGACACTAAATATGGAGGATAGAACTACCACTACTACAGGTCTTATTGCTGTAGGTCTACACTAAATATGGAGGATAGAACCACCACTACTATAGATCTTATTGCTATAAGCCTACACTAGATATGGATGATCGAACCACCGCTACTACAGATCTTATTGCTATAAGCCTAAAATAAATATGGAGGATAGAACCACCACTACTACAGATCTTATTGCTATAAGCCTACACTAAATATCTAGGATAGAACCAGCAATACTACAGATAATATTGCTATAATCCTACACTAAATATGGATATGGAGGATAGAACCACCACTACTACAGATCTTATTGCTATAATCCCACACTAAATATAGAGGATAGAACTACCACTACTACAGGTCTAATTGCTGTAAGTCTACACTAAATATGGAGGATAGAACCACCACTACTATAGATCTTATTGCTATAAGCCTACACTAGATATGGAGGATCGAACCACCACTACTACAGATCTTATTGCTATAAGCCTACTCTAAATATGGAGGATAGAACCACCACATTTACATATCTTATTGCTATAAGCCTACACTAGATATGGATGATTGAACCACCGCTACTACATATCTTATGCTATAACCCTACACTAAATATGGAGGATAGAACTACCACTACTACAGATCTTTTGCTATAATCCTGCACTGAATATAGATGAAAAAAAAAACACACACACACACCCACACAAATAGTAATACGTCTTACAAGGAGAAGGACAAGAAAAACCTACGTTTCAGCCACAAGGCCTTCGTCAGGGACAAACAAACAAGAGACAAGAGGGAAAGAAAATGAGAATTAAGTAGAGAACATGAAACTATAAAAATAAGAGAAAAAAACTCCCTTAATATTATGTCCAGTCACATGTGAAGCAAAGCAAGATGGCTGCCACTAAACTGGAAAGAGGAAGTTGATAGTATATAAAAATAAGAATCAATGAAAACAAGGACTGGAAAAGAGTGAGAAAAAAGTAATCAATAAATAATTTAAAAAAAATAATAAAATAAAAAAAAATAAAAATAAAAATAAAAAAATAAATAAATAAATAAATAAAATATAAATAAACAAATAATAATAATAAATAAATTTAAAACAAATAAATAAATAGATAAAAATAAAAACTAAATAAAGAAATAAATAAAATGAAAAATAATAAAGGAAAAAAATAATTTAAAAAAAAAAAAAAAGGGTGATCGCATCAAAGTAGAAAGTCATAATACAACAAGAACTCGATAGAGAAAGGCGTCTCAGACAAAAGAATGTTGGGTATTCAAACCGCGTGGTTTGAGGCAACCCATAAGATGGATGAGGCGTTGTTCCTGGCGAAACCGACTGTTGGCGTCCGAGGAACAGTATCTGATGGCTGTCACCTGGATGTCAGTGGCACCGTGGTGGTCAGGGCCATTGAAGTGGATGGCCACAGGTGTGGAATTAAACTGAGAGATGTCATAGAGGTGTCTGCAGAATCGGTCGCCCAGTCGTGTGCCCGTTTGGCCGATGTACGTAATGGTGCTTTTGCATATAATAGCATAAATGACGTTGCGTGACTCACATGTGAAGCCATGGGTGATGGTGAACTTGGCGTTAGGGAACGAGACTGAACGTGTTTCGATTACATACTGACATGTCTTACATCGTGTACGGTTACATGGCTTGGTTCCAAAGTGGCCATCGTTGACGGTTTTCAGACGGCTGTGGACTAGGAGGTCCCTCAAATTTTTGTCCCGTCTATATGCCAGCAAGGGTGGCTCACTAAATGCTTCCCGCGCCACTGGGTCAGCTTGGAGGAGAGGTAGGGGGCGAAACAGGATCCTTTTGACAGCAGTGCTGTGAGGGTGATAGGTTATTATTTACTTGACTCTATCAGAGGAGGTTTTTTGGCGGGGTTTGAGGGCCTCTAGACGTGAGATATGGAGAACACGTTCTAAGGCAGAGGTAAGAACATCTTCTGGATACTGTTTGTTACGGAAGAAGTCCAACATTTCTTGTGCTCGGCATAGAAAGTTGTCATCATCTTGGCATAACCGACGGAGGCGGAGAAGTTGTGAGAAAGGCAAGGAGTCCCGACAAGCCGGAGGATGAGAGGAAGTATAAAGGAGGTAACTGTGTGCATCGGTGGGTTTGTAGTACACCGAAGTGGTGAGGTGGGGCGGAGTGATAGTGACAACAATGTCAAGGAAATTAACAGAGACAGTGGAGATGTGAGAGGTGAATTGGATCGCAGGGTGGAAGTTGTTAATGAAATTAATGAACCTAGATAGGTCAACCTCTGGCATATCGGTGAGACCTATGCCATCATCGATGTATCTATGATACATCAATGGAAAAGGTCGAGGATGCTGCTGCCACACCTGATACTCCAGGTAGCCCATGAAGAGGCAGGCATAACTGGGACCCATCTTGGTGCCCATGGCAACTCCACTTATTTGGTCAAAGAACTGTCCATTGAACTCAAAGGAATTGAGTCGAAGGACCAGTTCTGCAAGGCGCAGGAGAGTCTCTGTAGCGATAGAGGGGTGCGTGCGCTGGTCCAGGAAAAACTGGAGAGCTCGGAGACCATCAGAGTGAGGAATGGAAGTGTAAAGTGAGCAAACATCTAACAGAAATAAACGGTAGGTACGGTCTGGAGAAAGCTGAATAGAGGAAAAAGTAGTAAGAGCATGGTTTGTGTCCTTTAAGAAGGAAGGAAGCTGCTCTACAATAGGCTGGAAGATGCCGTCGAGGAAGTCTGATATACGTTCGGTAGGGCAGGCACACGCAGAGACAATGGGTCTCCCAGGGTTGGAGGGTTTATGAATTTTGGGAAGCATATAAAACAAAGGCTTACCCAGACCACCATTTTCAATACGGAGATGAGAAGCGCTAGAAGGTAAGGACTTGTTGGCGATAATACTTTTGATGGTGTCATGGACCAGACGATTGTTGAGGACTGTCGCATCATTGTCACGGCGCTGGTAGAAGGAGCTGTTGGTGAGCTGCTTATTACCTTCTTGGAGGTACAGGTCCTTGCGCCATACCACAATGGCACCTCCTTTGTCAGCCGGTTTGATAACAATGTCATCTCTGCGGCGGAGCTTAGTAAGGGCATGAGACTCATCAGAAGAAAGGTTTGAATAACGCAGGCGTTGAAGTTGGAGCTGCTGAATGTCGTGGAGGGTATTCTGAATATATAAATCCAGAGCGTGGGAAGCCCCAGGAGAGGGTGTAAAATGTTTATTCTTGGGAGGAGCAAAGCATGCAAAGGCATCATCTGATTCAGCCTGCTATCTCTGAGGACCATCACTGTTGCGGAAATGGAGCTGAAGTCGCAGACGGCGATGAAACCGATGGACATCTTGGAGGAGATTGTACTGATCAGAGGATGGTTGGAGAGGGACAAAGTGCAAGCCCTTGCTGAGGACTGAAAGCTCTCCCTCAGAGAGGGCAAGATCAGAGGGAATACAAACAACCTGGGAACGAGATGGAGTAGAGGAGGCAGGGACAGTCTCAGGGGTAGGACAGAGGCGGGAAAGTTTGTCCTTTTTCTGGGCGGATAAAAAAATCATACAATTGCCGGTTGAGGGTATGGATAATAATGCGGATAATGGGGAAGGCAGGAAAGTAGCTGGAGGTGAGACTACGTAAGCGGAGTAGAAGCTGAGACTGCTGAGCACTGATATCTGCCAGGAGGCGGGAATGGATAGCTGCGACAGCTCGCATACGCTGGAACCCACATGTGGTCTCGATGCGCTGTAAGAGGCGATGTTCACGAGGGTGAATATGGCCAGCAGAGGGGTTGAAGTGAGAAGTGAAGCCATGAGGGAGAACTTTAAGGCGGAGGCAGGTGCGGATAAAGTGGAGATGGCAAGTTAATCTACACTGAATATAGAGGATAGAACTAAAACTACTACAGATCTTATTGCTATAATCCTACACTAAATATGGATATGGAGGATAGAACCACCACTATTACAGATCTTATTCCTATAAGCCCACACTAAATATGGAGGATAGAACTACCACTACTACAGATCTTATTGCTATAATCCCACACTAAATATGGAGGATAGAACTACCACTACTACAGATCTTATTGCTGTAATCCCAAACTAAATATGGAGGATAGAACCACCACTACTACAGGTCTTATTGCTATAAGCCCACACTAAATATGGAGGATAGAACTACCACTACTACAGATCTTATTGCTATAATTCCACACAAAATATATAGGGTAGAACTACTACTACTACAGGTCTTATTGCTATAAGCCCAAACTAAATATGGAGGATAGAACCACCACTACTACAGATCCTATTGCTATAATCCCACACCAAATATGGAGGATAGAACCAGCACTACCACAGGTCTTATTGCTATAAGCCCACACTAAATATGGAGGATAGAACCACCACTACTACAGATCTTATTGTTATAAGCCCACACTAAATATGGAGGATAGAACCACCACTACTACAGATCTTATTGCTATAATCCCACACTAAATATGGAGGATAGAACCACCAATAATACAGATCTTATTGCTATAAACCCACACTAAATATGGAGGATAGAACTACCACTACTGCAGATCTTATTGCTATAATCCCACACTAAATATGGAGGATAGAACTACCACTATTACAGGTCTTATTGCTGTAAGTCTACACTAAATATGGATGATAGAACCACTACTACTATAGATCTTATTGCTGTAAGCCTACACTAGATATGGAGGATCGAACCACCACTACTACAGGTCTTATTGCTATAAGCCTACTCTAAATATGGAGGATAGAACCAAAACTACTACAGATCTTATTATTGTAAGCCCACACTAAATATGGAGAAAAGAACCACCACTACCACAGATCGTATCGCTATAAGCCTACACTAGATATGGAGGATAGAACCACCACAACTACTGAACTTATTGCCATAAGCCTACACTAAATATGGAGGATAGAACCAATACTACTACATATCTTATTGCTATAAGCCTACACTAGATATGGAGGATAGAAGAACCGCTACTACAGATCTTATTGCTATAAGCCTACACTAAATATGGATGATAGATCCACCACTACTACAGATCTTATTGCTATAAGCCGACACTAGGTATGGAGGATAGAACCACCACTACTACATATCTTATTGCTATAAGCCTACACAAGATATGGAGGATAGAACCATTACTACTACAGAATTTATTGCTATATGCCTACACTAGATATGGAGGATAGAACCACCACTACTACAGATCTTATTGCTATAAGCCTACACTAGATATGGAGGATAGAACCACCACTACCACTGATCTTATTGTTGTAAGCCTACACTAGATATGGAGGATAGAACCACCACTACTACAGATCTTATTGCTATAAGGCTACACTATATATGGAGGATAGAACTACGACTACTACAGATCTTATTGCTATAAGCCTACACTAGAAATGGAGGATAGAACCACCACTACTACAGGTCTTATTGCTCTAAGCCTTCACTAAATATGGAGGATAGAACCACCACTACTACAGATCTTATTGCTATAAACCTACACTAGGTATGGAGGATAGAACCACCACTACTACAGATCTTATTGCTATAAACCTACACTAAATATGGAGGATAGAACCACCACTACTACAGATCTTATTGCTATAAGCCCACACTAAATATGGAGGATAGAACTACCACTACTACAGATCTTATTGCTATAATCCCACACTAAATATGGAGGATAGAACTACCACTACTACAGATCTTATTGCTGTAATCCCACACTAAATATGGAGGATAGAACCACCACTACTACAGGTCTTATTGCTATAAGCCTACACTAAATATGAAGGATAGAACCACCACTACTACAGGTCTTATTGCTATAAGCCCACACTAAATATGAAGGATAGAACGACCACTACTACAGATCTTATTGCTATAATTCCACACAAAATATGGAGGATAGAACTACTACTACTACAGGTCTTATTGCTATAAGCCCACACTAAATAACGAATATAGAACCACCACTACTACAGATCCTATTGCTATAATCCCACACCAAATATGGAGGACAGAACCAGCACTACCACAGGTCTTATTGCTATAAGCCCACACTAAAAATGGAGGATAGAACCACCACTACTACAGATCTTATTGCTATAAGCCCACACTAAACATGGAGGATAGAACCACCACTACTACAGATCTTATTGCTATAATCTCACACTAAATATGGAGGATAGAACCACCAATACTACAGATCTTATTGCTATAAACCCACACTAAATATGGAGGATAGAACTACCACTACTGCAGATCTTATTGCTATAATCCCACACTAAATATGGAGGATAAAACTACCACTACTACAGGTCTTATTGCTGTAAGTCTACACTAAATATAGATGATAGAACCACCACTACTATAGATCTTATTGCTTTAAGCCTACACTAGATATGGAGGATCGAACCACCACTACTACAGATCTTATTGCTATAAGCCTACTCTAAATATGGAGGATAGAACCACCACTACCACTGATCTTATTGTTGTAAGCCTACACTAGATATGGAGGATAGAACCACCACTACTACATATCTTATTGCTATAAGGCTACACTAGATATGGAGGATAGAACTACGACTACTACAGATCTTTTTGCTATAAGCCTACACTAGAAATGGAGGATAGAACCACCACTACTACAGGTCTTATTGCTCTAAGCCTTAACTAAATATGGAGGATAGAACCACCACTACTACAGATCTTATTGCTATAAGCCTACACTAGACATGGAGGATAGAACCACCACTACTACAGATCTTATTGCTATAAACCTAAACTAAATATGGAGGATAGAACCACCTCTACTACAGATCTTATTGCTATAAGCCCACACTAAATATGGAGGATAGAACTACGACTACTACAGATCTTATTGCTATAATCCCACACTAAATATGGAGGATAGAACCACCACTACTACAGATCTTATTGCTGTAATCCCACACTAAATATGGAGGATAGAACCACCACTACTACAGGTCTTATTGCTATAAGCCCACACTAAATATGGAGAAAAGAACCACCACTACCACAGATCGTATCGCTATAAGCCTACACTAGATATGGAGGATAGAACCACCACAACTAATGATCTTATTGCCATAAGCCTACACTAAATATGGAGGATAGAACCAATACTACTACATATCTTATTGCTATAAGCCTACAGTAGATATGGAGAATAGAACCACCGCTACTACAGATCTTATTGCTATAAGCCTACACTAAATATGGATGATAGATCCACCACTACTACAGATCTTATTGCTATAAGCCGACACTAGGTATGGAGGATAGAACCACCACTACTACATATCTTTTTGCTATAAGCCTACACAAGATATGGAGAATAGAACCATTACTACTACAGATTTTATTGCTCTATGCCTACACTAGATATGGAGGATAGAACAAAAATTAAAACATATCTTATTGCTATAAGCCTTTACTAGATATGTAGGATAGAACTACCACAACTACAGATCTTATTGCTATAAGCCTACACTAGATATGGAGGATATAATCACCACTACTACAGATCTTATTGCTGTAAGCCTACACTAAATATGGAGGATAGAACTACCACTACTACAGATCTTATTGCTATAAGCCTACACTATATATGGAGGATAGAACTACCACTACTACAGATCTTATTTCTAAAAGCCTACACTGTATATGGAGGATAGAACCAACACTACTACAGATCTTATTGCTATAAGCCTACACTAGATATGGAGGATAGAACTTCCACTGCTACAGATCTTATTGCTGTACGCCTACACTAGATATGGAGGATAGAACCACCACTACTACAGATATTATTGCTATAAGCCTACACTAGATATGGAGGATAGAACCACCACTACCACTGATCTTACTGTTGTAAGCCTACACTAGATATGGAGGATAGAACCACCACTACTACAGATCTTATTGCTATAAGGCTACAATAGATATGGAGGATAGAACTACGACTACTACAGATCTTATTGCTATAAGCCTACACTAGAAATGGATGATAGAACCACCACTACTACAGGTCTTATTGCTCTAAGCCTTCACTAAATATGGAGGATAGAACCACAACTACTACAGATCTTATTGCTATAAGCCTACACTAGACATGGAGGATAGAACCACCACTACTACAGATCTTATTGCTATATTCCTACACTAAATATGGAGGATAGAACCACTACTTTTACAGATCTTATTGCTATAACCCTACACTAAATATAGGAGCCGCGGTAGCATAGTGGTTAGTGCACTGGCTTCCTAGCGCAGTGGTCTATGGTTCGATCCCCAGATGAGGTGGGAAATTTTTAGGCCACAAACGGCTCCTGGGTCGACCCAGCCCCAAATGGGTACCAGAGCAACTCTGGGAAGGTTAAGGCGGCCGACGTGATGCCGACCACATCACCCCTAGTGTGCCGACCGTCAAGATAATATGGGCCTAACACCATATTCCCAATATGCCTCAATGGGCGTGTAACGGGTTCCTTTACCTTTACCTACACTAAATATGGAGGTTAGAACCACTACTACATATTTTATTGCTATAAGCCTACACTAAATATGGAGGATAGAACCACCACTATTACAGATCTTTTTGCTATAAGCCTACACTAGATATGGAGGATAGAACCAAAATTACTACAGATCTTATTGCTATAAACCTACACTAGATATGGAAGAT
Source organism: Oreohelix idahoensis (assembly GCA_024509875.1). Classification (NCBI taxonomy): domain Eukaryota; kingdom Metazoa; phylum Mollusca; class Gastropoda; order Stylommatophora; family Oreohelicidae; genus Oreohelix; species Oreohelix idahoensis. The sequence continues at coordinate 197,807 of JAMPIV010016484.1, read as the reverse complement.
AGAACCGAAACTACTACAGATCTTATTGCTATAAGCCTACACTAAATATGGAGGATAGAAATGCCACTACTGCAGATCTTATTGCTATAATTCCACACAAAATATGGAGGATAGAACTGCTACTACTACAGGTCTTATTGCTATAAGCCCACACTAAATATGGAGGATAGAACCATAACTACTACAGATCCTATTGCTATAATCCCACACCAAATATGGACGATAGAACCAGCACTACCACATGTCTTACTGCTATAAGCCCATACTAAATATGTAGGATAGAACCACCACTACTACAGATCTTATTGCTATAAGCCCACACTAAATATGGAGGATAGAACCACCACTACTACAGATCTTATTGCTATAATCCCACACTAAATATGGAGGATAGAACCACCAATACTACAGATCTTATTGCTATAAACCCACACTAAATATGGAGAATCGAACTACCACTTCTGCAGATCTTATTGCTATAATCCCACACTAAATATGGAGGATAGAACTACCACTACTACATGTCTTATTGCTGTAAGTCTACACTAAATATGGATGATAGAACCACCACTACTATAGATCTTATTGCTATAAGCCTACATTAGATATGGAGGATCGAACCACCACTACTACAGATCTTATTGCTATAAGCCTACTCTAAATATGGAGGATAGAACCACCACTACTACAGATCTTATTATTGTAAGCCCACACTAAATATGGAGAAAAGAACCACCACTACCACAGATCGTATCGCTATAAGCCTACACTAGATATGGAGGATAGAACCACTACAACTACTGATCTTATTGCCATAAGCTTACACTAAATATGGAGGATAGAACCAATACTACTACATATCTTATTGCTATAAGCCTACACTAGATATGGAGGATAGAACCACCGCTACTACAGATCTTATTGCTATAAGCCTACACTAAATATGGATGATAGATCCACCACTACTACAGATCTTATTGCTATAAGCCGACACTAGGTATGGAGGATAGAACCACCACTACTACATATCTTATTGCTATAAGCCTACACAAGATATGGAGGATAGAACCATTACTACTACAGATTTTATTGCTATATGCCTACACTAGATATGGAGGATAGAACCAAAATTACCACATATCTTATTGCTATAAGCCTTTACTAGATATGTAGGATAGAACTACCACTACTAGAGATCTTATTGCTATAAGCCTACACTAGTTATGGAGGATAGAATCACCACTACTACAGATCTTATTGCTGTAAGACTACACTAAATATGGAGGATAGAACTACCACTACTACAGATCTTATTGCTATAAGCCTACACTATATATGGAGGATAGAACTACCACTACTACAGATCTTATTTCTAAAAGCCTACACTATATATGGAGGATAGAACCAACACTACTACAGATCTTATTGCTATAAGCCTACACTAAATATGGAGGATAGAACTACCACTGCTACAGATCGTATTGCTGTACGCCTACACTAGATATGGAGGATAGAGCCACCACTACTACAGTTCTTATTGCTATAAGCCTACACTAGATATGGAGAATAGAACCACCACTACCACTGAACTTATTGTTGTAAGCCTACACTAGATATGGAGGATAGAACCACCACTACTACAGATCTTATTGCTATAAGGCTACACTAGATATGGAGGATAGCACTACGACTACTACAGATCTTATTGCTATAAGCCTACACAAGAAATGCAGGATAGAACCACCACTACTACAGGTCTTATTGCTCTAAGCCTTCACTAAATATGGAGGATAGAACCACCACTACTACAGATCTTATTGCTATAAGCCTACACTAAATATGGAGGATAGAACCACCACTATTACAGATCTTTTTGCTATAAGCCTACACTAGATAGGGAGGATAGAACCAAAACTACTACAGATCTTATTTGCTATAAACCTGCACTAGATATGGAGGATAGAACCGAAACTACTACAGATCTTATTGCTATAAGCCTACACTAAATATGGAGGATAGAACTGCCACTACTGCAGATCTTATTGCTATTAGCCTACATTAAATATGGAGGATAGAACCACAGCTACTACAGATCTTTTTGCTATAAGCCTACACTAAGTATAGAGGTTAGAACTACCACTACTACAGATCTTTTTGCTATAACCCTACATTAGATATGGAGGATAGAACCACCACTACTACAGATCTTATTGCTACAAGCCTACAGTAAATATGGAGGATAGAACCACCGCTACTACAGATCTTATTGCTATAAGCCTACACTAAATATGGAGGATAGAACCACCACTACTACAGATCGTATTGCTATAAGCCTACACTAAATATGGAGGATAGAACCACCACTACTACAGATCTTATTGCTATAATCCTACACTAAATATGCAGGATAGAACCATTACTACTACAGATCTTATTGCTATAATCCTACACTAAATATAGAGGATAGAACCAACACTACTACAGATCTTATTGCTATAATCCTACACTAAATATGGAGGATAGAACTACCACTACTACAGATCTTATTGCTATAAGCCTACACCAGTATATTTATATGCTCTTGTAGCGGTAGTTTCTGTAGTAATTCGTTGTTCATGACGTAGTTGCCAGCCTCATAATAATCTCATATTAGTCTCTTGCAACAAAATATCTGACAGAGCAATTATTGTTATCGTTTATCAGAATCGATGTAATTGAACTCCGTGCAAACCCATATGACCTCAGTCTTCCTCATCAAACGTTGAAGGCTATTAACGCTAACAGTTCATGTAGCACAGTGGTTCTATACACTGCAGACGTTGAAGGCTATTAACGCTAACAGTTCATGTAGCACAGTGGTTGTATATACTGCAGACGCATGCCCTCATGTGTCTATTCCTGCTGGTTTTACATTTAAAAAAGCAGGCATTTACCTAGCACAAGCAGTTATAATTTTACTGTGAAAGACAAAGCAAGGACAAAATAAGGAAATTAAAAGAAATTAAAAAGAAAAGCTGCTGATTTTGACAGCTAAGGGATATCAAAGCAGATGTTGAATTTAGAGATATTATAGCACTCATACCTGTTAAAGTCCGGGATAGAGAAGAAATACCAGCATAATGAGAGGATGAATATCTGGTCAAGTAGCCAAATGTAGCCGGGCTGGTTACTGCATCCAAATAATCTTATGTGACCGCTGTAACAATCTATCCAGGTGATATGCAGAACCTTCACACCGTGTAGACCTTTCGTCACAGGTGGTACATATTTTCTTCTGAGTTCATTGATATTGAATTTCCTAGTGATCGTAGTGTTTACTGGTTTACTTATATATCTTGTGGGTGGTAACTGGCGACTGCCAGAGGTGGAGTTATCCAAATGAATGTTGGTTCAAGACCAGGTCCTTTCTACTCACGTAAGTCGTCAGTGATCATTTGTATCTTCCTAGTGCTTCCATACATGCGTAAGTAACAGCAATAAGTCATGGACAACTGTTTATTAGTAGTGTCCAAGGGACTGAAGGCATGGTCAAATACAAAACTCAATAACCTGGCTATCAGCGGCCAGAACGCCTGTGGGTTACATGAATCGTGAGGTCTCTGCAAAAGGACATCATCATAACAACATGTCTGCTTGACTCTGCTAAAAATGTCGATAGGCGTTTGCCTAGAGTCTCAATATACATTTCTTAGCAGACTAATCATTCTAATAGGAAAAATGGTTATCATACAAACTGTGTGAACACATCCCACAAAACTGGAAAACACAGTCTTCTCGAATAACATACTTGTGAAAACATTTTATCTTTAGTGGTAAGGTATTTCCTCGACCAGAGGTTAACTACACAACCTTTAAAAACCAGGGCCCGTACTAAGGCTGAAACACGTCTACCTCACTTAACAGTGAACTCCGTGACTGAACTGAGTTCTGACTGCCGTGGTCAAAAATAGCTATCGACGATCTCATTGGTCACGCTCGAACAGTGATGTTTTGTTAGCAACTAATCTTGCTCAAGAGCTTTAGCTATTCTTATATTACTGTTTAACGTGCTAGCTAGCGTTAACACAGGCTATCCGGTGACATAGTCCCGGGGCTACACAAATGTATCATAACGGGAGACATTTTAATTCTATCAAAACCCAAAAACTATATAAATAGGAAACTCAAATATAACCAAAAACATAAAACCAAATATCATGTCAAAACAATCATGGTCAGTATAAATACAGCATAGACATATACAAAATCAATGGGTCTAATAATATAAACATTTAATGAAAGGACTATATAGGATAGCATGTCAGGACAGTGGACATAGGTTGGGAAGTAGGAAAAGCCTGCAGTGGAATAACTTCAGGGATATCATACTTTATATCAGCAGGAATCTCAATAAGTGCGATACTTATTTCCTAGAAATATGACAAAGGATGATAGCGAATAAACAACTTAATAGTAGAGTCCATCTGAAATGTCTGAAGGGAAGAGTGACGACAACTGGTTGAACTCCATAGCTCTGAATAGACGTCAAACTGGACAATATTCCATGGTACAATGTACATGAGTTTGTACGGAATCATTCATAAAAAACATCAATTGAACATGAAAATGTTTTACCGATATCATACAATGACTGACATATCATACACACAAAAAATCAACAGTATTAGTAATTCCATAAACAACATTGCAACGCAAAAGTAAATGCATAATGGGTGTGTGCGTGGTTAATTGCAATAGCATAAGTGAGGATGTCGTATGTTGCATGGGGTGCGAGCGAGAAGTGGCAACATATGATATATAAGATGGAAGAGGCGTAGGAATGTTATGTATCCAATATAATGCAAATGTATTATCAATAACCATTAAAGGAATGTGCACGAGTATCAGAAGCATCGTGCAAAGATGAAACATTGTGAACATTGAGCAATGCTCTACATAATGTATGTGGGAGTATAGATGATATATGTGTGAAGAGGTGCTGAAGGTCTGTTTAAGGTAATAGTGTACGTGGTAAATGATGTGTATATAATAAGTCTATGTGGCTTTCAGAAATAGTGATAGTGTGACATGAAAAAATGCATCTGTATTCTTATCCATAATACATGACACATAGAAAAAATAATGTCGTCCAAACATATCAGTACGTTGAGTAGCATCATGCAACTCAAAAATAACAAAATCCGAAAAAAATTTACAAGTTGTGTAATAATACCTGCTAGAAATTAATACTTAACCGATTTGAATTAACAGCCGTACAAGTGTTGTTTACAATTATGAGGCTGGAGTTAAAAACATGATAGATGAGCTGTTGATTTGCAGCTATAGTTTACACTTGTGAAGTGAGACTATTAATATTAACCTCTGTGAACGTTCCAAATAAAAAGTTGGAGAGCCTGTCCTACATAAGGAACGATAGCTATGCGCTATCTATGTACCTTACATAGATCCTGAAATCTAGTTTGCAATACGGTGAGAGTCTGTCGTAACCGTATTAACTATCTATGTGACATGACCAAAACAAAAAAAAATAAACGTAAGGAATAATATACAATCTACTATAAAAGTGCATAGTCGCAGTAATATACTATTCAATCTTAACAAAAGAATGTAACATGTCTTGTAACTCTGTTCGTAATGGTTCCAGGGAGGCGACTACAGTAATAGTCCATGTGGAAGAGGCGTCGGAGACATCTTTGCCTTTCTCCAATAATGTTGCATCTCGCCACATAAGTCAGCTGTACGTCTGACTGCGGACGACTATCTCAAACTGCAAAGCTAAGGGAAGAAAGGGACCAACCATTGTCAGCCTGTAATAGAAAAAAAATGTATTGCATTAAGTTAGTGCTTGTCAAGCAATATTTGTGCCAGATCCAAAACGGCAATTTCCTTCGATGACAGGCGCTGATCGTACGTGTGTCCTTTAGGATGGGAAGCAGTTGCTGTGAAATGAGCAACGGGACGACTAGCAGTACATGGTTCAGTATTGTCTTGACGGTTGGAATGCATAGAACGATGCTTCCTGCGAATCTATACACGAACATGTTCATGTGAGGGACGAATCAACTTTGCTAAAGGGACGGAATCGTCAGACGATGACGAATAGTGGCGTTTAATGGCTGTTCTGGAATGTATGTCCATGAGAACAATATAGGAATCATCATCCGAGGCTACAAGATGTGTTTTCTGGTCAGGCGTAATGTCTTGCCATGAGTTTTCGATGATGGTTGCCGAAGAATCCGAATGGACAGTTGACGAATGTGGTGGATCAGTAACTATGGATGGCATCAAACCAGAGTGTTCAACATTTGGAGGTGTATCCTCTGTTCGTAGTTCATTGTCATGGAGTAAACGGTCGTTGCGGTTTTGGATCCGTTGTCGGAGCTCTTGTAAAGGAATGTCATCCTCTTCAAATGAGTTATCTCGTTCGCGTCGATATCGTTCTATCGTATCTCTGACTAACGTGGGGGCAGTTGGTTGCGGTGACATGTCATCAATGCTAGAGGCAAGTGAGGTGGAGAACGAATAATGCAAAGGGTGGATGTCCTGACAGGTCGTGAGGAACGAAGGTGTGGAAAGATGGAATTTCAACAGGTCGGTGATCATCTAATTTCATTTGAGAAACGTGAGCTTTCATAGTAACATTCGGTCTCTCGTGCCATAGGATATAATTTGTAGGAGCAATCTGTTCGAAGACTTTGTAACCATTATCAAGCTTTTCTGCCGCTAACCAATCATCAACAGTCTTATACGTTTTCTTCTTGATTACACTTCTGTTTTCTTTCTGTTCCGCTTTTTCTCGCTCTTGGTATGTGTTTTGTGGGGGTGGGGTTGACCGACTAGATGATATCTTGTGTTTTGCATACATCGCTGTCATTGTGGCAATCTGACTGCTTAGTAGGTGTCTATACTCTACGCTGGGAATATTTACCTGGGATACACACTTGTCGCTTTGCTCTGGTACTTCTGTTTGTGTGCCGGTGTGTTCCTTTGTTTCTGTCTGTGTAGCAACACTGACCATGTCTCTCTGTATGTTGTCATGTTTTCTAACCTGACTTCTCCATGCTCTACGCCTATCACTGTCATATTCTGTTTTAACTCTCGGCTGGTAGGATATGTTCTTACTGTTCGCAAACGATCTTACTTGGTTTACGTCCATCTTCCAGTTGTTCTCAGTTCTTATTCGACATCTTTGGTGGTTGTCTTTGTTGACGCTATTTATTTCTAATATCTTGCCTTTCTTAATCTCTGCCAGAAAACTCCTGACAGCTTTACGTTGGTGTCTTCTGTTGAGGCTACACCAATCTGAACCTGATCTATGGTTGCTATTGAAACTTGGGAGTGTTCTGTCATACGTGTGTTGTGCGATGTTTAAGCAACTTCCACAATTGTAACATGTAATCTGATTAACATGGTGAACTGGAGAAGGATGCGAATTCACTGGAGTAGTGTGTCGGTTGTGTCGCTTGTCGTCGTACCTCTGAAATGAGTCATTTTGTCGTACATTGTGTGAATAAGATGAGCGTTGGTGATTGTTGAAGGTTGCATTGTCTCTCAGCCATCTTGGACGATAATGGTCGACTTCCATTGGTTCGGGAAGATAGTCTGATTGTGGTTCTCTGCCGATCCTTTGATGAAATCTTTTCCGAACGTTCTCTTCGTATACAGCCGTTTGAATTGTTTCTGTGATTGACTTCGAGTCTTTTCTCAATAGGTGGAGTCTCAAATTGTCCGCCCACAAACCATCAATGAATATGCCTACTAAGTGTCGCTCTAATTCTTCCATGGGGATTGAACCTCCCAAAAAAGCATCTTCGGCTAGGTTGAGCAACCGGTCTCCGAACATTTGCACTGGCTCATGACGTTCTTGCTTTATCTTCCTTAAAAGCGTCCAAGCATGCTGACAGACTGTGATGTTTGAATATCGACTTACCAATTCCTTGCGGAACAGAATGAATAAAGCGAGAACAGCCTTTGCTGTTCTCAACAACATTTGGAAGTCTTCCCAATACAGCACAAACACCAAATTAAGACTGTATGAGAGCTGTGTACTTTCTGTGCTTCTCTATGGTGCGGAATGTTGGAGAGTAACAGAGAAGGAAATGTCGAAACTGTCCTCCTTCCACACAATCTGCCTAAGGAAAATTCTCCGAATCTTTTGGCCAAACACCATCAGCAACCAAGAACTACTTATTCGGAGTAACCAGAAGGACATGCACACCATCATAGCTGGCAGACGCTGGAGTTGGGTTGGCCATGTCCTCAGAAGGGACCCTGATACCATCACAAGAACAGCTATGCTATGGACCCCCGAGGGAAAGCGAAAGAGAGGCCGACCAAAAACAACTTGGTGGAGAACTGTGGAAGCTGAGATGCAAAGAATGAACGACAGTTGGGGCACTGTACGAAGGATGGCCGCCGACCGAGCAAAGTGGAATCAATTTGTTGCTGCCCTACAAGACGCCACCAGGCGTGATGGCCGCTGACTGCTTTGACGGTTGGCGGTTATGGATCAAAAAAGAAAGAATTCCTTGCGAAGGCTTTCAAACGTTTCCTGTGGGAAGGCTTTACTGCGACGACGTAGAAAGTCTGTAACCAACCCATCAGAAGATAAAAAGGCAATTCGCTTGCGGTCGGAATCAGTAGCTGTGTCAATGATGGATGAGAACTTATCCATGTCAATAAGCCATTTGCGGAATAGTGCGGGGTCTCCAGAAAATGGTGTAACAATCGATCTAATTGAATGGAACTTAGCATAGTGATCTACCTGATGAAGCGATTCTGTAATCTGCATCAGTGCTTGCATTGTCGGTTCTAATTCATTAGGCAACGATATATTTTGAGGTTGTTACCCTGTTTCTGTTGATTGTGTGACAGATGTGGCTGTAACATCTGCTGTGGGCGCATTTGTTGTTGAGCTAGGGCCTCGGGGGTACTTTGAAGATCAATGATAATTACTGTTTACAAAGTACGATCACAATGACAAGGGCGTGAGCTTGTCACGAGCACCAAGTAATCTTATGTAGCCGGGCTGGTTACTGCATCCAAATAATCTTTTGTGACCGCTGTAACAATCTATCCAGGTGATATGCCGAACCTTCACACCGTGTAGACCTTTCGTCACAGGTGGTACATATTTTCTTCTGAGTTCATTGATATTGAATTTCCTAGTGATCGTAGTGTTTACTGGTTTACTTATATATCTTGTGGGTGGTAACTGGCGACTGCCAGAGGTGGAGTTACCCAAATGAATGTTGTTTCAAGACCAGGTCCTTTCTACTCACGGAATTTGTCAGTGATCATTTGTATCTTCCTAGTGCTTCCATACATGAGTAAGTAACAGCAATAAGTCATGGACAACTGTTTATTAGTAGTGTCCAAGGGACTGAAGGCATGGTCACATACAAAACTCAATAACCTGGCTATCAGCGGCCAGAACGCCTGTGGGTTACATGAATCGTGAGGTCTCTGCAAAAGGACATCATCATAACAACATGTCTGCTTGACTCTGCTAAAAATGTCGATAGGCTTTTGCCTAGAGTCTCAATATACATTTCTTAGCAGACTAATCATTCTAATAGGAAAAATGGTTATCATACAAAAAGTGTGAACACATCCCACAAAACTAGAAAACACAGTCTTCACGAATAACATACTTGTGAAAACATTTTATCTTTAGTGGTAAGGTATTTCCTCGACCAGAGGTTAACTACACAACCTTTAAAAACCCGGGCCCGCACTAAGGCTGAAACACGTCTACCTTACTTAACAGTGAACTCCGTGACTGAACTGAGTTCTGACTGCCGTGGTCAAAAAAAGCTATCGACGATCTCATTGGTCACGCTCGAACAGTGATGTTTTGTTAGCAACTAATCTTGCTCAAGATCTTTAGCTTTTCTTATATTACTGTTTAACGTGCTATCTAGCGTTAACACAGGCTGTCCGGTGACATAAAGAAGGTTGCAAGGACGCACACATTGCAGGGCAAAAAAATTATTATCAAGGACATAGAGAATATTACGCATAATGATCCTTAATGCTGAAAGAGGACATAACCAAATAAGAGATGAACCAGCTGGTTTTCAATAGAATAGATCCTTTATAGATCGGATAGCTACATCGAGAACAATAGTTGAAGAAGATTTGGAATTGATTCCACCTCTTTACATTGGATTTGTAGACTGTGAAACGTGTTTTGCGAGATTTAAACAGGGAATAACTGTTGAAAAAAACTGGTCCTACAATTTAGAACCCACTGAAAAAGCATTAACTTAATAAGTGAAACAAAGAAGATATGACATGTATTATTCTTCATTAATAACACTTTAGAGGGTTGGTTAAGATAAGAACTGGAGTGCGACAGGGATGCCTCTTGTCTCCATTTCTCTTCTTTACTGGTTTTTGACTGGACATTTGACATCAGACCACAAGTATGGAATTCACAATACACAACCAAAAAAAAACTGCTTGAAGATCTAGAATTTGCCCACAACCTGGTCCCTCGGTCTTATAACCGTAGCAGGATAAAAGACACCTTGAAAATATTTTATGAGTTGTCACATCAGATAGGTCACAAAACACACAATGAGACGAAAGCAGTTATGAGAATTAACGCAGAAAACCATTACATAAATCAACACCCTTGTGTGTCGTAGAATTATAAGTACATCTTTGCCGTAAATATAGACAGTCGGAGGGTGAGACAGTGATATCAAAATAAGAATTATAACGACAAGATTAGCGTTCATGCATTGGCTCCATTACCAAAAATTCGATTCTTCCACTCAAATGTCTAGTCAGTCCTAACGTAAAGCTTTGAAACACATACACAAAACAACCAAAATAGTTACGTGCTTTCAAAGATGTGTGCCTCCGTAGAATAGTAGGAACTGAAATGGTGTGACAAAATTGTCATTGTTAAACTGAGGACAAGAAACACACAGATACCAGAGGAGCTGCGTATGAGAAGAAGACGCTTTTGATGGATAGAGCACATATTAAAGAAACCTGCTTTTCAAGAGTAGCACAGCGATCTACCGTTACTGCTTTGCGTTTTACGCGCTCTCTCTATTTCACTGTTCCCTCTGCCCACCATCTCAGCCCTTCTGACCAAACAAGAATGCCACGGCCCATCAGCACCATTTTCACCAGTCTATTATTTACAACTAGACACCGACAGTGGTTCAATGTAACGCTTGCTATTTGGTAATTCTTCGAAGGAACGTTAGTTTCATTTACACAGAAGTCAAGATAATCCGCTGAGAGTAAACGGAGTGCGTATTTAACATTCTAACCACACAAAGTTCCGCTGTCTGAAAATTTCAAAGTGAAAAATGCTTTGATGTACAGATTAAATAAATCTTGCTCGTGGGTTTATAATAATTAGGCAAGCCATGAACATAGGTAACGAATAGACAGTTTTGGGAATAGATTACTGCCAATAATTGTTAGTTTTTATTTGACGATTATGCTAATATGTGATTATCCTTATATTTAAATCCGGTGACTCATTAGAAAATCCGCCCATCTGTACACGGGGGAGGGGGACCGAATGCGAGCAATACTCAGGTGACCTCCTGTTTTCATCATCACAACTGTTATTAGAAACGACCTGGGCTGACCACGGTTCTCCAAACGAGGCTACGTGTAGTAAGTTAGAAACTATGACGAAACAGCTGTTACCTCAAAAAGAAGTTTGAAAAATAAGTATCCAGGACAGCCTTGAGAGAAAACTACTACCACATAAATGTCACTGCTCCTCTAACTGCTAGCAGATGATGAATGGCGGACCTAGAGGTAAATGTAGGTAAAAGATCCCGTTACATGCCCATTGAAGCACATTGGAAATATCGTGTCAGGCTCACATTTTCTTGACCATCGGCACACTAGGGGTGATGTGGTCAGCACCACGCCGACCACCTTAACTTTCCCAGAGTTGCTCTGGTACTCTATTCATGAGGCTGTGTCGACCCCGGAGTCGTTTGTGGTCTAGAAAATCCCACCTCAATCGGGGATCGAACCTTGGACCACTGAGTTAGGATGCCAGTGCACTAACCGCAGCGTGCATATAAAACATTAGACTAGGACCCAGATTGTTTCTTATTTTCAGACAACACTTTATATTCATCCACTAACATAATTTTCAACCATTTACGTCATCACTACATTAAAAAAACACTGACTTAGTTTTTATGTCTAACAACATTGTTTTGATATCTCACAAGATTATTTTAAGCGTTGATTGTCTTTTTAACTGGTCATAGATCATGTGTGTATACATGTATTTGTCTATTACTAGCTATTTTTGGGATTATTCTTTGCCTTGTAAACGGGGGCTTTGTTCTGTCTCTTCCGTTCAAGTCTGTACAATGTGTGTGACGATGAACATCATATATGTATATATCTAAATACGTTTTCGCAGGAAGATTTCACACTTAACAAAATCTTGACGTATCGTTTCTAGCCATTCTGCCTATAACCATTTCTTACTACTTTACGAGCGCAAACTTGGTGCCATAATCGATTACAAGCATATTTTTTTTGTCATCCTTGTTATCATTACGTTACAAACACTGCCACGTTAAGTCCGCCCATGACTTAAACACTGAAAATATAATAGTGCCTATATACCACGTGGTCTGTCTTTGTTCCCTTTAGCCATTTTCCTAGTTGGTCAACAGCTATGCTGTCTGCGACACATAAAATTGTTTTTATGATTTCATAATTTCTCTTGTTGCTATCACGTCTGCTTTCCAGTAGGTATCAGAGTATCAATTTATTTTCAACTATTATATGACTTTGTATCCCTAGTGTGCTATTGTCATAAGCACGTGCTTACTGTGCTCAATCACAAACACTTTATACAGCACCATTCAACAGCAAAAGAATACATGCACATTCTTGATCTTGTGGCAGTAAATTGATGCTGCGTGTGAGCGACACTCTTAGACGTGCTAGTTCTTGTTAAACAACAACAGCAATAATAACAACAACAGCCATAATAAGAACAACAACAGCAATAATAAGAACAACTGCAATAAAAACAACAACAGCAATAATAACAACAGCAATGACAACAACAGCAATAATAACAACAACATCAATAATAACAACATCAATAACAACAACAACAGCAATAACAACAACAACAGCAATAATAGCAACAACAACAGCAATAATAACAACAACAGCAATAATAACCACAACAACAGCAATAATAACAGCAATAACAAAAACAACAGCAATAATAACGACAAGAGCAATAATAACAACACTAGCAATAATAACAACAACAGCAATACTAACAACAACAGAATTAATAGCAACAACAACAGCAATAATAACTACAACAGCAATAATAACAACACTAGTAATAATAACAACAACAGCAATACTAACAACAACATAATTAATAGCAACAACAACAGCAATAATAACAACAACAACAGCAATAAAAACAACAACAACTTTGCTTATCCGGTGTTTGTCACAAAGCAAATGTTAGTTTGGAATTCCCAAGGTAAGGGTAAAGACCAACACTTGTCCTGGAGTTCCCACAATAAGAGTGAAGACCAACACTTGTCCTGGAGTTCCCACAATAAGAGTGAAGACCAACACTTGTCCTGGAGTTCCCACAATAAGAGTGAAGACCAACACTTGTCCTGGAGTTCCCACAATAAGAGTGAAGACCAACACTTGTCCTGGAGTTCCCACAATAAGAGTGAAGACCAACACTTGTCCTGGAGTTCCCACAATAAGAGTGAAGACCAACACTTGTCCTGGAGTTCCCACAATAAGAGTGAAGACCAACACTTGTCCTGGAGTTCCCACAATAAGAGTGAAGACCAACACTTGTCCTGGAGTTCCCACAATAAGAGTGAAGACCAACACTTGTCCTGGAGTTCCCACAATAAGAGTGAAGACCAACACTTGTCCTGGAGTTCCCACAATAAGAGTGAAGACCAACAACCTGTTCTGGAATTCCCATTGTAAGAATGAAGACCAAAACATGATCTATAATTCCCATTGTAAGAGTGAAGACCAAAACATGATCTATAATTCCCATTGTAAGAATGAAGACCAAAACATGATCTATAATTCCCATTGTAAGAGTGAAGACCAATACATGATCTATAATTCCCATTGTAAGAGTGAAGACCAATACATGATCTATAATTCCCATTGTAAGAGTGAAGACCAAAACATGATCTATAATTCCCATTGTAAGAGTGAAGACCAAAACATGATCTACAACTCGAAAGGTAAGTGTGAAGACCAAAAGCCACAATAGTAAGAAAACTGATGACATAAATGAAAGGCAAAAAGAACATATTAAAAGATATAAACTTTTGGCAGAGGACAGGGCAACCTGGCATGGATTTATTGACAAGTTATGCTCCTTGAGGAGTATACGGGTAAAGATAATGATAATAATGATCAATATTCAAAATACCAGAAAGTTGAAATATTTTGGCTTTCTCAATACACGTTCTGTTAACAGTACCCTAGGTTCTCAATACATATTCTGTTAACTGTACCCTTGTAGCAAAGTTTGATTTGCTGGGGAGGTTATGATGGTATCCTAAAAAGAGTGAAATCGGTGTATGCAATAACCGTGTGAGGTCAAGCACATGTAGGCCCCTGACTCTAAAAGATGATGATGAAATATATGCAGGGAACCTAACGCTACCTCCCTAGATCTCACACGGTCACTATTTTGGCTCTAGTGTCTGGTGTATGATGTACCTAGTGTCTAGGGAAGAAATGAAATGATGGTACACAACACAAAAACACTTTAATTTTCTATGAGGAAGTGAATAAAACCAATGGATAAGTTTTTCTTTAAAAAAATTGAATGTTTTTTTCTGTACAATTTATTCTGCCTGTCCAGTCATATTTTTAGGACAGGTCTTTGAAAATGAGGACAAGATAGTTTACAGAAAAGATCAGCTAAAAAAATCTGGACTCTTTGTCCACTAACTATAAAGTTTATATATATATATATATATATATATATATATATATATATATATATATAAACTTTATAGTTAGGTATATATATATATATATATATATATATATATATATATATATATATATATATATATATATATATATATATATATATATATATATATCTTTCCTGTTGAAATGTTCACAGCTTACACTTTATTCATCTAAGAGGGAGAGTCACTGTGTATGAGGGGCTGTAATGTCATCATACCCCATAAACTTCCTGAGTATGATTTTGAAATACTTGAGTTTATTCAATCGAAAGTGTCAGATATACCCAGATGCTTAACATATCACCTGGGGTTCCTTGTGAAAATGATAATACAGTATGAAGTTGCAGAAAATCTCGCTATCTCAAAATGCCCAAGCTCCTCCCGTTATCTTTAGACAGCATAAACGATTGGTCGGAGACTTGATAGCTTTATTCTCACTCAGCAGGTTTCCTGTTACCAGCTGGCAAAAGGAAATAAAACCTCTGCAACAAAAGGACACCCTGACCTTTTATCTCTGATCACTTATATTTTAATTATTTTCCTATGGTGATATGGGGTCAGCCTCGCGTGCATTACAGGTGCACTCGCCCCTAATTTTACATGACTCACACCTTGCTGTGACCACACCTCAGGTTCCTATGGCAGATACGCCACTGTACGTTTACATATTTTTCCTCAATAAAATAATGTGGAGTAACCACATTTCCTTTTGTATGATTTTCTCTTCTTTTCCTTTTTAAATATAAATGCTTCAGGCATGTTGAACAGTGTTCATGGAACACGGAGGCTTACTAATATATTCTAATGCAATAATATTAAAACAAAATCATGACAACATACATCAGTTAGATACAGTTCAATGTGATGACTCAACAATGTCTGCTCCCGGCACGTCTTTCACTTTCCCCAACAGCAGTATCTAACTTTGGCAATGGGATTAAACATATCAATTCATAAAGCATTCTTACCACAAATTTCAAGAAATATAAACAAATGACGCTGACTTGCAAAGAAATGGCCTCAGTTTCTTCTGGACTGCCCAGACTGTGAATACTTCTTTATTTAATTTTAAAATTAACACAGCTGATCTCAGCGTATTTGAAATGAAAACTTTTGTTCAACTGGCACTGAGCAGCAAAAGCTTTTTGCTAATATTTATTAGCACTGGCCAATCGGAAGCTTGCGACTACCAGAATTCGAATGCAGTTTTTGAAAAACAAAATTAATTCCAAACAAACTCTGCGTCTGGTAGTTGATTGGCTAGTCTGCTTTAGTTATACCAATACAAAAAGATGTTTCGTTTTGGATTACATTTTTCCTACCGCTCCCCTTTACCCCTATACTCTTTTTACACAAGCGAATTTGAATTTACCTCAATGCCTCTTTTCTAAGCTGCCTTCCCCACTAACGTTATGAAAAAAACAAGCAGGAACAACAGTCTGTCTGGTCGCGCGTCCGTAGACATTTAGTAATTTCTCAATAACTCAACTAATACTTGGACTACCATTTTATTTAAAACACATTCTTGCTCAGGGATTCTAAGCTATACTACCATATGATTTTTATGGTCAGTTTCATATTGGTTTTAGATTTTCAATTTTGTCACGGTCATCGTCAAATAAAATTTTTATACAAGACGGCCATCTTTCCGCCCTTTTTTCATCTCTCGCTAGCATGTATTTTCAAATAACTACTTGTTTTAGTGACGTCAGTAATACTACCGCGAGGAGGAAATAAAATTGTCTGCGTGTTTGCCTCTGTTGGCTTTGCCACCGCGTGTATATATGGAAGGCACAACGTGTCAAGCTAAGCGGGGTTTTGCGTGGCGAGGTAAGAATTTGCGTTAATTTTTTGGATTGTCTCGTGTAACACTACCAAATTTGTAAGGATTACTACTAATTACAAGCGTTAATGTCAAAATATTACGTTAATTCAGACAGTAGTTTGGCGGCACACTTCCGCAAACTAGTTAATTATAAGCATTGCCACAGTCTCTATCAGATCGGGCAAAATGTTAAAATGTACGTCACAAGGAAAGCGAGGGGTTTTTAAACGGTGGGATCGGTTCTAAGCCTTTCCATGGCACAAAATTCAGCGCTATGCTGGCGTGGGAGAGTATCACCTTCAGACACAATAGGGCGGGTTTATTTATTATCATTTTATGACTAAAATCTTACTGAAATGAGCGATTATTCTCGCAGATTTTACTACAACCCTATGTTCTCAATACACGTTCTGTTAACTGTACCCTATGTTCTCAATATACGTTCTGTTAACTGTACCCTAGGTTCTCAATACACGTTTTGTTAACTGTACCCTAGGTTCTCAATACATGTTCTGTTAACTGTACCCTAGGTTCTCAACACAGACAGAAAACAACTTACAGCAATGTTCTTCTACAAAGTAATAATTTTCGTTGTCCTTCTAGCTGTGACCAATGGAATTGTTTTATGGCGTAAGTACAATTGATTATGTGTTGATTAATTTGGGAATTATTGTTCTTAGTTTATACTGCATATTTAAGTTCACGTGATACAATTGTCCTTGCTGAAATCTTTGTGTTGCGTTTTTAAACACTTTTATGGAACGTGGTATTAATGATGTTTGTATGTTTTAAATCTTTGAGCCCTTGGCTCACTAGATATTTTGTCAGTTATGCTGGTTATCCTTTATTTTTGTATCTCTTAATTATATAGCCATTCAGTGTTATTGTGCAAATTTCTATTCTTCACGCCTCATATTTACCACACTTTTTCAGCATTTGATATTGTATACGAAGATTGTGATCTAGCGTGCCACTATGAACTAGTTCGACCAGGTTGTAACTGCTCCTTGCCCGCCGGACTACATCCTTAACAAAACTGATCAAACCAAATGTGACCGTAGGTTTTTCTTTCTTGTTTATATTTTTTATTTATAGAAATGTTATGTTTGTTCATTTTCATCGTTTTTGTCTCTACTCTTTCATCAGCTTCCTCTTCTTTGCTTCAGATAACTATTTAACTGGCGTAGGCATTCACGTGTCTCCATTAATTGTGGTCGTTATGGCTGGTGTACTGATACCTATTTTTTAAATTTCTTACACATTTCGTCGCCTTATTACTGCTTTATTTCATCTCCACGTTTGGTAAAAAAATGACGTGAAGTCATAAATCAACATCAAATAGTTCAATCTATCATCCTACACATTATCGTACAGTTAACAGTTTGGGTCATCATAAAAAAGTCCATTTTAATGTGACATATCCTGAATTTTAAATTAGTAACACCCAAAAAAAACTGTGAACGCGTTTCTCACAAAACAAACTGAAGTGGAGATGGAATAACGAAGTGGTAAGGCGACGATTTGCTATGTACGAGATATCGCTTCTACTTTGTCTTTAACTACAATCCATTTTCACATTCTGTCAACATTGGAGCAATCATTTCCCGCAACTCATTTTTACTACTTCGCTGCTCAGACTGTATCATCAGCATAAATCAAGTTCCTTATGTCATATCACCAACCGGTTTTCCTAATGTGTCGTCTATCACTCTCATATGTTTACTTTGCAGTTTGAACAGACCACGTGACAGCACAGCTCCCTGTCTAACACCCTTTTCGTACCTGCTGAAACTCCTAATTTGGCTGCTCGTTCTTATGGCTTTGGTTTGTTGCCAGTACACATTTTTATTATTCTCAGGTCGTTACCATCGATGTTTATACTTTCTAACATTTTGATAATTTTCTCGTGCTTCGCTTTGTAATGTTTTTATATTTTTATGCCACATGTAGTTCTCGGGGTCTGTTAAGAGATTTTACAAAATAAAGTGCTTCTCCTCCCTCAGACATGTCCTATTAATGTGATGTTGTGTTTGGGCTGACAACCTCATCTAGTAAAACAAATTGTTCCAGAAACTGTCTCTACAAGAACGTTTGAATGTTTGGTGCAGGTGTCCTACAGAAACTGTCTCTACAAGAATGTTTGAATGTTTGGTGCAGGTGTCCTACAGAAACTGTCTCTACAAGAATGTTTAAATGTTTGGTGCAGGTGTCCTACAGAAACTGTCTCTACAAGAATGTTTGAATGTTTGGTACAGACTTCCTACAGAAACCGTCTCTACAAGAACGTTTGAATGTTTGGTACAGACTTCCTACAGAAACCGTCTCTACAAGAACGTTTGAATGTTTGGTACAGACTTCCTACAGAAACCGTCTCTACAAGAACGTTTGAATGTTTGGTACAGACTTCCTACAGAAACTGTCGCTACAAGAACGTTTGAATGTTTGGTACAGACTTCCTACAGAAACCGTCTCTACAAGATCGTTTGAATGTTTGGTACAGACTTCCTACAGGAACTGTCGCTACAAGAACGTTTGAATGTTTGGTACAGACTTCCTACAGAAACTGTCGCTACAAGAACGTTTGAATGTTTGGTACAGACTTCCTACAGAAACTGTCGCTACAAGAACGTTTGAATGTTTGGTACAGACTTCCTACAGAAACTGTCGCTACAAGAACGTTTGAATGTTTGGTACAGACTTCCTACAGAAACAGTCTCTACAACAACGTTTGAATGTTTGGTACAGACTTCCTACAGAAACTGTCGCTACAAGAACGTTTGAATGTTTGGTACAGACTTCCTACAGAAACTGTCGCTACAAGAACGTTTGAATGTTTGGTACAGACTTCCTACAGAAACTGTCGCTACAAGAACGTTTGAATGTTTGGTACAGACTTCCTACAGAAACTGTCGCTACAAGAACGTTTGAATGTTTGGTACAGACTTCCTACAGAAACTGTCGCTACAAGAACGTTTGAATGTTTGGTACAGACGTATCAGCGATTTTCTTGTTATTGTTTATATGTTCGTCTATATGACTCTTGGTATGATGAATTATGGTTCTTTTCGTTGCTGGCTTCAAGGGCTTCTCTTCTTTGCTGTCCCAACTGGAATGTGTAGACTGGTGTTGACCGGAAGTTGATGGTTGTATTTGTCGACCCGTATGTTCTTCTGTAAGGCTTCGACTATGGGGAGTTATGTTGTTTCTCAGCGATTTCAAAGGTTTCTCTTCTTCGCTGTCCCAACTGGAATGTGTAGACTGGTGTTGACTTGTGGCTGGTGGCTGTAGTTTCTGGCTACCATAATATGTTTGACTTGTAAAAGATGTCTGGGGGTCTTCTTCCTGTGTAGATAGTGGTGTAGTACTATCTCTCTCGTGTAGACGGTTGTCTCTGTATCTCAATCTTTCTCTCAATTCTGCTGGTGGAATATCTTCTTCTTCTTCTGAGTTCTCTCTGCAGCGAGTGAGGTGTCTTATAGCATCTGGTAGTTGATCTGGATTGTCACTTTGTTCTTCATCCATGTCGTTTTCACTAAGTGAAGTGTTTGTTGAGTCTGTAGAGTCATAGTGAATCAACGTAACTTTTTGTAGCGGTCTGCTATTTGGTAAAGCTGGTGGTGCTATGGGGCGTTGATTATCTTTCTTCATCTGCGCTGCGTGTGCTTTGACGTTTATGTTCTTCTCCTCATGCCATAGTCTGTAACTAACGGGTGTTGTCTGTTCCACCACTTAACATCCATCCAGCTATCGTGCATCCAACTTATCTGGAACGTTTTTCTTGTAATATACTTTATCTCCAACTTGAAATTGTTCTAATTTCGCTCTTCTGTCATGCTGCTTCTGCCATTTCTCGAAGGCTTTCTGTGCATTTCTATTTGCTATCTGGTGTGCTCTATGCTTCTCTTGTAGTATGATTTCTGTCATTGAATGTTCGCTTCACATAATCACTGGGGTTGCGACGGGGGTCGCGTAGGGCGTATGTTGGGGCTGACGAAGGGGTAAGGAATGATGGTTGTGACCATGTGAATAACGTTGCGAACACCGATGTGTTGTATCTGAGTAGTGCGGGTAGAGTCTCATGTCATTCTTGTGATGAGTTCTTCTTTGTTTCTTCTTGACTGTATCTTCATACTCCTCTTGCATCACATCTCCCACAAGCTGACTTACTTCTTGCTGATCGTAAAGGTCTCTCTCTTCATGTGTGTTCGGTACAGACCTATTATACTTAAGTCTGCTCCAGACTCAGCTACCGCCGCCATCTTCTTATGTATCTTAATATGCTATGCCTCTTGATAAGGTGTTTTTGTTGTGATGTTACTGCTTTCATAAGGTTATACTGGACACATAAATGAATGGTCAACTCGTTCCGACACAGTGCTGACATCGAGTGAGAACGTAGATGTAAAGGACGCGAATGTGTGTGCAGTTCTGTTGAGTTGACAAGTCACTCACTCAATCATAGTTAGAAGTCAATAAAGGGTAGACTGCTGATGACATTTCATACATTTAATAATGGACGTACACTTCGACATCACGATTAGTCACTTGAACAGGTTGGCAAAAAATCATCGTATACTTAAAAAATGGGTGACAATATCAGATGTACATTTATGTGGCATGTAAATATAATGGAACGATAGTAGGCAAGCACTTAATATTCTGGTTGTCTATCGTCTCATGCTTCAACTGACTAATCGCGTCAGTTAAGGTGGATACATAATCATCAACAATGGTTCACTGTCAGAACCTTCTCCTGGCTAAGTTTCTCAAGCCGTAAATTCATCAAATGTTTACAGCAACAATGTTAAACCAAAGTAGTGGGTTTTTTCATAATACATAAATCTCTTTACCATCATCAGATAATAGGACCTTTTCTGTTCTCCGACGATGATCCGCTTACAATGGCGGGATCCAGAAAATGGCTCTCCTCCGTGAGCTTCGCTTACCCAGGATGAAAAATTATGAAGCAGAATTAATTCGTTATTCATCCATAAATGTCCTCATTGGGCTTCTATACATTTCTGCTATCAATAAGGCTGGTTACATCAAGTAATCTAGTGCTGCTAGATAACACATCATCTTCATCTGTAGTCAATAATCCTAGATGTACGATAATACGTCTCCCATCTAGGCTTAGCAAAAAAGTTCAGCAAAAAAAGTTTTGGTTTTACCTGGCTTTAGGAAAACACACACTAGCGAATAACGCACGCAATTCCTTGGCGTTAATAATCAACATTAGAAGAATCTCTGATACTACAGTCATACAGAGAAACAATCTCCTTCCTAGAATAAATCACAGAGACCAATCTTCAGACATTCTAATCGACCAGTCCATAGTAGCGACGACATGACAGCTGCTTCTCTGTCGACACCCCAAATCGACGCATGTGCAGAAAATGCCTTTGACCCCAGATTTCAGCTCAAAAAATAGACCGACATAGAAATACAAAGATATAAGACCGAATCACCTTAAATAGTCAAGGAATAAATATAAATTCGGGCCATAAACATTTTAAGCAAGACCAATCTGTTTTTGGCCATACCAGACGCAAAATGACGTAAATCTAGTATTCATACGTCAGATTGAGACACAAGAACAGATAACCCATATAACCGAATATAACATCGATCAATCAGGGTTCTGTCCCTTAGACTAAGAATCATTGATTCTCAAATAAAATACTTTTCATCAGACAAATAGTTATACTTTACATTTGTATGCCTACCAACAGTAATCTGTGCGTCACAGACTACCACACAAAAGAATCTCTGCGCAACACCTCTCCTCTCATAGCTTCCTTCTACTCTCTTCCATTCTTCTTACTTATTCACCATATCTATTAACTTCATCATCATGGCCTCTCTACTTTTAAGCGCCTCTAACGCTATTTGTTTATCCATATCTTGAGTCCCCTCTACTATTCTGACTTCATTAACTCTTTGCTTCCTCTCTATCTTATCTCTTGTATCTCCTGAATTTCTCTTCTTACTACTGCCTCTATTTCTCGCCTCCTTTCTAGCCTCTCGGCTCTTGGATCGGTATTCTCTTCGACCCGTAATCCTCCTTGACTCCTTAGTATCTCTACTCTTAGATCGGTATTCCCTTCGATCTGTACTTCTATTCGCTTCGTGTCTCTTCACTTCTTCTTCTTTGTTGTTCTTCTTTTCTAACTCTTAAAATTTCCTCTCTAAATCTGCGCAAAGCGCAGTTATTTCTTCTACTTCTGTTATATCACTATTTCTTTCTTCATCTTTGCTCTTCTCTGACCTTCCATGGTCTACACTGTCTATTCTCTGTTGACCCGTTCCCTTGGTACTTCTGCCTTGTTCCTATTGTACTTCTCTATGACTAGTTTTGATAGAATTCCTTCTTACCGCTGTTCTTATACGCCTGCATGATGTGTCAGTGTTCTCTTTTTCTCTCATAATGTATTTATTATTTTGTGGTGGCTCCAAGTGTGACGCTTCAATATACATCTCTGTTTGTGTCGCTGAACCTATCTGTGCTGATGCTGTAACGTGCTTCAACTGTTCTTGATTCTTTTGCGGATTAGGGCTGTTATCTCTTGAATATCCACTATCTAAGGGAACTCCGCTGAACTCTGGAGCCGGTACATGACTTTGCGCATTCAGGTCAGTTCTTTCTCTATTTTTGCATGTGACAGCTTCTTGTTTCTCATCTTGTAATTGATCTTGAATGTTACTTTGTTGTACATTATCAATAATATTCTTGTTACTTTGACTTGACAGTCCCATCTTGGTCATAAATAACATCTTCATGTCTTCTAGAACACCTATTTCTTTTGACACTAGACTGTTCAGCATACCATCAACAGTCTCTAGCTCTAAAATATTAGCAATTGTTCGATGGACTTTTCTGCACTGTTTATCTTTCTTACATGCCTGTGTTTGACTCCATTGCATCGACAAGAATGTACCTGGCTTCATGATTTCATTGTCACTCTTCACATCTCTTTCTTCAGATGTCACTTTTTCTGTCTTACCGACCATTTCAACACTGCACAAATCAGGTAAGTCATCTATAACTTGTCTTGACCTTACCCTAACTGGGATTAGAATCTTCTTACACCTGTCATCTGTTTGCACTGCGACATTCTTTGTTTTGTTTTCTAATTTAGTAACTGTCGGTTGAGTTCGTTTTTTCAAATTTAATTTTGGTCTCCCTTCTTTCACTTTCAATGGTTGTAGTTTAATTTCAACAATATCCTTTATTTCTATCTTATAGACATTTGCAACCAATCCGTCTACTATTCTTATCCAAGGGAAATCCACTGCGTAATTTCTACAGCGCTTTAACTCTGAAGCGAAGTCTCTCATTGCTATTCTCTTCTTTCTGTTCTCTATGGTTCTCGAACACCTCTCCATGTTTCAATGTCTCTTCAACTCAACTATTTATGCTTTTGTGTAGGATTCTTGTTCTGTTGGTAGTGGGGCTAGTATAGGCTGTTGTTGGTATGTTTCATCGGGAAATGGTGTAGCCATGTTTGTCACTATTAGAAGCAGTGGTCACGGCGCTAATTAATAATATGTGACAGCGCCGTGAACTAGTTACGGCATCAATTATAACCTGTCACAGTGCAGGGTCTTCTTTTAATATCACTAGGTGACAGATGGCAGGCCTAGTTGTTGTATGTTCAAGTTGTCAATTTACTTTATTGACTCATCTTCCAAGTAAGAACTATCTCTTATTGACTGGCCTTCACCGCCAGAGATGACGATTCATGGATGAGTTGTGGTTCGTTTCTTTTATTACCCTGGACTCGTTCTTCCCTCCTTGTTGTTGTTAGATAGTGACTACTTCGTATAGCAGTATTTCCTGATATATAGATATGAGTTTATACCTTTTTCACGCACCCACTCCACATCCTTTTATAAATCAAACCAACTGGTGTGGTGGTACTCAAAATGAAAACAGTTTTATTTACATAATACAAGTTCCACAATTTTCCAACAGGGTGCATATGACATAAATCTCCATTTCAGTCTATTCATCCTGTCTCTGATTCAATGGAGATTTCAACGGTAACTAAATTTTCTCTTCTGCAGCCTCTTGATTAAATATCTACATTAGATTCTGCTAACCTTTTATCTTCCTTTTCTACCTATGTGATTATGACTCTTCCTCGAGTCTCTCTAAGTCAAGGTGAGCTTATTCTCTCCATTATGGACTCTGTCAGTCCTAACTCAACTAATTGCATCATTATCAAATTCTAGTTCATACACACAAATTCTACAATGTCAAGTACTTCTGTAGTAGCACTCATACTTACGCTGAAATGAGAGAGCGCATGAATCATTTCAGTGATGTCATTACGTTGCAAACACCCTTGCTCAGTTATCATTATAAAGGACTATGCCTCATAACTCAGTTATACAACAGCCCATCCTGGCTATCAGCTGATAAAAGTTATCCACTTTGTATATAATTCTGCATCATATTCAATGTCTTTGCTTCTTGAGCTCCCCCTTAATTGCGAGCGTCTTTACCCTTTAGTAATGATTGGACTGTTTTGCTGAAACAAGTTCCTCTTTTCATATAATGTATGCATAATAAAACTCAAAAGTCATCTTACCGTAAGCATACGAAATCCAAATACTTATCACAGTTCCTACTATCACAACTATGAGCTAGTCCTATGCTTTAAACACAGTTCAATCTAGTCCTCTGAATTGCTACTGCTAATCAGTCTAAAGCTATCTACTTGTTCTGTGCGAACTTCTGTCATCCACAGGATTCACTTCTTGAGAGCCCGGCAATACACGTCTTGCCACTTTGTTTACTTAGACCGGACACATTTCTTTTGTCCTTAAAATCATTGTCCCATGATCCGTTCTTGTTTACCAGTCAATCCGATTGGTCCGTCCTCTTCCTACTCACCGACAACAAGCTCCCGCTTATTTTCACGCAGGCAACTCAGTGAACTGTGCTCCGAAGCTTTTTAAAACTTTCCCCATTATTTTCTCGTGCATTTGTTTTTCTTCCCAGCTCACTAAGCCTGCAAGGGCGTTAATTATTTGTTGTCTCCCTTTGAAGTTTTTACTTTAATATTACAGTCCCTTTTTTAAGTCTTACTAGAACAATCATGATATGTAAATTTCCTTAACCATAACTGTGTACTCACAGAAACTATTTAAATCTAAATCAGCCTTATTTTCAGTAACTCTGAATTAAAGGGTTTTCTCCCTTTGCATCTAAGCACAGATGTACAATCTTTTATCTCCCATCTTTAGGACAAATAACCTGTTTCCTTGATTATTTAAATTTCCCAAACCATTTTGCTATACTCTTTTGTCTTATCAAAACCAAATCACTGTTCATCCAAACCTTACGGTGACACTAGTTATACACAAATTTTTTTTTTTTTTTTTTTTTTTTCATTAACCAGCGGCACTTGGGCTTTCAGCCCCTTCGGCCCAATGACATGTCATTGCGAGGCTGGGGAACCTGAGGACTTTCCTTCCAACCCGGTCAGGAGCTTCGCTCCTTCCCATCCACAGAGGGTTTATCACAGGAGCCGTTCAGGCTATTCAGTCAAATTTCCGGCCGTAAACATTTCTTCAAACGCCGACGCCCGGGTTTGAACCATGAACACCTGGTCGCCAGTACAACGCCGAAGCCATTACACCAGTATAAACACATGATTTATGACCCCATATTATCCTTAGATCTAAGGGTCTTTTATATTTGGACATGCGCCCTAATATAACCATGTGCCCGGAACTAAAGATCAGTATAGTGACACTTATGTGTCATTAGATCTTTTGTGTGAAAACAC
Organism: Oreohelix idahoensis; assembly: GCA_024509875.1. Taxonomy (NCBI): domain Eukaryota; kingdom Metazoa; phylum Mollusca; class Gastropoda; order Stylommatophora; family Oreohelicidae; genus Oreohelix; species Oreohelix idahoensis. Next base: position 171,183 of record JAMPIV010016484.1, on the reverse strand, counting down.
AGAGGATCATTTGTGACACTTGTGTGTCATTGGGTCTTGTTGTGTTGGGACATGCGTTTTTGTTGGGCGTGTGCCAATGCGACTCATGCGAGTTAATGCGACCTCATGCGAGGAAAAAAATGCGACCTCATGCGAGGAAAAAAAAAAAGATTTATGACCAGTTAAAAAGACAATCAACACTTAAAATAATGTTGTAAGATATCAAAACAATGTTGTAAGACATCAACAACTAAGAAGTCAGTGTTTTTGTTAATGTAGTAATAACGTAAATGGATGAAAATTATGTTAATGGATGAACATATAGTGTTCTCTGAAAATTAAAAACAATCTGGGTCCTAGTCTAATGTTTTATATGCACGCTTTGGTTAGTGCACTCGCTTCCTAGCTCAGTGGTCGAAGGTTCGATCCCCGGTTAAGGTGGGATTGTTTAGACCACAAACGACTCCGGGGTCGACCCAGCCTCATGAATAGGGTACCAGAGCAACTCTGGGAAGGTTAAGGCGGTCGACGTGATGCTGACTACATCACCTCTAGTTTGCCGATGGTCAAGAAAATGACACGATATCCCCAATCTGCTTCAATGGGCGTGTAACTGGATCTTTTTCCTACCTTTACCTCTAGGTCCGACATTCATTATCTGCTAGCAGTTAGAGGAGCAGTGACATTTATGTGTTAGTAGTTATCTCTCAAGGCTGTCCTGGATACTTTCTTTTCAAACTTCTTTTTGAGGAAATAGCTGTTTCGCCATAACTTACAACACGTAGCCTCGTTTGGAGAACCGTGGTCAGCCCTGGTCGTTTCTAACAACAGTTGTGATGATGAAAACAGGAGGACACCTGAGTATTGCTCGCATTCGGTCCCCCTCCCGCGTGTACAGATGAGCGGATTTTCTAATGAGTCACCGGATTTGAATATAAGGATAATCACATATTAGCATAATCGTCAAACCAAACCTCATAATTAATGGCAGTAATCTGTTCCCAAGGCTGTTTTTTCGTTACCTATGTTCATGGCTTGCCTAATTATTATAAACCCACGAGCACGATTTATTTAATCTGTACAGCAAAGCATTTTTCACTTTGAAATTTTCAGAGAGCGGAACTTTGTGTGGTTAGAATGTTAAATATGTACTCCTTTTACGTTCAGCTTATTGTCTTGACTTCTATGTAAATGACACTAACGTTCCTTCCAAGAATTACCAAATAGCAAGCGTTACATAGAACCACTGTCGGTGTCTGGTTGTAGATAATAGATTGGTGAAAATGATGCTGATGGGCCCTGGCATTCTGTTTGGTCAGAGGGGCTGAGATGGTGGGCAGAGGGAACTGTGAAATAGAGAGAGCGAGTGAAACTCAAAGCAGTAAAGGAAGATCGTTGTGCGACTCTTGAAAAGCAGGTTTCCTTAAAATGTGCTCTATCCATCAAAAGCGTATTCTTCTCATACCCAGCTCTATTGGCATCTGTCTGTTTCTTGTCCTCAGTTTAACAATGGCAATTTTGTCACACCATTTCAGTTATTACTATTCTACGGAGGCACACATCTTTGAAAGCACGTAACTATTTTGATGGTTTTGTGTATGTGTTTCAAAGCTTTACGTTAGGACTGACTAGACATTTGAGTGGAAGAATCTGAATTTTTTGTAATGGAGCCAATGCCATGAAAGCTGATCTTGTCGTTATTATTCTTATTTTGGTATCACTGTCTCACCCTCCGACTGTCTATATTTACGGCAAAGATGTACTTATAATTCAACGACACACAAGGGTGTTGATTTATGTGCCAACATGTAATGGTTTTCTGCGTTCATTCTCATAACTGCTTTCGTCTCATTGTGTGTTTTCTGATCTTTATGATGTGACAACTCTTAAAATATTTTCAAGGTGTCTTTTATCCTGCTACGGTTATAAGATAGAGGGACCAGGTTGTGGGCAAATTCTAGATCTTCAAGCAGTTTTTTTTGCGTGTATTGTGAATTCTATACCTGTGGTCTGATGTCAAATGTCCGGTCTATAACCAGTAAAGAAGAGAAATGGAGACAAGAGGCATTCCTGTCGCACTTCAGTTTTTATCTTAACAAACCCTCTAAAGTGTTATTAATAAATAATAATACATTTCATATTTTCTTTGCTTCACTTATTAGGTTAATGCTCTTCCAGTGGGTTCTAAATTGTTGGACCAGTTTGTTTCAAAAGTTATGCTTTGTTTAACCTCTCAAAACACGTTTCATAGTGCACAAATCCACTTTAAAGAGGTGGATTCAATTCCAAATGCTCTTCAACTATGTTCTCGATGTAGCTATCTGATCTACACAGGATCTGTTCTGTTGACAACATGCTGGTTCATCTCTCATTAGGTTATGTCCTCTGTCAGCCTTAAGAATAATTATGCGTAATATTATCTATGTCGTTGATAATACATTTTCCCCTGCAATGTGTGCAACTTTCTTTGGCTACTTGACCAGATATTCATCCTTTCATTATGCTGGTATTTCTTCTCTGTCCCGGACTTTAACAGGTATGAGTGCTATAATATCTCTAAATTCAACATCTGCTTTGATATCCTTTAACTGTCAAAATCAGAAGCTTTTCTTTTAAAATCAGCTAGCTAAATGTCTGCTTTTTTAAATGTAAAACCAGCAGGAATAGACACATGAGTACATGCGTGTGCAGTGTATACAACCACTGTGCTACATGAACTGTTAGCGTTAATAGCCTTCAACGTCTGCAGTGTATACAACCACTGTGCTACATGAACTGTTAGCGTTAATAGCCTTCATCATCTGCAGTGTATACAACCACTGTGCTACATGAACTGTTAGCGTTAATAGCCTTCAACGTTTGATGAGGAAGACTGAGGTCATATGGGTTTGCCCGGAGTTCTTCTTCTTCTTCTTCTTCTTCGTTCGCCTTCAGACTTCCACATTTATGACTCTAATAAAGGCAGTAGGCAACTCAAGGTTCCCGACATCTCCAAACAGTTTTTAGTTGACAGAAGTGGGTTGTTGCCATATGCTGCTCAGTTTATTTCTGTAGGTTGGGCAGTACTGCAGCAGGTGTTTGACCGTCATCGAGCTAGTACCGCAGGTGCAGAGATGTGTTGCACTAATTTTGTATCTGTGGCATAGATGGTATCTCAATCTGCTGTGTCCAGTGCGTAGCCGAAAAATGATGACCTGTTCTTTCCTGGATAGTTGATGATATGCATCCTTTTGCAAATGGCCCGGGTGCTCTCATTCCCATTAGGACTTGAATTTAGCCTTTATAGTAATCTTTGCCGTTGCGTAAGTTGTCTCTATATCATTTTGTTGTAAGGCACCTCCTTCCTTAGCAAGTTTGTCTGCCTCCTCATTTCCTGGTATGTTGCAATGGGCTGGTATCCACTGGATAGTGCAATTGTTTTGGCCAGTCTTTCAAGGGAGATTATCAGATCGTTCAATCCTTTAGCTTGGTGGCTCTTCAGCGCTGATATTACTGAGAGGGCATCTGTAAAGATTACTATCTGTTTTTCAGCCTGTTCTTTGCATTCAATAAGAGTCTCCGCTGCCTGTTTTAGGGCTTCTGCTTCAGCACTGAAGTTATTGCAGTATTTGCCAGTGGCAATTGCCATAGAATGGATTCTATTCTTTAATTTTATGAGGATGCCGGCACCCCCATTTTTAACTGCATTTTGTTGCTGAACCATCAGTATATACATGTGTCCAAAGCTTTGCTGGGAACTTTTGGTCAATATACTTGGTTGATATACATTTTCTTTGTGTTTCTGCCTGTGCTTCCTTACTTTCAATGCCTGGAATATCAGATTTTAACTCAGGAAAGCATCTTAATTTCCTCAGTGGGATAGTTGTGCTTGTTGGTACTTTCTTTGCAACTGAGCTTGCTAGCATGGTATTTTTGCTAATTTTTTCTTTTGCTGGGCCACAAATTTAGTTCGCTTGAGCCTGCCTCTTCCTAGATTATTCATTCTTTGGAACAAGGCGTGTCCTTCGAGTCTCTTAAATTGTTCAGCTTGTTGTAGGACTCTGCTGTCACGACTATCCTCCATTGACTGTAGCCCTATAATGTTTTCCATATGGTTGATTTGTGTGGACTTTAGGGCCCCTGTTATAATACGTGCTGCTTGGTTTTGGAGTATGTTTACTCTGTCAAAATTTTACTTTGCTGCCGTCGACCAAGCTTTGATGCCGTATTCCATAGCAGGTCTGACTCTGCCTGTGTACAGCTTTTTGAGGATATTCTCATCAGCACCCCATGTCGTACCAGCTAACTTTCTCATGATGGCCATGCGAAGTTTTGCCCTTAGCTGTATTTTGTTTATCTGTGATTTCCACGTCATTCGGCGGTCTAGTGTGATTCCTAAGTATGTTGGTGTTTCATTTTCTCGTACTGCCTGCCCCTTTAGTTGTAGCTTTGCTTGCTGTGGTTTATTTGATAAGGTAAAAATGGTGTGTGTTGTTTTTTGTTCATTGATTTTGAGCAACCACTTTCTGGACAACCATTCAAGGGCTAGCAGGGAATCCTGCATGCACACTCTTGCTGTGGTGATGTATTCTTCTGAAGTCCACATGGCCAGGTCATCAGCATAGAGGGAGTTGTGGACATTCTTGTGGATGTTTTCTGTTATATCATTTATATAAATAAGGAAGCGTGTTGGGGAAAGAACCCCACCCTGAGGGATTCCATGTTCCATTGTAGTCTTTTTGCTTAACTGTCCGTGCACCTGCACTCTAGTTGTTTTGTTTGTTAGGTAATGACTAATCCAGTTATACATTCTTCCACAGACTCCATATTTCAGCATTTTAACTCTTAGCCCATCTTTCCAAAATTATCAAATATTTTCTCCATGTCTACCCAGACTGCTAATGTGTGCTTTCCTTCTTGGAAAGCATCTTTGATTTCCTGTGCAATGTAGGTGACTTGTTCCTCTGTAGACCTACGTTGCCTGAAGCGTGCCTGTTGGTGCAGTAGAATTTGTTTGTCTTCGAGGTGCCAAATTAATCTGGTATTGATCATTCTCTCCATAAGCTTTCCCGTGCAGCTTAGAAGGCTGATGGGTCTGTAGCTGTTTGGGTCCATTCGGTCTTTGTCTTTTTTAAGAATTGGAACTAGTACTGCTTCTTTCCAGGCCTGTGGTACTTTTCCACGCTTCCAGCTATAGTTCATAATCTTGAGGAGGGCTTTCTTGGCATCAGGTCCTAGCCCTTTAAGCATGTCATTTGTTAACCTGTCTTTTCCAGGTGACTTTCTCTGTTTAAGGGATACAATGGCTGCCTCTAGCTCTCTCATGGTGAGATTTGATGTCATGTGCTCTTCTGGAACAGTTGATATATATTGGTATATTTCTTGCTCTTTGGTAATTTCATGTTTTCTGTCAGGAGGAACATTTATCTTGCTCTCATGTGAGAATTTTTGAGCAAAAACATTAGCTGCTTCTTTCTTTGTGAGTATTTTCTCATTTTGTTGTAAGGCCATTTCCTTATTTTTGCATTCGTTATCATTTAAGGCTCTGTCGAGCATCCATAATTTTCTTCCATCTTTGTCGAGGTTAAGACTTTCTGTTGTTTTGATCCAGCTATTTTTGGCTGAACAGTTTAACGTTTTCCTGTATTTTGCAGAGATAGCTTTGTAGGCGATGTGTGCCTCAATTGTTTTGTCATTTTCTGCTACATGTCTGGCCTCTGTTACCGGTTCTTCCAGTTCTTTGAGTTCTTCTGTCCTAGTACGGCTTATAATCTTTTCTCACCCCTCGTGGTATTGATTCTAGGGCAGCTTTCATAACTCTTTTATTAAATCCGTCAGCTATTTCTCCAATTCTTTTGTTTTGGGTGTTTATGAAACCACAGTATTCATCTGTCAGTGATGAGAACTTGTTCCAGTTGGCATTTTTGTAGTTCCAGCGGGGTAATGATTTATGGAAGTGGAGTGTATGATCCATATTAATCAATGTATGACTTCAGGTCAATGTTTGCCAAAAATGTAGATGGACTAAACAAGTACTAAGGTGACCAATAGGAACATACGATGTACTGTAAATATACATATATTTCTTTACGTGTCAACATTTACATGTTAGGGGAGGTAACTTATTCGTTTGTTTCTTTTATTTTTAATTCAAGGGAAATAATTTAACTACATCACACATGCTAAAAAATCAAAAGATTCTCGTTTAGTCTTAATTGCATCTGGTTAAACCTAAAAATATATAAAACAAAAAGTAATGTGTTTTGCTTACTTTAAGAAAACACTGTTACATTCTATATGTGAATGTTGTTATTTGCTATTATTAATAAATGTTAAAACAATGTTTTACTTGATGCACATGACGATAAAGTGAAACCTTATCTGCTCTGCTACTTTGAATGATAATTGCAGAACAGTGTACTTTAATATGGTGTAAATTTATCGCTCAACGCTGAAACGCGTTTTTTATCAATCCCTTGAGCATTACTGTATTAAACAGGAGGCAATCTGTTCATCAGAAGTAGTCGCACAAGTGTTTCGGCCCTGTATACTCTCCTTTACACTCTAAGGGTGGCGGGCCCACTTGGGTCATGACTCCCAAGTGTCTCAGCCTCCTGTTGTATTGTATCGAAAATTAACCCATTTCACTTTGGTAGCAACTTTAAAATCCACAACTCCGCCAGCCGTGGAGGCAATTGTGAAAGTAAGAAAGAGATGACAAATTATTCCGTTCGTTCCGCCGCACAGCACAGCTACGGACAGACACTGGCACACCTGCACGAAACCGACGAGGCTAGCCACTGCGCGCTAGCAACTGTAATTATGTGAATAACACCTCTTATAATACACGCCGCGTGTTGCCCGTCAGTCACAGCCCTGTCACCAGTACACCGAAAAACTCAACGTATTTCTGATGTTTTCTGTATCGCAGAGTTTACTGTCCCGAGTTCCATAGCCCATTGCGGTTGTTCCACAGCCAGCATGATGCCTTTTCCGGAGTTTCACTGAGCCTCTTCGGTGCCCTAGTTCTCGACTGTCCCCTCAGCCCCAACAGTTTCAATAAATCATACACTGATGGAGCCACGAGCTCTCTTGCACCCACTTCAAAAGCCATGACCCTTGCAGTGAACCCATCGTGTCTCAGATCCGCGGCCAGATCACTATACTTAACCGCTTTGAACAAATGTTGCTCTTCCAATCTGGATCACACTTCTTGTCAGGTTTTGACGGAATGTCGATTCTCGGAAATAAGTGAAAAAAGAAATAAAAATAATAACAACATTGTGATACTTTAACTCGTTGACTCCGTAATTATTTTTCACCCTGCGCCGTACATATTTTTTTGAAGAATTCTAAACAGTGAAGTTTACTGTCTTTTAGTGTATATTTTATGTTAATATTGTCTGTGTACATGTACATGTTATACACCAGACTGTTAGTGAAATAGATAGAGAATTGTAATATATAGCGTCTTTGGCATTATTAACACAAGTACGTTTGGTATGTACAATTGAAAAACACTAAATAGTTAACTGTAGGATACGAGCTTACCAAAGACAACTTACTGTTGCAGATAATAAAAAAGATAAAAAAGTTAAGGGAATTTCACTTATTTACTTTCAAAGGGGAACAATTTACCTATACAACAAATATCAAATTAAATAACAGGTTTTCGTTACTTATTTAGTTTTATCAATTAATTTAACAAAATTATATAAGGTATAACATACTATCTTATATTTATTAGTACATTTGTTAAATTGTTAAACACTTATTTTGTTTCCCGTGTTGAGAATGAAACAAAGTTTGAATAATATGAGTGTAATGCACATGTTAAAGTTGTGAGCACTTATGTGCTCTGCCACTTTCAAAGACATTAAGATGTTTCATCGGCGCCAAACAGCGCACTTCTACAATCTTTTAATCACATTTTCTTACTTGGTGGTTTCTGTTCTTCCCTGGTAGCCGGAGAGGCTATGAGGTTTGGTTCTCAGTACAAGAAATATTTTTCATGGAATTTTTTTCCGATTCACTCAGTACTAATAATGTCATAACCCCCGCCCTCAACCCCCCACTCAATGGTGTCCTCCCAGCGAATTCTGGGTCCTCCTGGAGATCTGGATCCTTTGCTGTTGGTTTCCCATATGTGTCGTGGCAGACCTTCTTCTCCAATTCTGCAGACGTGGCCAAACCATCGTAACTAGGACTGTTCCACTAGGGTCTGAACAAACTGTATTACATAACATCACAGAAAGTGGGTCTCCGACCAGCGATATTATACATACGCACAGTCATAAATATGACCAAGGAAGAGACACAGCGGTTACAGAAAAACACATTTGTAATGAAGTTTTTGTTTTTGGATGTACGACAACTTTTTTTAGCGACTTTCGTAATTTACTGGTTGGTTCTCCAAACACTAAGAGATGTTTGACCGACCAGCTACTACATTCATTGCTTCTAAGATACTGTGTTGTTCCAACTTGGACACATTGATTCTCGACTTAAATGATTTATAAAGTAACCCATATTCATTGCGATGACAGTGCTGCATACATACAGATTATTTGCTTCTCTGGAACTGGAGGAATAGTCTACCTAGCTCCACATACTCCACTCCAGAAAGTCATTGTAATATAATAAATCGACGTCATAATTAATAGCATAGACTTACGTACTGGAAAGATGGGATTTTAAGTCCATGTAGAGCAGGGGTTCCCAGCCTGGGGTACGCCTACCACATGGGGATACGCCATGTATCTCACAGGGTTCCGCAGGATATTTGGTAAATAGCTACAAAGCTAGCTAAACATCTGGAAATGTAGGTGATTTGCCTCATATAAATTATTTCTCTTTTCTAACTTACATACTCATTTTTTTCAGTCCCAATATGGATTCGACATTATCAGCAGATGAACGCACATAGATTGTCCTCATGTACACAAGAGAGGGATCCTCACAAAGAGAAGTAGCTGCCGAATTCTCTATGAATCCAGACTTTTGGTCCACACTGTATATAATCTCAATTAAATATTCCAAAAATAGTAGTGTTAGTAATAAACAAAGTTGTCGAATAAAGAGAGAGCGACCAGTTCTTAATCTAATCCGAAGCACGAAAGAAGAAAAAAAATTGGAGTCAGAAACTGTACCAAGAATAAAACTGTTGGTTGACAAGACAAAGAATCAAGGGGTATAACTAATTCGTTTGAATGTATTCTTATAAACACAAACAACAAAATTTCTTATACTAAAAATTGTTGTAATGTACTAAATAGTGTTTTATTAATGTCACATTAATTAACCTGTTTGTGACGTTTTTTCTGTTTATTCGTTCCACTTCTTCTGCCCATTATCACATAGTTAAAAAAAATTCTCCACTATATGACCTAGAATATAGTCAACATTATGGCATCTTGGACACATAAAAGATAAATATCCCCACATTACTAATTTTCGTAATGAAAGTTTGTAACCAGTGAAACGATCGCGCCACGTTTTTGGGAAAATAAGGAAACAGCACACTAAACACTGTGACACGTAAATTCAACACTCTCTTAAAGAACATGTATACCTTTCTCTTCATTATTTTCATGGTGCATTGTTGACTTTTGTCACGGAATTGCCTCCCCTGCTTTACAGTAGTTGTCCAACAGTGGTCAAAACTCAAGAATATCTAATATGGGTCTTCAAAGGTGTGTACCTTGGCACAAGATAACTCTTGGCAGAGTTGTATATAGAGGGATAAAGATGCTTATATCTCAAGGGAGTGTTTGTAAGATAATTGTTAATTTATATCTGATCCGCCGCCTGTCATGCAGAATTAAACAATTATTAATTTCAGTTCGTTGAAGGTCCCACCCTGATTTACAAAGTGAAATTCATATTAATATAGTATAGCTCTGTTTAGAGTGTATTTATTAAATTGACTGAAACAAACATGCAGTACATACAAAATGATTAAATCGAAGTTAAATTTTTATATTTACAAATAATAGATTTAATAATCAACTAATTTTAACAGTTTAAAAAAATTATATAATCGTTAACAGAAAATACTAATCATCGTGTGATGGTACGATGTTTTATGTAAGAAGTCACTTGGCAGCTTTTAGGTTTGACTTAGCTGCAAATAGTAGTTTCTGCTCCAGCTGAGTTTTTGGGTTCTATGCAGAAAAATCACTGGAGTTCTCGCGTGTCTGGTCAAGATTAATGGCGCAGCACGTTCCAAGTAAGATCAAGGTGTAACTGCAAATCTGGTCCCGCGTCTCTAAGACCCTCTGATACCGGTGTCTATTTGGTCGTCAGGCCACTTCTACCCTCACTTTGTTCCAGAAATAAGTACCCTCACTTGTACCACCAATCCAATCTTGGCTCACAGACTGTTTGCTCAGAGGAATAAAGGCACTTGACTAGGCCTCTTACACGTTTCTGGGTTTTTTTTTGTTAACAATGAATTCCCACTATTACTCCGTGTTTTAGATTCCTCAGATTCCAGTGGTCCTTGTTAAATTGTAGAGATTATTTTGGGCTCTGAAGTTCTCAAAACTGCTCAAACAATGGTCCGGTTCCGGTATAAGAATCTTGCTTCTAACTTCTGGCAGTCTGGTTTTCGTCTTGGCAAGCGATTCACAAAGAGTACTAGACACAAAATGTCATATTATATTGCAAGTTTTTGGCCCCCGCTTTGCAGGGCTGTTGGGACAAACGCCCCGTCGACGCAATTGTTATTCGCGCCTCAAAGTATCAGCTAATCTAATTTGAACGTTTAAATTTATGATTAAATATTTTACATGACTCATCTAGTGCAAAATTTCAAACGTTACTTTTCTAAAAATGGGTGGTAAACATTCGATTATTACTTGGTCAAGTTACGTCTCTCACACGTCCTCCCAGATTGGGGGATTATCTGACTTGCCTATTCCACGTAATTCAACCATCGTTATCAGACTATGACTCGGCGCAATTCGGCCGTCTGGTCTGGACATTTCGTGGTATATCCACACCTCCAATATGCAAGTCTATTATTCTGTAGAATTGTAAAGAATTACGCCCATCCTTTGCAAACAATGTCATTAACCTTTCACCTGGGATAAAATGTGGGACCATCAAGTTTGTGTGATCTAATTAGTACCTCAGGGATGGGCCGGCGAATTGAAGTTAATTGAAGTGTGAAAGCAATGTAAACATTGACATTCGGATGAATGTTTTGTATTGACAAGTAAGGGATAGGGGAGATGACAATAACAACATCACTCGCACAGGAATATAATGCAATCCTGCCGGAGTGGACATGAGAGTGCACAAACCGTTTTGTGACAACTTTGTTAGAAATATTAACATTGGCTTTCGAGTAACTACGGAAACAGTACTCATTACCCTGTACTTGAGTGAACGTTATACTCAGACAATTCGTACAAGGTGACTAATATGAGGTGGTACATGAGGCTGGCAACATCATCATTTAAAACTAATTACAATAGACTGACCACTACAAAAGTCACGTGACTGTATAGTGAAGGCTTCCTACAAGGGTACCAGCTGTAGTGGTGGTCCAGGATTCCTACAAGGTGTGACGTAATGTTTTAATAAGAGTGGCAGATGTTGATAGTGTAGAAGATTAGACACGTAAATTTAGTCTAGACAGGTATATCCCAGTCTCGGAGAAGAGCACTGGTGTAAGGATGGCACAGGTATAGCTATAGCTGTAAAGAGCACATGTCTGGATGGAATTAGTAAAGATCAAGAGCTCTAGAGTGCTACCGTCACTTAACTATACTGTGACAACAATAATACAGCAAAATATAACTGTCAACAATAAGAAATTGACAAGTCATAAAATTACAATTTACTGAATTATTTATTAATGTACATCTAGTTTCTTATTTCTCTTTTGAAAATCGGAAGATCTAAATTAAAATGAAAAATACAAAAATCAACAATATTTATAACTGTTTACATAAAGTTCATGTCTACATTAATCCTAAAGTCTTTTGCCTGCACTGGGTTAACACGGATTGCACTTTTCATCACTACACGGTCTCTTTTGGGATCTCACAGAAGGTTTTGGAATATTAACACTTAGGACTTAGCTTTACAGTCTTGGACAATGTCTGGTAACACACGAGTGTAGTTGGAATACAGCTTCTTGGATCTTATGGTTGGCTAGCCAAGGAATGATTGAGCAAAAACACTTGAACTCTCTCACACACAGTATACATTGAGTGGATGGTAGTTTCAGATCAGGCTGTTCCAAACTAGACCAGTAAACCTGCAAAATATGTAGCATGTGGCTAGTCCTTGTGTGGTGATTTTTCACAGGTCTGCGTGTTGTGAGGTGATGTGCTCAGTGTATGCTTATATAGGTATGGCATAAGTTCTGGTTCAATGGCAGTGTATAGGCAATGACAAGTCTAAGTGATTACATTTTCAAAAATACATAATATAATTTCTGTAAACGGTCATGATGCTACAGTTTCCTTCTACAGTCAGTTTGAATTGCAGTCATCAATAAAACAATGTTATACAACATAGGCCTTCTCTTAGTTCTGCCTTTCCATTCCTGCGCGTCTCTGTTAAGCATCTTGGTCCTTGCCTCATTCTCCATTTTGAATTCAAATGTTGTCTCGCAGTTTAAATTTAATTATCAAACCTGTAAAAGAAGTATTTACATACATACATACATATATATTCGTAATATTACATACCCCTTTTAGGATAAATCAGAAGTAGAACTGACTGAAGGCTTGGAAAAAGTTCAAACTGCCCGGCAAAACAAATAGGTAATGATCTTGCTCAGGTGTTGATCCTTCTCTCTCTCTCTGCCTACAAATTCGTCTCTCTTCCGAGATTTTAATTTTGCGTGTGTACACTGTCTGCTACGGTTCCTCTCTATTTATACACATCCAGCGAGCGAACGGGAAAGCATCTCACTCCTGCTGCTAAATTGTTAGTTCCAACCGGCTCGCGCTGCGGTTTTGTGTTTTTTTAATTTCTTCCTCCTGTTCGTTCCTTTTATCTTTTTTATGGATCACGTATGTTGATACCTTACTGTTATGGTACCATCAACAGCTTCTTTCCTTCCAATAATTTCCTCTATTGGGTTGGTCTTAGCATTTATATAATTTTTCAAAGTGGCTTAACTTGACAAAATATGATGAAGTTGTGTTTTCTCAAGCTTTTATCTTCTTTTTGCAACAACGGTGTAATTAGTTGTTCGAAAGGAAATAAATGTGGACTTCTCCGCTCCTAGTGGTACTATTATCAACTCTTTCTGATCGTCCCTTCTTTTTATATGAATTTTATTCGTTAGCCATCAAAAACAAATATCGCTTCGCTTATGTAGCCAGTACGTAGCTCTAGAAAATGATAGAGAAAGGCACTCGCGTCCGCTCGGTTTAAAGGTTTCACCAACCAAGAATTTGTCTTGCGTATTTTTTTTTACCACGCGACATAGCCCTCCTCTTTAAGCTGTAGCTCGGTCAGCAGACCTAAAACAATTTGCCGAGACTAATTCTGGTAGTTCTCTCCTTCGCTGTAGTGGGGTGTCTACTTAAAAAATCCGCACCAACATTCTGCTTTCTCGGTATGTAGTTTACCGTAATGGAATATGGTTGTAATAATAAAGTCCATCGTAAAAGTCTAGAGTTTAGTTTTTTTGATGCAGCTAAAAATGTTAGCGGCTGATGATCACATTGTACTGTGAAGTGGGCTCCATAAAGTTATGGTTGAAACTTCTGGATCGACCACACCACCGCTAGACATTCTTTCTCAATGGTTGAATAGTTCAACTCTGCTGCATTTAATTTCCTTTCCGACTGGCATACGCCAAAGGCAAAAGTTCTTCTCGCTGTTTCTGCAATAAGGTTGCCCCAATTCCAATATTGCTCGCATCCGTTCTCAAAATAAACTCCTGCGTTATATCTGGCAATTTCAGAATGGGTTTATTTGTGAGCTTTTGCTTCAACTTTGTGTAAGCATCCTCACATTCTACTGTCCATTTTACATTGTCGGGTTGGCCTTTCTTTGTTAGGTTAGTTAGAGGGGCACAGAGTGTATTGAAGTTTTGGATATGTTTTTGGTAAAACCCGCACAAGGAAACAAAAGATCTTACCTCTTTCTTTGTCTTTGGTCTAGGTGCCTTCCTCAACTTCTCTACATTCTTGGGGTCTGGCGACATATTTCCCCTGGAATCTGTGGGTCCTAAAAATTCCAACTCCTGACAACCAATAAAACATTTAGTTGGACGTGCAGTCAGCCCCGCCTCTCTAAGTCTATCAAATAACATGGAGAGTGCCGATAAATGTTCCTCAAACGTTTCTGTGAAGATGAGGATATTGTCCATGAAATTTGCAATAGAGGGGTTCTTTAGTGGTTCCAGTAATTTTCTCATCATACGAGAAAATACGCTTGGAGCATTTTTCAGTCCAAATGGTAATACATTAAATTCTTAATGCCCGTCGGACGTACTGAATGTCAACATGTGCCGAATATCAGCTTTTACTGGGATTTGATAATATCCTTTACTCAGATCCACTTTTGACAAATACGTAGCTTTGCTAATAGTTGAGAATAACTGATTAGTATAAGGCAAGGGATCAACCTGGGATTCAGTGACAGCATTAAGCTTCCTGTAATCTATGCATAATCTGTGTTCTCCACTAGCTTTCCTGAGTAACACTACACTTGCACTATATGCCGATTCTGACTTAGAGATGATCTTCTCCTGTAGTAGGTAGTCAATCTCTTCCCTTAAGGCTTTTGCTTTTGCACAAGGAATAGGGTAAGGTTTTACACATATTAGTGTGGGGTCAATTACTTTCATGTCGTACTCTAACAGGTTTGTACACCCTGGTTTATCTGTGAGCACATCGGTATGGGTTTCTAACAACGTCTGAACCTGCTTCCTCTGTTCATGAGTTAAGTGATCACTGATTTGTACCTGATCAAAACTCTCGGATTCCTTTAATGGATATTCCATAGAGGTGAGAGGTTCTCCCTTCATCTCTATTGCAATGGCTGGGGTCATCATATGTGCTACTTCCGAAGATGACCTATCGTAATACTTCTTGAGTAGATTGACATGATACACCTTTTCTTTTCCTTGTTTGTCAATCTTATAATTTGTTCTAGAGACTTTCTCCAACACTACATATGGTCCCTGCCAACCTATCTGCAATTTATTATTGCTGCTGGGCAACAGAAGAAGTACCTTCTCTCCTACAGCAAGTTCCCTATCCTTTGCGTTTTTGTTATAGTACTCAGCATGCTTTCTCCTAGCGTGTCTTAAGTTGTCGTTTGCCAGTTTCCAGCCTGTTTTCAAACGAGAGGTTAACTCGTTTACGTACTGGTATAATGAGGTTACAGTTTCTTCTGCCTTCTCATCAGTCCATGTCCGCAACAATGCTTCCAAAGGACCTTTTATTGGTCTACCAAACAACAATGTCGATAGAGCCAATCCAGTTGAGTTATGTGGGACTTCCCGGTATGCAAACAGTGCTGCCGGTAAGAAGGTATCCCAGGTATCCGGTTTTTCCAATGCCAGCTTTCTCAGAATAGAGATTAGGGTCCCATTGAAGCGTTCTACTGCCCCGGTCCCTTGGGGGTGATAGGGGAGCAGTGGTAGTGCCTGGCCTGAAATATCTTGAACACCTCTTCAGTTAGTCTTCCTTTAAACTGGGATCCATTGTCCGTCAATATCTGGTGAGGAAATCCTAACCGGGTAAATATTGTGAGAAGTGCCTCTGCCACATGATTGGAATCAATAGAAAACATAGCTATAGCCTCTCCCCACATCGAACATGTGTCCACTAAGGTCAGAATATAAATATTTTTCTTCTTTGTTCTGGTCAGGGGTCCCACAATATCCACTGCTACACGTTCAAAGGGTGTTCATGATAGTCATTTCTCCCAGTGTTGCTGGTGCAGTCCTATGTTTAGGAGCGACTCTTTGGCATTCTGGACAGGACCTCACATATCTCTTTATATCTTCCGTGATTCCTGGCCAGAAGTAGTGACAGACTATCCTTTGTCCAGTGGCACCTATCCCCATATGTCCACTGAATGGTACAGCGTGTCCTAGCTCCATAACCTTCTTCCTATATGAAGTGGGTACAACCAGCTGTCCATGTCTTTGTGGTCCAATTGCAGCGTTTCTGTATAACAGCCCATTCTTCATATAAAAGTCTCCATTGACTGGAGGGTTATGAGCTTTTGGCAGTTTGCCAAAACAAGGCTTCAATGTGCTGTATGCTGTTTGAGCATTTTTCATCTCTTCCGGATGAGTATTTATAGGATTTTCCTCCATTTTCTTGGAGCTTGACCTGGTCTGGACTGTTGCCATAATTACAGGTTTTACCGGTTCTCCTAAGAAAACATACCTACATCCCAGGATTATTGGGTAAATAGGATCATCCATCACCGCTGCTTTGATCTCTCCTTCCACATAGCGATACCTAACATTGATTCTGGCTATGGGAAATGTCATGGTTCCTGCTCCTTTTACTGGTCCTTGGATTTCCACTGTTTCTGTGGTTATCTGTTCATGGCTCACCAGAGAAGAACACACGACCGAGTCAAAGTCCAAGCCTGTGTCATATAAGCACAGTACTTGAGTGCCATTCACGGTCACTTCCTCACAGACAGGGGGATGATGGAGGTCATTCTGACTCACTGCCAGCTCTTTCTTTCCAGTGTTCCCTGTCATAAGACATGCAGCGTGATGAGGAAGGGGGTTTCCTTCTGCATTCTGCAGTATTGTGGTTGCTCGTTTTACAAGTCTTATACCACTTATCTTTCTTTCTTGAAGGTCTCTGTCTGATCCTAAAGGGGTTTTTCCTTGTAGTCCCATCTTGGCCTATTCTTGAATGCATGGTCCTGGTTGTGGCCACTTCCTTCAGACATTGTATAGTTTTGTGGTTTCTTAAATACTTCTACATGTTTCGTCTTAGCTCCTTGATTCATAGACTGAGCCAGTTGGTGGCTTTCTGCATAGGTGATTATGTCATCTAACCTATCTCTTTTATTCTCTTTCAGGAACTTTTTAGTTTCAGGGGCAATGGAATCTAGTAGTTGTTCTATCAACATCATCTCCTTTAGCCCCTCGAAATCTGGAGAAAAGTTTCCTAACTTACATCACCTTAGTAGGTAAGTCTCCAATCGTATCGTAAATTGCTGATAAGTCTCTCCAGCCTCCTTCTTAGCAGTTCAGAATTTTTTTCGATAAGCGTCAGAGTTCTGTTCATAGCAAACAAGCAATGCCTGCTTCAGGGCTTCAAAATCTTCTTGATCTTCCTTTTGTAGTTTCAAGAATACTTCATAAGAAACTCCTGTCAACCCTTGAGATAGATTCAAATTCAATTTTTCTTTTTCTAAACCATAAGTTGTGGCAAGCCGTTCAAATCTAGCAATCGATTGAAGTTCCAGCTGCCTCATCCTCAGCTCATGTCCTCTCTTAGCCTCCAACCTCCTAGCTTCAGCCTCAACCTCTAACCTCCTAGTTTCAGCTTCCAACTGTAGCCATGGCATTACGTTGAAAGGAGTATCTAATGTTACTACTACTTAATTACTTAAGCTAACTTAATTAAAGACGTACAATATTCCTTCAACCAATGTGAGAGACCGCTGTTTAATTTGTGTACTACAATGGTACTTTTCAGAGAAATTTATAATTTACTTTTAAAAAAAACAATGTACTATTACCAAGACTTGCTATAAGAAGGAGATACAAGAAAGAAAGATAGTGGCTCAGGATAATAAGATTATCCCTCGACCGAGCCCCCAAAATGTTACGTAATGTTTTAATAAGAGTGGCAGATGTTGATAGTGTAGAAGATTAGACACGTAAATTTAGTCTAGACAGGTATATCCCAGTCTCGGAGAAGAGCACTGGTGTAAGGATGGCACAGGTATAGCTATAGCTGTAAAGAGCACATGTCTGGATGGAATTAGTAAAGATCAAGAGCTCTAGAGTGCTACCGTCACCTAACTATACTGTGACAACAATAATACAGCAAAATATAACTGTCAACAATAAGAAATTGACAAGTCATAAAATTACAATTTACTGAATTATTTATTAATGTACATCTAGTTTCTTATTTCTCTTTTGAAAATCGGAAGATCTCAATTAAAATGAAAAATACACAAATCAACAATATTTATAACTGTTTACATAAAGTTCATGTCTACGTTAATCCTAAAGTCTTTTGCCTGCACTGGGTTAACACAGATTGCACTTTTCATCACTACACGGTCTCTTTTAAGATCTCACATAAGGTTTTAGAATATTAACACTTAGGACTTAGCTTTACAGTCTTGGACAATGTCTGGTAACACACGAGTGTAGTTGGAATACAGTTTCTTGGATCTTATGGTTGGCTAGCCAAGGAATGATGGAGCAAAAACACTTGAACTCCGTCACACACAGTATACGTTGAGTGAATGGTAGTTTCAGATCAGGCTGTTCCAAACTAGACCAGTAAACCTGCAAAATATGTAGCATGTGGCTAGTCCTTGTGTGGTGATTTCTCACAGGTCTGCGTGTTGTGAGGGGATGTGTTCAGTGTATGCTTATATAGGTATGGTATAAGTTCTGGTTCAATGGCAGTGTATAGGCAATGACAAGTCTAAGTGATTACATTTTCAAAAATACATAATATAATTTCTGTACACAGTCATGATGCTGCAGTTTCCTTCTACAGTCAGTTTGAATTGCAGTCATCAATAAAACAATGTTATACAACATAGGCCTTCCCTTAGTTCTGATTTCCATTCCTGCGCATCTCTGTGTCACAGTGGGTTCTTTGCAGCATTATTCGTGCTGGGTTAAGTTCAGATGAACAGTAATTTGGTGTTGATAAAATAACAGGGTATGAGAAAATGGTTTGGAAAATATACATAATTTATTAAAATGGACAAATTGTCCTTTAGATGGGAGACAAGATCCAAGCACATATGTGCTCGGTTGGTAAGGGAGAGAACTATTTTTGATGTAAATATTTTCTGTGAGTAGGCAGTTATGGTTTACAAAATTTGCATAACAATCGTTTGTAATAAACTTGAAGTAAAGGAACATAACAATTGAGTAAATACCTCCAAGGGAAATAACAAATAATTAACGCCCCTTACAAACTTTGTGAGCAGGGTGAATAATAAACACACGAGAAAATAGTGAGTAGAGTATAAACAGTTATGAAGCACAGTTCACGGGGTTGACAGCGTAGAGTTAAGCGGGAAAGTTGTGATAGGTGAGTTGGAACCACAATGGACCAATCGTGTTGACTGGAAAACAAAGGAACGGATCATGGGACAAATATTTTAGTTGAGAACAGATTACGACGCGCCGGTGAGCGGTCATGTTTATTCAGTCCAGGCGGGGAACCCAACCAAGCAAGATGTGAATTGCTGGGCTCAAGAAGTTGAATCTGTGGGTGACAGAACTTCAATACAGAGAAAGTAGATAGCTCTAGATTGAATAGTGATAGGAATTCCGGAGATTAGATTAAACTGTGCTTTAAAACTTAGGACTAGCTTGTAGGAGTGACTAGTAGGAAATTGTGATAGGTTTTGGAATTTCTTTGACTCTGGTAAGATTGACTTTATATTTTATCTTGTATAAACTGATGTATAAAGAGAACCATGGTGCAGAGATATAGCCAAGACACCACATGAGGGTAATGCTGCTCATGTTTAAAGGAGCGATCAACTAGAAAGAATATTGAAGATGAATTTCATTAGGCACCAATATTTAATTGAGTCATGTTTTCAGAATTATAGCCAAGACACCACATGAGGGTAATGCTGCTCATGTTTAAAGGAGCGGTTAAACAGGGAGAATATGGAAGTTGAACTTTCGACTAAGTACAAAGCGGATAACTTATGTACAGTAGATAACCAGGATTAGCTGTCATGAATTGAAAGAGAGGCATAGTCTACGTCTAGAGTAAAAAGTAACAGTTTGAAATGCTCTAACATCTATAGAGCTTATTCTGCGCTCTCTCATGTCAGCGTAAGTATGGAGGAGGCCACATGAGTATTAGACATTGTTTGATTATTTCAGGTGTAACTATTGATTTCAAAAGGTTGCATTTTAAAGGAGTTTATCCTATCTAAGTTGAGATTAGGAGAGAATATGACCCCAAGGATTTAGAGGAACTATTATAGAAATCATGAGGGAAATAAGTAGAAATTGAGAATGAACTTTAGAAGACTAGGTACATAAAGAAATGAGTAAGAGTCTACAGAAGAAGCAATATAGACCTATACTTTGAGATATCTGATAGAATCAAGTTGGAGACGTAGGACATTGAATTTGAGAACTGTGTCTGATGAATTATGTTTGAAGATCATGGATATTGTCTCATGTAAAAAAAATTATGTTTGAAGTTGAATCACATCACTCCAGTTGCTTTGATATGTGAAGAGATTGAGGAATAGAGGCATATTAGGAGTGAGTATCGATAAGGAATAATAGAAACACCCTATACGAATCAGTCGCTAGTCAACACTTAGGAAGGAAGAACGTGGTCTGGGTTGAAAGAGACGAACCATATCTCATCCAGGAATTCCCACATCTGGCGAAAAGGGCCAGTCAAAGAGATAGCTCTAACTTGGAAGATAGGTCAAGGAAAGAAATTTGACCATTTGAATTAATAACTAGGCCTGCCACAGTCACCTAGTGCAAAGCTATTGATAGATTCACCCATGCGGTCACATCTGTTATGCATCTTGGTCCTTTCCTCATTCTCCATTTTGAATTCAAATGTTGTCTCGCAGTTTAAATTTAATGATCAAACCTGTAAAAGAAGTATTTACATACATACATACATATATATTCGTAATATTACATACCCCTTTTAGGATAAATCAGAAGTAGAACTGACTGAAGGCTTGGAAAAAGTTCAAACTGCCCGGCATAACAAATAGGAATGATCTTGCTCAGGTGTTGATCCTTCTCTCTCTCTCTGTCTTCAAATTCGTCTGTCTTCAGAGGTGTTAATTTTGCGTGTGTACACTGTCTGCCACGGTTCCTCTCTATTTATACACATCCAGCGAGCGAACGGGAAAGCATCTCACTCCTGCTGCTAAATTGTTAGTTCCAACCGGCTCGCGCTGCGGTTTTGTGTTTTTTTAATTTCTTCCTCCTGTTCGTTCCTTTTATCTTTTGTATGGATCACGTTTGTTGATACCTTACTGTTATGGTACCATCAACAGCTTCTTTCCCTCCAATAATTTCCTCTATTGGGTTGGTCTTAGCATTTATATAATTTTTTCAAAGTGGCTTAACTTGACAAAATATGATGAAGGTGTGTGTTCTCAAGCTTCTATCTTTTTTTTGCAACAACGGTGTAATTAGTTGTTCGAAAGGAAATAAATGTGGACTTCTCCGCTCCTAACGGTACTATTATCAACTCTTTCTGATCGTCCCTTCTTTTTATATGAATTTTATTCGTTAGCCATCAAAAACAAATATCGCTTCGCTTATGTAGCCAGTACACAGCGCTAGAAAATGATAGAGAGAGGCACTTGCGTCCGCTCGGTTTAAAAGTTTCACCAACCAGGAATTTGTCTTGCGTATTTTTTTCTCACCACGCGACACAAGGGTACCAGCTGTAGTGGTGGTCCAGGCTTCCTACAAGGGTACCAGCTGTAGTGGTGGTCCAGGCGTCCTACAAGGGTACCAGCTGTAGTGGTGGTCCAGGCATCCTACAAGGGTACCAGCTGTAGTGGTGGTCCAGGCGTCCTACAAGGGTACCAGCGGTAGTGGTGGTTCAGGCTTCCTACAAGGGTACCAGCTGTAGTGGTGGTCCAGGCTTCCTACAAGGGTAAAAGCTGTAGTGGTGGTCCAGGCTTCCTACAAGGGTACCAGCTGTAGTGGTGGTCCAGGCGTCCTACAAGGGTACCAGCTCTAGTGGTGGTACCAGGATTCCTACAAGGGTACCAGCTGTAGTGGTGGTCCAGGCTTCCTACAAGGTTACCAGCTGTAGTGGTGGTTCCAGGCTTCCTACAAGGGTACAAGCTGGTGGTGGTCCAGGCTTCCTACAAGGTTACCAGCTGTAGTGGTGGTCCAGGCTTCCTACAAGGTTACCAGCTGTAGTGGTGGTCCAGGCTTCCTACAAGGTTACCAGCTGTTGTGGTGGTCCAGGCTTCCTACAAGGTTGCCAGCTGTAGTGGTTGTCCAGGCTTCCTACAAGGTTACCAGCTGTAGTGATGGTCCAGGCTTCCTACAAGGGTAACAGTTGTAGTGGTGGTCCAGGCTTCCTACAAGGTTACCAGCTGTAGTGGTGGTCCAGGCTTCCTACAAGGTTACCAGCTTTAGTGGTGGTCCAGGCTTCCTGCAAGGTTATCAGCTGTAGTTTTGGTCCAGGATTCCTACAAGTTTATCAGCTGTAGTGGTGGTCTAGGCATCTTACAAGGTTATCAGCTGTAGTGGTGATCCAGTATTCCTACAAGGTTATCAGCTGTAGTGGTGGTCCAAGCTTCCTACAAGGTTACCAGCTGTAGTGTTGGTCCAGGATTCCTACAAGGTTATCAGCTGTAGTGGTGAGTCCAGGCTTCCTACAAGGTTATCAACTGTAGTGGTGGTCTAGGATTAATACAAGGGTGCCTCCTGTAGTGGTGGTCCAGGCTTCCTACAAGGTTATTAGCTGTTGTGGAGGTCCAGGCTTCCTACAAGGTTACCAGCTGTAGTGGTGGTCCAGACTTCCTACAAGGGTACCAGCTGTAGTGGTGGTCAAGGCTACCTACAAGGGTACCAGCTGTAGTGGTGGCCTAGGCTTCCTACAAGGGTACCAGCTGTAGTAGTATTGGTCCAGGCTTCCTACAAGGGTACCAGCTGTTGTGGTGGTCCAGACTTCCTACAAGGGTACCAGCTGTAGTGGTGGTCCAGACATCCTACAAGTTTACCAGCTGTAGTGGTTGTCAAGGCTACCTACAAGGTTACCAGCTATAGTGGTGGTCCAGACGTCCTACAAAAGTACCAGCTGTAGTGGTGGTCAAGGCTACCTACAAGGGTACCAGCTGTAGTGGTGGTTCAGGCTTCCTACAAGGGTACCAGCTGTAGTAGTATTGGTCCAGGCTTCCTACAAGGGTGCCAGCTGTAGTGGTGGTTCTATGCTCCACAATGAACACAAAAGAAAATAATGATGATAATATAGAGGTCAAAGGTCAAATTTATTCGAATTTATTCGCAAGTAACCCGTCAAGAAATGGTCAGATTGATGTTTTTATATCATACTAAACGAGCAACTAAATACCTTGTAATGTTTTTAAAAACTTTTACTATCTGTTAATTCTAAAGATAGATGGCTGAACTTTTCAAAAATACAAAACAATAGCATCATATGCAGTAATTATAATGTACGAGTTTTCATTCCATGCATCAGTTTAGAGCCAACCGATACTAGCTTTTCTGTCATCTTGAGACGCCTTCAGTTTTCTGTGATATTAGCTTTTGTCATGACAATACACAGGGACTATCATTTGATCGTACAGGTATTTACCTACTAGACATAATCTTTGCTCATGGTCAACTTTAAGTATAGCTCACATTAGGAAGGTGCCTTGAGAGCCCCCATAGTGGGAAAATTGGATATCGATTAGGGAAAGATTCTACGGCCATATAATAATCACCTATAAACGATACTGCAATCGATAAATGAACAAGACTAAGATTGTTGGACCTTGGCATCAAAAGTAAGACGATACGAGATGGACGTATGAGAGGATGCAACCGTCGTGTTATACAACCAGCGCGCTACATGTGCAATTAACATCAATACCTTTCAAAATTTGCTAATGGAGACTGGGACTTAATGTGTTTGCCCGCAGCGTAATGATCTGGGTTCTGATCAACAATAATTATAAAAAAAGGAAGGTACCCAGAAAATCGTAAAGTATACATCCATCGTCAGTTAATCATTATATTAACTAGCAACTGTGTTCTTGTCTTTCCATTGCAGTTGGTAGCCAGTTGACACCTTTTTTCTACTGACAGGTAGATATAGTTTTTCGACATTTTTCCTACCGGTATGTCTATGAGTTGTGCCACATAATTTTTATTTTATTTTAAATATTGCTCAACAAAATTATAAAGTTATGGTATGGTAGTAAGTCTGGTAGCTGTTAAAATATTTAATGTTGTCTACTAGAATGTTGTGAATATTTTTCGATGCGGGCAACAGCCAATACAAATAGAAATTAAGGTAAGAAGGTGGGGATGGATATGGCATACACTCAGAAGAGAACAATCACGCATAGCCAGAGGTGCCCTTGACTGGAACCCACAAGGGAAAAGATGAGTGGGGAAGCCAAGGAGAACTTGGAGAAGAACAGCGGAAGAGGAGACTAAGGAAATTGGAATGACTTGGGCACACCTGAAACAGACAACCCAGAATAGAAATCGATGGAGAGCAACTGTTTCTGCCCTATGTTCCACGGGGAACGGAAAGGTGTGATGATGTTGATGATTTTGTCAATAATATTTTTTTTTAAATACACGTTATGACTATATCGGAGATATGAACTCTTGATGCCACGTTACTAAGATCAACTCAATAACAATGAACACCACACAGTGTTGTCAGTTCTAAACAGCACACTTCATGAATCTCTTGAACATACTGTATTACAAAACAACCCAGACAAATGTGTCCGCCGCCACTGCTCTAATAGATTCCCACCTTTATAAATAAATAATTTGGATACTTACCTACTCATGACGAAATACCAGTACAGTTTATAAATATCTCACTTATTCCCCACTGGTATATATGTAGTGCTTTGTGCCAAGGGAAATAATTATACTAATAAATAAATACCACGTTCATTGAAATAATTACATATTTTCAAACAACAATTTCATTTAAGTAAAAAATAAAATAGGTTAGTAAATTTAGTCAATCTGTTTATTGCTAAAACAATCGTTATATTCTACTTGTCTCAACTTTTCAATATATGTTACACACAATGACTATAATAGAGTTGTGAACACTTACACGTTCTGACACTACTAAAGTCCAATGGGAGGTCCCCTCATTCTAATACTGACAGCTCAAAGTTGTGGGTGACACAATGTGACGTCAGCACTTCTTCTTTGATCCACTGTCACTGAGCGTCAGCTCTTGGTGAGTCGTCAGCACTAACAAGTTCTCTACAACAATCTCTTGAACATTCATTATTTATTTATCACCCTTAAGCTTCCCAGGGAGAATAGACCTTCAACAAAATTAGGTCACGTCTTCCTGTCACGTGATTTTACAAATTATCCCAGACAAACGTGTCTACGGCCATTGTATTTTTTTCCCATTTTAATTTGCGCGAGGAGTTATTTTGATTTTGACTGTTGAAAAACTGTAAAGCTAGATACAATGACAAATTGTTTTTGGTAGACCCAGCCTCGTTGGAACAGTAGGAGCAGTTTTGTTCATGCTAAAGTGCGTCCAGCCCTTGTCGTTGGTGTCTTATTGACCAGGTCTTATGGGACAAGTCAAGTTACTTGTATAATCGGCCATAGCAGTCACGTGGTCTATTTATTGTGGAGGATTTATAATATTTTCTCCACAATTTAAAAGAAGTGTCACGTTTGTTAATCACTATATTGTGTTTAGTAATGAGTGACATCCGCACACTGTAATTCCCATTTATAGTTTCCTCCTGCCATCGTCCGCAAACCTTGTGATATAGTGAGTCTTAACATGCTCAGAGCCTCCTGTGCCATGAAAGACAGACACTTGAACAAGTGCTTTTAGCTTGGAAGGTGTCATTAGAGCTTGGACAATGCACATGGCGCCACAACAGAGTACTAAATGAGCCGACTGCTACAACAGACCTGGCAAGGGTGAAGACGAACAGCGTTCGCCAAGTCAGACTGTGTACCGCAAATACATAATTTCTGAGAGTAGGAAAACAGCAAATCTCAAGCCAAGTAAACCATGTAGCAGTTTACAATCTGTTCTTGACTGTACAAATGACTGGGAGCTGGGTAGGGGCATATCCAGAGAGTATACAAAGATCTTGAAGACGGTTAGATATAGTGATGCATTCTTCATCATCGCTCAGAAAATAATGATTGAGCTGACCGTGTGTTGCGTGGCAAATGTTGCGTGGATGATTTTTATATGCCACTCAATGTTGAGGGTGTTATATTTCTTCTTCTTGCCAAAGGTAAGATAATGCTGGCACTTGAAGCGTGGTGTATCACCCTCAGACACCAGGGATGATAAAGGCGAAATAATATGGTGTCTTTGGTCTGGTTTGTATGTATGATGTAAGTGTGGAGTTAAACAGCTACAGTTCCAAACCGGGACGTCACATCAACTTATAACGTAGAAAGTCAAGGAATCTTCAAACAGCAAGTGACGTTTCTATCATGTATTGTGGACGCCACAATGACGATGTGCATAGACATTAATATGCAGATACATCACATGTACGGTAGAACAGTCATCATTATATCGACATAGTCAGCACAACACTGGACAGCAGACAGCATCATAATAATGGTAAATCATATGAATATCAGTACATCATAACCAGCTGTAAATGTAGTCAGGTGGAAACCTCCATCCCTTTCCATAATAGCCGGAAGATATCAATAGGAGATCAAATCCACTCTCCTTTATCTGACCCCAGCAAGACAGGCATATCTTCTGAAGTACATAAAAATATCCTCAAAGTTCCTTCAGTCAACAAAGGTATCAAACCTAGATCGAGCAGCAGAGTTCAACAAGTAAATAGTCCTTAGGACATGCATCAACCCGATGCATAACAACGTACGTGATTCGTGAGCTGAGAAACTTCTCATAACGTAGACTCTTCAATAAGCAGGCTACAAAAATGTCAATCTCGAAAGATGGCGATAATGTTATTCAAAATGCAATTACCTTTTCTTCAGGAAATAAACCACATAACTCACATGCCTCCAGGCGCTTCGAATCACAAAAGAGATATCATCTCAGAGGAACAAACAATATACAGAGGACTCCATTTCCTGATAGAATAAGCACAGACGCTGGCAAAAAGGCGTCTTGCTCTCAAACGCATCTGCCGCACACTGCGGGGCGGAAACCCGTTCAGACAACAACCAAAAACTTAGACATGCGCAGAAACGCGCGATTCGAATACAGTTCAGATAATCTTCGAAGCTAGGACCTTTTCTTAGAACACCCTAAAAATTCGAGATCTAAAAGAATAGGAATCTGAAACATTGCAAGTTGCCAAATGCTTCCAAGAAAAGTGGGCCTGAGCGCTCCATACATGGACATGACTTAAGATCGCGCAAAAAAACTTATCGGCAACCGAAGAAAACAAGAAACGAAAACTGCTTTAAATAAAAGTGACTACAATTACACGAGTTATTTCCCTTGCATCAGAAAAATATATAGTACACAGAATACGTTGCGACATTCTTGCGCAAGATATTACCGCAACCTCCTGATTAAAACAAATTTGCAACATTTTTTTTAAATATCCAAGAGCAAAGCGAAAAGCGGCTCAACAACGCACGAATTATGCGCGGATAAATAATTAAACTGCCTAACATGAGGCTAAATTGACACATAAGTGTCTGGTGAGAATATATCTCAACAGAAAAAATATACATATCGGGGAGGTGCCACCAACACATACTACGCTAGCATGTAAATACAGTATACATATGCAAGTGTAATACAATCATTATCAAATAGCGGTGTCATATTCTAATACCGCTTTAAAATGGATGTACACATCTGATAGTAAATATTAAATAGTACATTATCTAAACATGTAATATTATCAGTACATAATGAAATTAAACTACATGAAGATCCAGGACACATCTTCTGTCGTTCCAAAGGTAAGTACACAATTTAGAACTCTTCATGCTTGACAACAGTAAGGTAACTTCTCAGATCATCAATGACATGCTGAGAAAATACAACCAATATAATCCTATTTAACAGCTATTATGTTTCATAATATACAATATATTATTATTAATAACTGTGGCCGAGTGAATTTTCGGCCCTTATATTGTCTACTCAGCCTTCCTCTGTTATTAAAGAAGGTAACAGAAGAAGATGACAACAAAGCACAATAGTATGGGTTCACATAAAGTGAGGACAGATGTGCTAATGTATTGTAGCAATATAGGTGTGTTATGACTCTGTAGTATATATAGAAATATAGGACAGAAGTATTAGTTGGAATCATGTGGGCATCTAGACAGAATGTCAGCCATCACATTATCCGAACCACGGATAGCTCGTACCGTGAAGTGAAAAGGTTGAAGAGCAATAGCATATCGAGTGGATCTCGAACTCTTCAAGTTCTTAGTCTGAATAGCTGTAAGAGCTTTTTGATCAGTTTCTAGAATGAAATGTGCGCCCAGGAGGAATCTTTGTAGTTTGAGAATTGACCAAACCATCGCTAACAACTCACGGTCTAAAACCGAGTAGTTCTTCTCTGCCGCATTTAGTTTTCTAGAAATGTACATAACAGGATGCAGAGTATTTGCATATTCTTGCATCAGTGCTGCTCCGATTCCAGTGGATGAAGCATCACTTCGAAGAACAAAAGTCCTATCAAGAGTAGGTAATCTTAGGATGGGAGGAGATGAAAATATATTCTTAATCTGGTCTAAGGAAGATTGACATTCTTGAGACCAACGAACCAGATTAGGCGATCCTTTCTTCAACAACGTTGAGAGAGGTGCCATGATCGAAGATAGATTCGGAATTAATCTCCCATAAAATTGAATTAAACCCAAGAGACTACGGACTGGTTTCTTCGTCTTAGGTACAGAGATGTTAAATATTTTCGAAGTATTGTGGTCTTCTGTCTTCAAGAGACCATGACCAACACGATGATCCAGGAAAAAGATTTCACCAAAACCAATATAGGCTTTAGAGGGTTTTGCTGTCAAATTATACTCACGTAGAGTGGACAGTAAGTCATATAAACCCAAATAGTTATCTTCCCAGGAATCACTGAAGAGACAGATATCATCTAAGTATGCGATGACATCTGAACGATGAGAAAGAATTCGACGCATCATGCGAACGAAAGTAGCAGGGGCGTTCATAAGACCGAAAGGCATAACATTCCATTGAAATAGACCCCTAGGTGTTGAGAAAGCAGTAAGAGGTTTGGCATGATCTGCTAAAGGCACTTGCAATAACCTTTAGACAAGTCAAGTTTAGTGAAGAATCTAGAATTAGAAAGTCTAATAAGTAGATCTTCTAGTAAAGGCATCGGTTCAGCATCGAACTTTGTGACTTGATTCAATTTGCGATAATCAACGCAAATTCGTATGTTCTTGTCTTTCTTCCGGACAATAACCATGGAAGAAGAATATGGTGAAGTCGATGGTTCAATTATGTTTAATTGAATCATTTCATCCAATTCCTTTTCCACTTGTGACTGGAAGTGTATAGGGATAGGATAAGGTCTAACCCTAATAGGATTATTGTCGGTAAGAATTATGTCATGTTCTATGACATGCGTGTGTTCAGGGATGTCAGTTAGAACATCCTGAAATGTCTGTAACATCGACGAGGCTTGTCGATGTTCCTCAACGGAAAGATTAGGAGAAACGGAAACGTTTTTCCAAGATTCCATGGAATGTAGTGGAACCACTGGAAGAGGAAGATTGACATCAGAAAAAATAGATTCCTCATCCTGTATGGCAGACAGGGATGAGTAATGACCATGAGGTACTGAAAAATCGTCCGTTGCCTGGAAAATAGGCAGCAAATAGTCTGGGCGCTCATGAAATTCAGTCAGCATGTTGATATGGAAAGTTTTATGCTTTCCATCAATATCGACCACATAGTCAACATCGGAAATCCGAGAGACTATTGCATACGGACCTTTCCATGCAATAAGAAGTCTATTTTCCCTACTGGGGAGTAGGACGAATGCTTTTTCACCTGGACAAAGTTGTCGTAGACATCTATTCTTATTAGCAAACTGCCTTTCTTTTTCTTTAGCAATTGCTGATGAAGCAGTTGTCAGTTTGCATGCCTCAATGATCTTTTGCCTAAGAGCAATGACATACTCATAAGAGGATTGAGTGTCATCGCTAATATCATCGGCAGTGATGAGATCGTGTAGTAAAGACATAGGGCCGCGCGGACGCGCGCCAAAGACAAGTTCAAAGGGAGAAAATCCTGTGTGTTCGTTTGGGACCTCTCTATAAGCAAAGAGAACCGCGGGTAAAACCCTGTCCCAATCTTGAGGATGATCTTCAGTTATCTTACCAAGCAAAGTCTTGAGCGTTCTATTCAAACGCTCAACTAACCCATTAGACATTGGGTGATAGATACTACTGAGAGATCTTTTAATATGTAAGGTAGACATCACTTGTGACATAGTGTCAGATATGAGTTGAGTGCCATGGTCTGACAATATTTCTCTGGGGAACCCCAAGCGAGAAAATATCAGCCAAAGAGCATCTGCGATATCGGTAGTAGATATGCTCTTAAGAGGGATAGCCTCTGGCCAACGTGTGCACATATCGACACATGCAAGGATAAACTGGTGTCCTCTGGCCGACTTGATCTTAAAAGGGCCAATAATATCTATGGCCATTTTCTGAAACGGCCGAATAGGGATTTCAGCAGCCTGGATAGGCGCAGCATGTCGTGGTCCTCTAGATTTGACCTACTGACATACCTTGCATGATCGGCAGTAAATACGAATGTCCTTATTGACAAAAGGCCAAAAGAAAGCCGCAAGGACTCTCGACTTCGTACGGGCAAAACCCATATGTCCAGCACATTGTGAGTCATGAGCATGTTGCAATATTTGGACTCTCATGCTCTTGGGAACAAGAATTTGCGAATGTGCCGACGTAATCGAGTCTTGTACCATACGTACAAGTACGCCGTTTCTCATTGCAATCCAAGATCTTTTTTGTGTATCCTGATTTGGATCACCTTTCTTCGCAAGAATGAAGAATTTTTTTAGAGAAGGATCTTCTTCTTGTAATTTTATGAAAGAGTCCCGGGAAATAACCAAGTGACTATCTTGGCAATGAACTTCATTATTACTATTCAATGAAGTTTGGGGTGTTTGTACAGCGTGTGCTCTTGTTACCACTGCATTGGTAGCTTGCATATTATGATCTCACCAAGCAGCAATCTGCTGTGGGGTTGTAACGAACAGATTTAGTGTAAGGGGAAGTAAACTGGAGTATAATGGTAGTTGAAATAGATTTTGAGTTATAGCACTTAGTTGCTTGTTAGCTATCGAATTATTTAGAGAGTATCTCGTGATAGTTTCGAGAGACAGATTACAGACAGCGTGAAAAGCGCTGATATATTTATTCTGTATTGTTTTGAGTTGGGTGAGAGAAGCTCGCTGCTAGCCCGCAATTGTTTGTGTTGTGTGAACAGTGAGAAAGTCTCGTGACTGCTTTTCAGCGGGACGAGTGTGTTATCTAGAGTGTGTTCCGAGCGTTCGATGGAGTAAGTCGAGCCTGTGTTTAGGGAAGTGTGAAATGCATGTACAGTGCTGAATTTAAAATGTCGACGGATTTGTAGTATGAAACTGCAGTTTGAATTATTTTGGAAGTGTTTATAACTGCAGTGTACAGTACTTTAGGCCATGAATCATGATAGCTGCTGAGTGCAGAATTCTTTATAGTGCTGAGTTTAATAAGAGTACTTTAGGCCATGAATCATGATAGCTGCTGAGTGCAGGATTCTTTATAGTGCTGAGTTTAATAAGAGTACTTTAGGCCATGAATCATGATAGCTGCTGAGTGCAGGATTCTTTATAGTGCTGAGTTTAATAAGAGTACTTTAGGCCATGAATCATGATAGCTGCTGAGTGCAGGATTCTTTATAGTGCTGAGTTTAATAAGAGTACTTTAGGCCATGAATCATGATAGCTGCTGAGTGCAAGATTCTTTATAGTGCTGAGTTTAATAAGAGTACTTTAGGCCATAAATCATGATAGCTGCTGAGTGCAGGATTCTTTATAGCGCTGAGTTTAATATGAGTACTCTAGGCCATGTATTATGATATCATTGTAGCTGCCGAGTGCGCAGTCCTTATGTGGTAATTTATATCTTGTGTTGTGCTGTGAACGGTATTCTATGTGTATTTCATATCAATGTGTTGTGACGTGAATAAACCCATATGAAATGTCACCAGTCGTTTACAACCCTTCATGACTCGTGTGTATGCACCTGTGGCGTGAACGACTAAACCAACACACGCACTTAATATTACAGAGGTGACAGGGAACTTAACACGTATTTAGAAATAGCCCCGGAGTGAGCGTGGCCTATTTATATCGAGAACCTGTTCATCGCTTACCAGTAGACTTCTACAGTGTTTGCCTGTGTGGCGGATATGTAGGTATCAACTGTAGACATTACCAGATCCACAACACAACAGTAACGTTAGCAGATAATGAATAGACCTTACCGTATCCACCAAACCAATCCGGTATCGATGATGGCCATGGCCCATTTCCATAACATGACTTTCACATAATTTTACGGGGGTGCAACAGTGGTGTGCTAGTTTTATAGGATCAGATACCCGCGAAATTCGCGTGGTATTAATTCACAAGTGTTAGCTTGTAGCCTGAGTGGCGTTAGTATATGAAAGACAGACATCACATTTGAGAGCTGTATCCAGGCCCAAGGAAAACTTATTCAGTATCATTTAAACTGGGAACTGTTAACTCAAGTGACAGTCGCAAGTCAAGGAATTTATTACTCAAGATTATGAGATGTCATGATATACAGTGGCGTCTGTATACCAGTACAAGTAATCATCTGGCAGTATGGGGTATAAGTGGTTATTTTTTTGTTTTGTGAACTGTGTCGCCTTAACTATGTCAACGAGCCTTCCTATACCTATTCTGTTTATAACTGTTGTTTTTGTTGTCTAGGTATAGACTGACAACTGTATTAGGATTTAATGCATAGGTATTGATGGTTGTATGATATATGTAGTCTTCCCTCATATGAATATGATGTTATTAAGGTTCTTTGAAGAGGAATTGGGGATACAAAGTTAATAAATAATATCAATTTCTGGAATAGTTATTTAACTGTGAAGGATAGAGAGTTGATTGAATCACCATGGACTCTGATGATGATGATCCAGAAGATATGAAGCCCATATTGCAATATATATTTGAGGGAGGTAGACATGTTGAAAGATTGCGAGGCCCACGATTAGAGGGATTTGTGATGGACCGTTTTTTGGTTGAAGTGGCATGGGCCCTAAGGGGTTTTGCTGAGGATACTTTTTATTCCGTTCCTCACTTAATGATGGCTAGGCATTTGGCGGATTTGGTGCATTACCTTCGGGTATTTTTGCACAAGCATACTGATTCTGGACATGATTATATGACAGAGGTGATATACGATATAATTTACAACGACATTCCTAACAATCAGAAACAGGAGTTACGAAATGAGGAGTTAAAAGATATAATTTATAATGACATTCTTCATGAACAGTTGGAAAAGCAGGAGCGTATGAAAGTCATCAAACAAAATGCTCTACAGGGAAGAGCCAATTTTCTACAGGATATTGCCGAAAAGAAGGAATTAAGAGAAACAGTGTCGAAACTAACAAATGATCTAGATAAGTCAAACACGGAACTTACTAAAGTACAAGCGGCGTTAGATGCAGCAGTGAACAAGAACAAAGAGTTGGAAATTCGGGTGAAAGACAAAGATGACGAAGTGGGTAATCTCACTCGAGAGATTCATAAAAAGAAAGAGATGTATCAGAAATTAAA
Organism: Oreohelix idahoensis; assembly: GCA_024509875.1. Lineage (NCBI taxonomy): Eukaryota > Metazoa > Mollusca > Gastropoda > Stylommatophora > Oreohelicidae > Oreohelix > Oreohelix idahoensis. The sequence continues at coordinate 137,481 of JAMPIV010016484.1, read as the reverse complement.
TGCTGAAACAAATGAACGGGAGAAGTAATACATAGAAATGCATCATGATATATGTTTTGGTAAACTTGAAGAGAAGAACACTGTATGCCCAGATAAGATTGATGAGCTTGTAAATGGCTATGAAAGTGAAACTGAGGAGCTTCAGATGGACTTAACACCTAATAAAGAAAAGGATGAGAAAGACAAATTAGAAGAATTAACGACTGAGAGAGAGAAGATGATTAAGATTGAGAGATTGCTAATAGAGGAGAGAAGTAAAGTTTTGACATTTGACATATGAAATAGGAAATTAAGTGAAGAAATTTTACAAAAAAATGTTGAAATTGCAGAAAGTACAAAAAGAGTAGAGGGTCTACTCGATGTTATTTTGAACAGCGGAATATGGTCTTCTGTAAATGTGGACGATGCTAGACAGAAAGTTGTTTGCCAACAGGTTAAAAAAGCAAAGATCCAGCCCTATACAATCTTTGCTGATAGAAAAGTTAAATGTGATAGACAAATATCTTTTCGGGGAAAATATAACTTTCGAAGATCTTTTGATTCTTCTTGCAATAGCAACAATTCTTGGCGGCAGTGTAATAGAGAGAATGATAAGGTAACAGTCAGTCCTGATATATTGCAAGCTAAAATCCCAAAGATTAGACGAGTAACTGATTTTGGAAGTTCTCAGAAGATGATATCAAGGGATAAAGTTATAAGTAGTGGTTCCAAGGATGAAACCCATTATAGGCGTAATGATAAAGATACTTATAGATCTGCAGATGATACTGTAAACAAGCATATTGTCAAAGAAAAGAATGGAAAGAGTTTTTGTAGGAGAGATGTTTCTAAGATTAGAAAGTACCAAGGAAATTCATATGATAATAATTTTCCTTCTCAGAGAGATAAGAGACAAATTAATGTATCTCAACATTTTAATTCTGAGAATTTTGAAAATAATGGTACAGACAAATACAAGAAAGGTTTTCAATCGTGCAATAATTTTTCTGACAGATTTGTTGTGCGGAGTAGAAACGTTAATCATAACAAGTCTGACTGGGATTATAGACATAATAATGGTCTCAAACAAAGAGGAAATGATGATAAATATTTTGATCAAACAACAAATAATAATTGTAGTTATGCTAATTTTGCTCGACATGAGCCTAGAAGCATTGTTATTAAGCAAATTAGCAATGATAATGATGTCACAAATACTACTGCTTGTTATGTTTCTGATTTTGAAAGAGCAGCACGTTGTTGTGAACTTAAAGGAAGAGTCGATGACATCGTGGGGTGACCAGATTTCTACACTGACCACTTCTTCTTCTTCTTCCATCCTTAGCCATCAACCGGCAAAGCAGTATGTGGCCAGTACGCCTAGTGGCGTCTTAGGGCAACAACAAATTGATCAATCTATCGCTGTTTCCACCACGCCTAGTGGCGTCTTTGTGGAACAAAAACAGACCAAACAATCTATCATTGTTTCCGTAATCAGATTGGTTGGCAAGCAGGTGATCAGCCCACTGTGCGAAGTTTTTACGGGATGGGGTAAACAGCCCCATGCCCATACCCTCCTTAGTCGCCTTTTACGACATGCGTGGTAGGGTGCAGTGTTACTATTCTTTGCTCCCCTTTCGGGCCCCGGTAACACACGGGTGACACTGACCACATTGCGGGGTAATTGTTTGTTTAACCTCTCCGTTGTTCGTAGTAAATTTCACCATTCATTAAAATGGAATTTTCATTTGTATTTTTTGAACAGAGGCGACTTCTTGATATGGGTCAGCGCTCCTGTTTACGTTAACGGCTGTTTACGTTAACGGCAAGAATATAGGTCAACATTGTGCCCGAGTGTTTTCTCAAGCGAAACATATCAGCGTGCTAACGATACATTGGACGGGTTACCCCTAGTGTTTATGAGATGTCGGCAAGACCTATGGAGATTTTTTTTTTTTTGCGTTTGATTTTTTTTTTGTTTGTTTATTAGGACAGTAGATGTTAATGTATTCTATTGCATAGATCATTATAGGTTGTTATATTATGATCATCATCTTTTCGCATCATTTGATGTCTATTGTTTTTATTGATATGTATGACTGTTTTAATTATGCATTAGTTCATTTCGATGCTATTTTTTTGTACTATTGTGTTTTGGATAATATGTAGTGTGTTAGATGGTAGTGACGTGTTGTTTACTATTGATGAAGGCAATGAGCAGATTTATATTTAACCTTACTGGTTACAAACCTATGCCTATTTACACCTTATAATCATTGACTTTTATACTCCGGTGTAGAACTTGAAGTTTTTTTTTGGTATTTGTTTTACAGATGTGTTGGGTAGAATAGTTTTGTACATGATGAGTTTGCTAGCCCTATGCACATACTCATTAGTTGTAGTGTTACAATAGTTACTTTTAATATATCAGGTGGAGATAGATATACATTTATAACTAAATAACACTATAGCTAAGCTGAACGTGATTGTCAGCCGGAAATATTTAAAAGTTTAAATTGAACTGTATAGAGAAAATTAACAGCGGTTGCTGATATTGTTATTTGATTGAGAAATCTAGAGATCTGATTTAAGCACTTGCTTAACATACATTACGTTGTTTTCATATATTTGCAAACTTGTATGTTGGTAATAGTGTATTTTCCTATATGTTTCTCTGTGATGTAATTTTTTGGAAAATATTTTTTTTTTTTCCCAGACATTGTAATTTTTTATTTTTGGTTTTGTGAGTGCCTAGCGTTTGACTATGTGCTATGTTTGATATGTAGAATAATGTAGTTCTTTAAAGAAAGTTTTTTTGTTTTTGTATGTTATGTTGTATTAGCGCTTAATTGTGTGTTGGTCTTATAGCAATGTTATTACTTGTTTGTGTGGTGGCGATAATTTATTGTTAGTTATGTATAACTTTTATAACTTGGTTAAATTACTGATTATGTTTTGTTTAGTTATAAACTATTTTTTGCAGTATTAGTATAGGAATACTTTGTTATTTTGTTTTGTGCTTTTCGATCGTGTTTGTATGTATTTTGAAATACGTTGTTGATCTAAATAGTTATTAGTATATATTTTTATCAACGTTCTCTATATTCATACCTTTTGCTTTCTATCTGTCTTTGTTGATTATTCTTCATTCCATTCCTTTTTTTTTTCTGTTGTCTTTTCAGTATGGTTTCATATTTTGTTTACATTTCATGCTTTACGTTTCACTTCATTCTCCTTGTATACTTCTTCTTCCGCTTCTTATACTTTCATTCTATGTATTGTTACTTTAATGGTATAACTTAATATAGTGTAGCTACTTGTGATATTTGTAATTATTTTACATATAACAAATTGTTTGAATGTAATATTATTGTTTTTTCCTCATATTCTGATTTCATACTTACCTTTATTACGGATCATTTTTCGTTTGCTTGATCTTGTCTTTTCTTTTACTATCGGTTGTTTCCTATTTAGTTGTGCTGTATTCACTTAACTTGGTTTTGTAATGCATTATTTTTGGTATGCTTAATTGATTACATTGGATACTTCATTTTTACATTTCACTTAATGCTTATATTTTGTAGATGTCTTATTTTGACTTAACTTAAGGTAATTCTTAGACGCATATGTTAGAGATTCATTGTCCTTTTAATTTTTTGGGGATGTAATTGTAAAAAAATGATAAATCATTTTTTTTCTCCGGGGATGAGGTAAGATGTAACGAACAGATTTAGTGTAAGGGGAAGTAAACTGGAGTATGTTGGTAGTTGAAATAGATTTTGAGTTATAGCACTTAGTTGCTTGTTAGCTATCGAATTATTTAGAGAGTATCTCGTGATAGTTTCGAGAGACAGATTACAGACAGCGTGAAAAGCGCTGATATATTTATTCTGTATTGTTTTGAGTTGGGTGAGAGAAGCTCGCTGCTAGCCCGCAATTGTTTGTGTTGTGTGAACAGTGAGAAAGTCTCGTGACTGCTTTTCAGCGGGACGAGTGTGTTATCTAGAGTGTGTTCCGGCCGTTCGATGGAGTAAGTCGAGCCTGTGTTTTGGGAAGTGTGAAATGCCTGTACAGTGCTGAATTTAAAATGTCGACGGATTTGTAGTATGAAACTGCAGTTTGAATTATTGTGGAAGTGTTTATAACTGCAGTGTACAGTACTTTAGGCCATGAATCATGATAGCTGCTGAGTGCAGGATTCTTTATAGTGCTGAGTTTAATAAGAGTACTTTAGGCCATGAATCATGATAGCTGTTGAGTGCAGGATTCTTTATAGTGCTGAGTTTAATAAGAGTACTTTAGGCCATGAATCATGATAGCTGCTGAGTGCAGGATTCTCTATAGTGCTGAGTTTAATAAGAGTACTTTAGGCCATGAATCATGATAGCTGCTGAGTGCAGGATTCTTTATAGTGCTGAGTTTAATAAGAGTACTTTAGGCCATGAATCATGATAGCTGCTGAGTGCAAGATTCTTTATAGTGCTGAGTTTAATAAGAGTACTTTAGGCCATAAATCATGATAGCTGCTGAGTGCAGGATTCTTTATAGCGCTGAGTTTAATATGAGTACTCTAGGCCATGTATTATGACATCATTGTAGCTGCCGAGTGCGCAGTCCTTATGTGGTAATTTATATCTTGTGTTGTGCTGTGAACGGTATTCTATGTGTATTTCATATCAATGTGTTGTGACGTGAATAAACCCATATGAAATGTCACCAGTCGTTTACAACCCTTCATGACTCGTGTGTATGCACCTGTGGCGTGAACTACTAAACCAACACACGCACTTAATATTACAGAGGTGACAGGGAACTTAACACGTATTTAGAAATAGCCCCGGAGTGGGCGTGGCCTATTTATATCGAGAACCTGTTCATCGCTTACCAGTAGACTTCTACAGTGTTTGCCTGTGTGGCGGATATGTAGGTATCAACTGTAGACATTACCAGATCCACAACACAACAGTAACGTTAGCAGATAATCAATAGACACCTTACCGTATCCACCAAACCAATCCGGTATCGATGATGGCCATGGCCCATTTCCATAACATGACTTTCACATATTTTTACAGGGGTGCAACAATGGTGTGCTAGTTTTATAGGATCAGATACCCGCGAAATTCGCGTGGTATTAATTCACAAGTGTTAGCTTGTAGCCTGAGTGGCGTTAGTATATGAAAGACAGACATCACATTTAAGAGCTGTATCCAGGCCCAAGGAAAACTTATTCAGTATCATTTAAACTGGGAACTGTTAACTCAAGTGACAGTCGCAAGTCAAGGAATTTATTACTCAAGATTATGAGATGTCATGATATACAGTGGCGTCTGTATACCAGTACAAGTAATCATCTGGCAGTATGGGGTATAAGTGGTTATTTTTTGTTTTGTGAACTGTGTCGCCTTAACTATGTCAACGAGCCTTCCTATACCTATTCTGTTTATAACTGTTGTTTTTGTTGTCTAGGTATAGACTGACAACTGTATTAGGATTTAATGCATAGGTATTGATGGTTGTATGATATAGGTAGTCTTCCCTCATATGAATATGATGTTGTTAAGGTTCTTTGAAGAGGAATTGTGGATACAAAGTTAATAAATAATATCAATTTCTGGAATAGTTATTTAACTGTGAAGGATAGAGAGTTGATTGAATCCCCATGGACTCTGATGATGATGATCCAGAAGATATGAAGCCCATATTGCAATATATATTTGAGGGAGGTAGACATGTTGAAAGATTGCGAGGCCCACGATTAGAGGGATTTGTGATGGACCGTTTTTTGGTTGAAGTGGCATGGGCCCTAAGGGGTTTTGCTGAGGATACTTTTTATTCCGTTCCTCACTTAATGATGGCTAGGCATTTGGCGGATTTGGTGCATTACCTTCGGGTATTTTTGCACAAGCATACTGATTCTGGACATGATTATATGACAGAGGTGATATACGATATAATTTACAACGACATTCCTAACAATCAGAAACAGGAGTTACGAAATGAGGAGTTAAAAGATATAATTTATAATGACATTCTTCATGAACAGTTGGAAAAGCAGGAGCGTATGAAAGTCATCAAACAAAATGCTCTACAGGGAAGAGCCAATTTTCTACAGGATATTGCCGAAAAGAAGGAATTAAGAGAAACAGTGTCGAAACTAACAAATGATCTAGATAAGTCAAACACGGAACTTACTAAAGTACAAGCGGCGTTAGATGCAGCAGTGAACAAGAACAAAGAGTTGGAAATTCGGGTGAAAGACAAAGATGACGAAGTGGGTAATCTCACTCGAGAGATTCATAAAAAGAAAGAGATGTATCAGAAATTAAATGCTGAAACAAATGAACGGGAGAAGTAATACATAGAAATGCTTCATGATATATGTTTTGGTAAACTTGAAGAGAAGAACACTGTATGCCCAGATACGATTGATGAGCTTGTAAATGGCTATGATAGTGAAACTGAGGAGCTTCAGATGGACTTAACACCTAATAAAGAAAAGGATGAGAAAGACAAATTAGAAGAATTAACGACTGAGAGAGAGAAGATGATTAAGATTGAGAGATTGCTAACAGAGGAGAGAAGTAAAGTTTTGACATTTGACATATTAAATAGGAAATTAAGTGAAGAAATTTCACAAAAAAATGTTGAAATTGCAGAAAGTAAAAAAAGAGTAGAGGGTCTACTCGATGTTATTTTGAACAGCGGAATAGGGTCTTATGTAAATGTGGACGATGCTAGACAGAAAGTTGTTTGCCAACAGGTTAAAAAAGCAAAGATCCAGCCCTATACAATCTTTGCTGATAGAAAAGTTAAATGTGATAGACAAATATCTTTTCGGGGAAAATATAACTTTCGAAGATCTTTTGATTCTTCTTGCAATAGCAACAATTCTTGGCGGCAGTGTAATAGAGAGAATGATAAGGTAACAGTCAGTCCTGATAGATTGCAAGCTAAAAGCCCAAAGATTAGACGAGTAACTGATTTTGGAAGTTCTCAGAAGATGATATCAAGGGATAAAGTTATAAGTAGTGGTTCCAAGGATGAAACCCATTATAGGCGTAATGATAAAGATACTTATAGATCTGCAGATGATACTGTAAACAAGCATATTGTCAAAGAAAAGAATGGAAAGAGTTTTTGTAGGAGAGATGTTTCTAAGATTAGAAAGTACCAAGGAAATTCATATGATAATAATTTTCCTTCTCAGAGAGATAAGAGACAAATTAATGTATCTCAACATTTTAATTCTGAGAATTTTGAAAATAATGGTACAGACAAATACAAGAAAGGTTTTCAATCGTGCAATAATTTTTCTGACAGATTTGTTGTGCGGAGTAGAAACGTTAATCATAACAAGTCTGACTGGGATTATAGACATAATAATGGTCTCAAACAAAGAGGAAATGATGATAAATATTTTGATCAAACAACAAATAATAATTGTAGTTATGCTAATTTTGCTCGACATGAGCCTAGAAGCATTGTTATTAAGCAAATTAGCAATGATAATGATGTCACAAATACTACTGCTTGTTATGTTTCTGATTTTGAAAGAGCAGCACGTTGTTGTGAACTTAAAGGAAGAGTCGATGACATCGTGGGGTGACCAGATTTCCTCACGGACCACATTGCGGGGTAATTGTTTGTTTAACCTCTCCGTTGTTCGTAGTAAATTTCACCATTCATTAAAATGGAATTTTCATTTGTATTTTTTGAACAGAGGCGACTTCTTGATATGGGTCAGCGCTCCTGTTTACGTTAACGGCTGTTTACGTTAACGGCAAGAATATAGGTCAACATTGTGCCCGAGTGTTTTCTCAAGCGAAACATATCAGCGTGCTAACGATACATTGGACGGGTTACCCCTAGTGTTTATGAGATGTCGGCAAGACCTATGGAGATTTTTTTTTTGCGTTTGATTCTTTTTTGTTTGTTTATTAGGACAGTAGATGTTAATGTATTCTATTGCATAGATCATTATAGGTTGTTATATTATGATCATCATCTTTACGCATCATTTGATGTCTATTGTTTTTCTTGATATGTATGACTGTTTTAATTATGCATTAGTTCATTTCGATGCTATTTTTTTGTACTATTGTGTTTTGGATAATATGTAGTGTGTTAGATGGTAGTGACGTGTTGTTTACTATTGATGAAGGCAATGAGCAGATTTATATTTAACCTTACTGGTTACAAACCTATGCCTATTTACACCTTATAATCATTGACTTTTATACTCTGGTGTAGAACTTGAAGTTTTTTTTGGTATTTGTTTTACAGATGTGTTGGGTAGAATAGTTTTGTACATGATGAGTTTGCTAGCCCTATGCACATACTCATTAGTTGTAGTGTTACAATAGTTACTTTTAATATATCAGGTGGAGATAGATATACATTTATAACTAAATAACACTATAGCTAAGCTGAACGTGATTGTCAGCCGGAAATATTTAAAAGTTTAAATTGAACTGTATAGAGAAAATTAACAGCGGTTGCTGATATTGTTATTTGATTGAGAAATCTAGAGATCTGATTTAAGCACTTGCTTAACATACATTACGTTGTTTTCATATATTTGCAAACTTGTATGTTGGTAATAGTGTATTTTCCTATATGTTTCTCTGTGATGTAATTTTTTGGAAAATATTTTTTTTTTCCCAGACATTGTAATTTTTTATTTTTGGTTTTGTGAGTGCCTAGCGTTTGACTATGTGCTATGTTTGATATGTAGAATAATGTAGTTCTTTAAAGAATGTTTTTTTGTTTGTGTATGTTATGTTGTATTAGCGCTTAATTATGTGTTGGTCTTATAGCAATGCTATTACTTTTTTGTGTGCTGGCGATAATTTATTGTTAGTTATGTATAACTTTTATAACTTGGTTAAATTACTGATTATGTTTTGTTTAGTTATAAACTATTTTTTGCAGTATTAGTATAGGAATACTTTGTTATTTTGTTTTGTGCTTTTCGATCGTGTTTGTATGTATTTTGAAATACGTTGTTGATCTAAATAGTTATTAGTATATATTTTTATCAACGTTCTCTATATTCATACCTTTTGCTTTCTATCTGTCTTTGTTGATTATTCTTCATTCCATTCCTTTTTTTTTTCTGTTGTCTTTTCAGTATGGTTTCATATTTTGTTTACATTTCATGCTTTACGTTTCACTTCATTCTCCTTGTATACTTTTTCTTCCGCTTCTTATACTTTCATTCTATGTACTGTTACTTTAATGGTATAACTTAATATAGTGTAGCTACTTGTGATATTTGTAATTATTTTACATATAACAAATTGTTTGAATGTAATATTATTGTTTTTTCCTCATATTCTGATTTCATACTTACCTTTATTACGGATCATTTTTCGTTTGCTTGATCTTGTCTTTTCTTTTACTATCGGTTGTTTCCTATTTAGTTGTGCTGTATTCACTTAACTTGGTTTTGTAATGCATTATTTTTGGTATGCTTAATTGATTACATTGGATACTTCATTTTTACATTTCACTTAATGCTTATATTTTGTAGATGTCTTATTTTGACTTAACTTAAGGTAATTCTTAGACGCATATGTTAGAGATTCATTGTCCTTTTAATTTTTTGGGGATGTAATTGTAAAAAAATGATTTATCATTTTTTTTCTCCGGGGATGAGGTAAGATGTAACGAACAGATTTAGTGTAAGGGGAAGTAAACTGGAGTATGTTGGTAGTTGAAATAGATTTTGAGTTATAGCACTTAGTTGCTTGTTAGCTATCGAATTATTTAGAGAGTATCTCGTGATAGTTTCGAGAGACAGATTACAGACAGCGTGAAAAGCGCTGATATATTTATTCTGTATTGTTTTGAGTTGGGTGAGAGAAGCTCGCTGCTAGCCCGCAATTGTTTGTGTTGTGTGAACAGTGAGAAAGTCTCGTGACTGCTTTTCAGCGGGACGAGTGTGTTATCTAGAGTGTGTTCCGGGCGTTCGATGGAGTAAGTCGAGCCTGTGTTTTGGGAAGTGTGAAATGCCTGTACAGTGCTGAATTTAAAATGTCGACGGATTTGTAGTATGAAACTGCAGTTTGAATTATTTTGGAAGTGTTTATAACTGCAGTGTACAGTACTTTAGGCCATGAATCATGATAGCTGCTGAGTGCAGGATTCTTTATAGTGCTGAGTTTAATAAGAGTACTTTAGGCCATGAATCATGATAGCTGCTGAGTGCAGGATTCTTTATAGTGCTGAGTTTAATAAGAGTACTTTAGGCCATGAATCATGATAGCTGCTGAGTGCAGGATTCTTTATAGTGCTGAGTTTAATAAGAGTACTTTAGGCCATGAATCATGATAGCTGCTGAGTGCAAGATTCTTTATAGTGCTGAGTTTAATAAGAGTACTTTAGGCCATAAATCATGATAGCTGCTGAGTGCAGGATTCTTTATAGCGCTGAGTTTAATATGAGTACTCTAGGCCATGTATTATGACATCATTGTAGCTGCCGAGTGCGCAGTCCTTATGTGGTAATTTATATCTTGTGTTGTGCTGTGAACGGTATTCTATGTGTATTTCATATCAATGTGTTGTGACGTGAATAAACCCATATGAAATGTCACCAGTCGTTTACAACCCTTCATGACTCGTGTGTATGCACCTGTGGCGTGAACGACTAAACCAACACACGCACTTAATATTACAGAGGTGACAGGGAACTTAACACGTATTTAGAAATAGCCCCGGAGTGGGCGTGGCCTATTTATATCGAGAACCTGTTCATCGCTTACCAGTAGACTTCTACAGTGTTTGCCTGTGTGGCGGATATGTAGGTATCAACTGTAGACATTACCAGATCCACTACACAACAGTAACGTTAGCAGATAATCAATAGACACCTTACCGTATCCACCAAACAATACGTTATCAGTGATTGGCGATATCCCATGACTTTCCATGGGCGTATTTTTACGGGGTGCAACAGTTATTTTTACGGGGGTGCAACAGGGGTACATTCCCTAACTCCGTGAATACGACCAATAATAAGGTCCGCAATAGGATTAGGTAAGAGACAAGCGTGCACATCTCCCGTAAAGAAAGGAGTGGCAATGTGAATTACAGCAGTAGGATATTTCTCTAGAGTGCCGCCAAATGTGACACATTTAATAACCTTTCATGTAGCACAGGATGGATCTACAAGCGATTGTCTAACACCAATATTGGTGCATCCGGAATCAAAAAGTAGCCAGACCGGAGTATTATTAACAAGACCCTTATGTAGGATTAGAGAACCTCTCCCGTCATGCGCCACTGCAGCAGGCAGAGCGGGAAGAGGGTGACCACAGCTCAAAGTAGTTATGGTAGTCGGTTCGAACAAAGTACTGCATTGGGGCATTTGTTTGCTCTCCCAAAGTCAAAAGCAGAACAAGTGATAGCGTCAGAGTTTTTATTATCAACAACCTGATTACCGGCTCCCTGAGATTCTTGTTGTACAGAGTTAGCCTGCTGATATCTCTTTTTATTGTATTGAGATCTACCACGACTATTATTACCTCTGAAGTTATCAGAGTTATTATTATCTCTGAAGTTATCAGTGTCTCTATTGTAACTGTTATCCTGTTTTGAACTCCATTTTCCATGATTGTTATCATGTCCACATTGATGCGAACATCTATTTGTTTGGTTTTGAGGTCTTCGCGAGGAATAGCCTCTGTTACCATATCCTCTTCTGAAATGCCTAAAATTATTAGGTTGGCAGTAACGAGGACTGTCAGTTTGTCTCCAATTCTGTGAAGAAGAATCACCTTGAAATTGATTGCTATGATTCTGGGCATAATTACGGTTACTCTTCTTATTAAAATTTTGTTGGAATTTACGACCAAAGTTTTGACTATATGGTGCTGCCGAAGCAACTGGCAGACCTTCTTTTACTTTAGAGTTGCTAATAGTTACGTGAGGATGCGCAGTGACATACTGGCAACAGTATTCTTCCATTTCTTTTATGTTTTTAAGCTTACGCTCATGAAGAAAAGAAAGAAAAGATTCATTGACAGAAGACATAACCTTGTCTCTAAGTTGTAAGTCCATAAGTGCTTCAAATGTATGTTCTGTCTTAGACAGTTCAACCCAACGTGTAAAAGTAAGACGTATCTTTGAAATGAATTCAGAGAATTCCACTCCAGTTTCTGGCAACATATTTTTAAATTGAAGATGATAGCCGTCTTCGTTAAGTTGGTATTTCTTTAACAAGATAGCCCTGACAACCTCATATGTGTTCTTGTCAGGCTCAACTACCATGCCCAACACACTCAAAGCATCACCTCTAAGTATTTTGGACAAATGATAAACATACAGTGATTTATCTATGTTATGTACCTTACATGATCTCTCAAATCTGTCTAGATAAAACGTTATATCGTCAATGGAAGCATTGAATGCTGGTAGATTAAGCTTGAAGGTATTAGAATTAGTTTTATCTGACACCTTATTTGCATCATTAGCATTACCCATGTTCATCAACTTTAACTTCTCTAACTCCAAAGCTAAGAGTTTTTCTTCATGCTCCATTTTTGCTTTTCTCTCCTCAGCTTCAGCCTCTCTTTGTAACCTTCTTTCTTCAGCCTCTTTTTCAAGTTTTTTATTCTCTATTTCAAGTCTTTTATTTTCAGCCTCTGTTTCTCTTTGTAGCTTTTTCTCTTCAGATTCTCTTTCAAGTTTTTTATTTTCAGCCTCAATCTGTAGTCTTTTCTCTTCAGCTTTTGCTTCTGCTTCTCTTTTTTGTTTTTCCATTTCCATTTGGAATCTTTTTTCATCCACCTGCATCTGCAGTTTTAAATTCTCAGCATCTATTTTCTTTTGTTCAGTTTGTTCTTTCATTTTCTTTTCTTCCGACTTCAATGCCTTGGCATATTGAACAGTCGCAAATTCTTCTAATTTATCACCAGTCTTTCCAAGGGATTTACCCTGCTCAATAAAGTACTCAAATGTAGACATGTTGTCTAAAATATGAGTCCAAAACCTGAAATAAATAATTACCTTATTTCAAACTTAATAATAAGTCTTAAATCAAGCACTTGCTTACTCACATCACATTATATTATCCCAATCCCTGTGGGAAACAACTCTTTGCCAAAGAACTTGTGTATGAACCTTCTTGAAATATCATCAATCAATTCTTGATCATAGGTGCACTTCCCATTCAATAGTGCACGACACTATTCATCATTTATTTATCATCAGTGTAGTAGTAATAGTGCATCAGCATAATCCATTAATTAATTACCATAAGTGTAACCAATGGCTATGTAAACACAATCACAATGTAAACATTAACAATGATTAGCAACCATACGAAAACACTCGCAGTAATCAACTAAAAATAAAGCAAAAAGTAAAGAAATATCACAAAAAATGTGATGATATCTGCGAGAAGATGATACGAAACACAAGACACCACAGTGTATAAATATAAATGGTGTATAAAACTAAACAATAGAAAAGAGGAGATCTACAAGTACAAACAAATCAAAACAAAACTAAAGAATGCGAAAAAATAACGAAAACAACACTAACACATGTCATCACAACTAACAGAAATAGCAACAAAAGTCGCTTAGCAAATTTCACTCTAGGAAATTTGCATACCCTACAGAACACTCTCAATAGAAAACCTCTGTCACGTGGTATGATCTATAGGAGTCACCACCCAGCCAGACCCGCAGAAATATAAACATATAAATATACAAATAACATATACACATATAACATATAACAAAAGAATGAGAAATACAGAAGACTCAGTAGAAGTATAAGGGCACAGTTCACGAACAAACAGGCCACTTAACTTATGGACATCCAAACGTCAGCAGAGCAAAGAACATGTGAAGGTCAACATTCTATGGACAGAAGATCCAACGTTGATCGAACATGTTGATCTTGCGTGGTAACTGCCAGGACGATGGTAGAACTTGAGTTTCTGATCGGTACAGGTAGTGTAGTTACGGAACTTGGCCTTCTTATGTAACAGTAAATTGCTTCAATCGGTACTTGGCCTTCTCAGTAAAGAACCCGTACCAACCGGAACTTGGCCTTCTCAAGGCAAGAACTCGTAAGCACCGGCACTTGATCTTCTCATAGAACGGTAGTCAAAAATGCCGCAACGCCGGGTAGTGTCATTTTCTTGCATCAGGCTTAGCAAAAAATTCTAAATTGAAAAGATATCGGGCAACGCCGAGTACTTCCAGGATTCTGTATGACGATGTCTTGGAGAATGCTATATGTTGATTTCTTGTAGAATGTAGCGGGTAAGGGACCCCGTGTATGCTGGCACCAGACCAAACCAGCTTATGGCCACCAAATGTTGCGTGGCAAATGTTGCGTGGATGATTTTTATTTGCCACTCAATGTTGAGGGTGTTATATTTCTTCTTCTTGCCAAAGGTAAGATAATGCTGGCACTTGAAGCGTGGTGTATCACCCTCAGACACCAGGGATGATAAAGGCGAAATAATAGGGTGTCTTTGGTCTGGTTTGTATGTATGATGTAAGTGTGGAGTTAAACAGCTACAGTTCCAAACAGGGACGTCACATCAACTTATAACGTAGAAAGTCAAGGAATCTTCAAACAGCAAGTGACGTTTCTATCATGTATTGTGAACGCCACAATGACGAGGTGCATAGACATTAATATGCAGATACATCACATGTACGGTAGAACAGTCATCATTATATCGACATAGTCAGCACAACACTGGACAGCAGACAGCATCATAATAATGGTGAATCATATAAATATCAGTACATCATAACGAGCTGTAAATGTAGTCAGGTGGAAACCTCCATCCCTTTCCATAATAGCCGGAAGATATCAATAGGAGATCAAATCCACTCTCCTTTATCTGACCCCAGCAAGACAGGCATATCTTCTGAAGTACATAAAAATATCCTCAAAGTTCCTTTAGTCAACAAAGGTATCAAACCTAGATCGAGCAGCAGAGTTCAACAAGTAAATAGTCCTTAGGACATGCATCAACCCGATGCATAACAACGTACGTGATTCGTGAGCTGAGAAACTTCTCATAACGTAGACTCTTCAATAAGCAGGCTACAAAAATGTCAATCTCGAAAGATGGCGATAATGTTATTCAAAATGTAATTACCTTTTCTTCAGGAAATAAACCACATAACTCACACGCCTCCAGGCGCTTCGAATCACAAAAGAGATATCATCTCAGAGGAACAAACAATATACAGAGGACTCCATTTCCTGATAGAATAAGCCCAGACGCTGGCAAAAAGGCGTCTTGCTCTCAAACGCATCTGCCGCACACTGCGGGGCGGAAACCCGTTCAGACAACAACCAAAAACTTAGACATGCGCAGAAACGCGTGATTCGAATACAGTTCAGATAATCTTCGAAGCTAGGACCTTTTCTTAGAACACCCTAAAAAATCGAGCCCTAAAAGGATAGGAATCTGAAACATTGCAAGTTGCCAAATGCTTCCAAGAAAAGTGGGCCTGAGCGCTCCATACATGGACATGACTTAAGATCGCTCAAACAAACATATCGGCAACCGAAGCCAACAAGAAACGAAAACTGCTTTAAATAAAAGTGACTACAATTACACGAGTTATTTCCCTTGCATAAGAAAAATATATAGTACACAGAATACGTTGCGACATTCTTGGGCAACACCGTGCCACTTGAATCCAGATTGGAGGAGCAAAGTGTCGAAGTATAATGATCTGGTCATGGACTTGTGACACTACGGGTTCACTGCAAGTGTCATTACTGTTGAAGTAGGTGCGAGAGGTCACGTAACTGCCTCAGTGTATGATCAGTGAAACTACGGAAAGGTCATCGTGCTGGATGTGGAAGAATCGCAGAGGGGTATGGAACTCGTGAGAGTAATTTGTTTTCAACATACCGTTCTTTTTTCGCAATTGTCTTCAGCTGGCAGAAAACAGGAATGAAGTTGAAAGCTGCAACCAAGGTGGGGTGGGTTTAATTCTCTGCACACGATAACAGGAGGTCATGACCCAAGTGAGCCCGCCCTCCCCCCTTAGAGTGTAAAGTAGATTAAGGAACCAAAAACCTGATTGACAAGGGACCACTTCTGATGATCAAATTGCCTCCTGTTGGATCGCTCTGTATATAGTTTCCTATCATAGTTTCATTGTGTCTTATTTCTCGTAACACAAAAAGTGTTGACTTGATGCCCATGTCGGTATCTTGAACACTTATCTCCTTGCTACACTCTCAGCTCCAATTACAACTAGAAAACTAACTATAACTAATTACAAGGAAGGTAACCAACAATAATAAAACCAACACGAAATCAGCTTAAAAATGAAATTGGACAGGGAGATAACCTGGACAGTTGGCACAGACCAGAAGGTCTTGGCACGTGATAACTGAAGGACAATGTTACACAGGATGAGATAGGATGAAGGTTGTGACAACAGACACAATGAAAGCAGAAAAGATAAACATTTCACCCTGGCTGTCTATATTTACACAACGCTATATATTTATGGTAGTATACTATCAGATCTGATATGTCACAGACTAAGATCCAACTTGGTAAACAACGTTGGTCCCATATGGCTCGCTAGAATAGCCAAGATGTCCGATGACCTAAGAAATATTTGATAAGTACACATGTAGGATTGACGTAAATGCGCGTTTGTTTAATAGACAACACCGTACCAGAAATGACGCCTGGAGTAACTTACTGAAAGGCACAATAACCTCAAACAATAACACAACACCAACCAAAGTGAAAAACCACAATCTGGAGGAATAATACAGAATAATGCTAACATGTGGCTAGACACGTGATCTTGTAACATTAAATGTTACAGCAAACACCACTAAAAGAGTACATGTATGTTTTCGTGCAGGCTGTTTACAGGAGACCTGCTGTGTTGGTGGATTCATGTCCCATAGGGAGATTTAGGAGAATAAATGAATCAATCATTCATACTCAGGAAATATATCACACTTTACAAAAACACGTACTGATATAGCCGACAGATCCAGGCACATGAAGGAATGAATCATACATAATCAGGATACATAGCCTATCACACTTTATAAAAACACGTACTAATATAACCGACATATCCAGGCATATTGCTAATGGTTGAAAATAACGCGCTGTTTTGAAAATAAGCGACCACCGAAAAATAGTAATAAAAAGAAATTAATGACATCTTCTTTGTTAACGTTTTTGATCCCGATTGTCACGGATTGATAGCGGAGTTATAAAAGTCCGTTTGCTGGTGTCTTTTACCTTAATCAATGCAAAAAAAATAGTGTCGTACACTATAAGACAGAAGACGTAGTACAATAGTGTAGCAAGAGAAGAAAATACTAAGGTGTAGAAAAAAATTAATGTTTGAAATGTGTGCTTACACTAAAAGGTTACACTAAACAAGACCAATTTACAACGTAAAATCCATATATCAACATAATGATAGGTAGAGTAGACCAACAATATACGTACAAAAATGCAGAAAAACTGAATTAAAAAAAAACAATCGACATATACGAACAACAGTGAAAAAACAGGACAGCATGTCTATAACATAAAGTAAATATAGTATATTCACAAAGAGCGCTTTCCACACAGCATTTTAAGCCGGGCTTTTTTGAGAAAATATTGCATAAATGTCCCTACAGACACCCTTGATTGCAGACCCGTCCGAAGATGAGATGTAATTCTGCTTATCTAGGTCCCACACCGTCCTTCCTTCCAACCCCAACAAACATAAAACAGATAAACAAAAAGGTTCTACTATAGAATTGTGAAAGACTAAGGCTACAACAGAACGAGTCTACTTGTCTTTTTGGGATCCTTCCTCAGAAATATAAATGCAAGTGACAGAATTGTTGCCTCCAAAATATGCAACAGATAGAGCGAAATTTCATCGATGCAGACTGCTCCCTCGTGTAGAACTAGCCATCTTATTTTGCTGGTTGAATGAATGTTCCTTGTTTTGGCTGCATTAATTTTGTTTGATTACTTTAATTTTTCTTGACCTGGAACTGCGGAGAGTGATGATAACTTTCTTATCAAAGACGTTGATGAAGAAGATACGAACTTCTATTTGTAAAGTTCAGCAAATATTATGAATGAAGACGGCTGTTTATTCTTTCAGTTTCTACTCGCAGGCACTAGTTTGGAGAAGGCCGGTTGGCATAGGTTGCGCAGAAATTTCTACGACTTTCCGATACTGTAAAGTTTGTAGATATGGCTAGGGACAGTAGTAGTAGTATAGTTTTCATAAAATCTTGTGGGTAGAACGAAATCCCGTGTATACTGGTTACCAATTTATTCATAACCCTTAACTCATAAAGGAGCTTAGGCTTTCAACAAACACATGCCAAGTCCTCCTGTCACGTGCCATTATCTCAAGTTCTTTCCACGTTTTCCTCATCATTTTCACCTCTTGTTTCCAGCTCTCTTCTCCATGTGCTTCTTGGTCTACCTCTGCCTCTCTTGCCCTGGGGTTTCAAGAACAAGGACTGTCTTGTAATGCTATCAACAAGTTTCCTCAGTGTGTTTCCTGTCCATCGCCATCGTCTTTTTCTCACCTCTTGTTCCACTGGCACTTGTTTAGTTTTTGTCCTCAGTTCCACGTTGGTAACCTTGTCATACCATTTTAATCCCTCTATTCTACGCAAGCACGCATTTATGAAAGTCTGCAGCTTTTTGGTTGTTTTCTTTGTTTTTCTCCATGTCTCAGAGCCATACAATAGGACTGACTTCACATTTATACTGTTACCTTATACTTATTGAAGGCTATTGGGTAACGACTATATTAATGTGCTGCCATGGTCTTGTAAGGTATTTTGATATAATAGACAACAGTATAAACAGTAACGTGACGAATGGCCAACTTGAATAATCTTGATCAACAGTTTGTTATACGTTTTATAACATTTAATATGTCACAATACAACATGAGTGTACTTCACTATTTTGAGAGCATATGATGACATTACGGTACATCAGTAATACAAAAGTGTTCAGTAGTCGACATAAGCAATAATGTCATTGTGCCGGTTTAAAGTCAGAACGTCTATCTATCGTCTACGACGCATTCATTCTTTACAAATCAGAACCGTATTCATTCAAATAACCTACTGTCCTTCTCCCTAAGCCACACACAATCAGGTACATATCATAATGTAGTCAGTCAAGTATCCTGATTCTGAAATACTTTATAACATTGAACACTGGTCTGTCGCTCTCACATAAATATCCATACACTTTGAAAACACAAGCCGAAAACTAACTTAAGTGCCCGAACGACAACCTTCGTCCCCGGCAGCCGACCATGCCTACGTTATAACCGAATTACATGTGCCACACAACTTTCACCACTCGCACGCTTTTCGTGTTCTACTCCGTTGCGCACAGCGATGAGATAACAAACCTGTGTGCAAAGAGAGAGGTAACAGATATATATCTCAACAATCATCTTTTAGAACTAGCAGGGATCGGAACAGAGTTGGATATAATTTCCAATCAAACAGATGCCTGAGGTCATTCTATGGAAACAAAGTAAATAATTACAACAACAGAAGTTCTCAACAGAACAATAGCTTTCGACGTTCTATGAACCCAGAACGTTCCAATGCAGTTGTGCATCAAAATGAGAATAATACAGTCAAAAATAACAATGTTGCTTCTCATGCAAATGCATGTAGTGTGGATTTGTCAAATAGTACTAATTGTTCTGAATGTAATTCTTTGACAGCTACAGGGAATTCCTATGCTCTTGTGTGGACATCCTTTGCCAGTCATTTCCTCTAATGATGGGACAGGTTCACTAGTCTTAAATAGGGGTTTTGTAAACAACCAACTTGTTTCAGTGCTCGGGGACACTGGGTGTACTACTGTTTGGATGCGAAGGTCGCTAGTGGACCAATTTGAGTACACAGGCAAAGAAGTCAAGTGTATTACATTCGGGGGCACAGTTGAATATTATCAAACTGCTGCAGTATTTTTAGATACCCCTTATTTTACTGGAATGACTCTCGTGTGCTTGTTGGACGAACCGATTGTTGGAGTAACCCTGGGAAATAACGCTTGTCTTCATGAAGGCACTAGTGATATTTTAAAATGGGAACAGCATCATTTTCATATGGCAAATGCTGTCACAACTAGAGCTCAGTCTCGTGCAAAGTACCATGAACTAGTCCAGATTGAGGAGATAACTGATGAGGTGATGAATGATGAGAGGGTGACTGAGGTGGAGATGTCTGATAAGGAAGGGACAGATGAGGATGATTTACATGTTGAACGTATTGACAAAGAATCATTCATACAGATGCAAAATAAAGATGATTCATAAGAAAAAAAAATCATCTTGCCAAGTCTGATGATGTGGTATTTAATGACAATTTTGTACACTGGTATACAATCAAGAATGCGATCTTGATTCGGAATTTCCAAGATTCCACATCAGTAAAAAAACAAATTATGGTACCTACTAGTTTCTTCCCATTTGTCTTACGGCATGCTCATGATGTTAATTGTGCAGGACATTTAAGGAATGCCAGGACAAAACAGAGGGTTTTGTCTCTTTTCTTTTGCCCTGGGGTGACTAGGGATGTGCACATCTTTTGTCGCACATGCAAAACTTGTCAAGATGTGCCAGCTAAACGCCCAAAGCATAATGCGACTATCCAGGCGTCGACATATCTTTGTGTCTATTCGCAAAAATGGCAATCGACCTTACAGGTCCACTACCAGTAACGTCAGCTATAGGTCTTCGTTATATGCTAACATGCATTGATATGTGCACGTGCTGGCCAGAGGCTAATCCTCTTAAAACAATATCCAATACAGATGTTGCTGACGCGCTATTTTTAATTTTCAGTCGATAGGGTTTTCCCGAAAATATATTATCAGATCGGGGAACTCAGTTTATTTCTGACGTTATGACCCAGGTTAGGAGAGAGTTTGAGATAGATAGATCTCTTAGTAGTATATATCTCTCAATTGCAAACAGGAAAATCGAGAGGCCCAACCGCTGTCATTAACAAATACTAGGCAAGGTAACTGCGAAATACCCGCAGGATTAAGATAGAATACTCCCAGCGGTATTGTTCGCCTATCGGGAAATACCGAACAAACAAACTGGATTGGCGCCTTTTGAATTAGTCTTCGGTGCCACCCTAAGAAGACCTATGTCTTTCCTGAAACAGTTATTGGTTGGAGCTGACATGCCTGAGGATGTTCAAATCTCCTACAAATGTTTGGTTAACTTGAGAAAGAAAATTATTGACGCATGCTAGATAGCTATAAAAGCAACATAAAAAGCTAAACTTAAGGCAAGATTGTTTGTTAATCAAAACATAAAACTGCGCCAATTATGGCCGGGTGATGAGGCATATGCATTGTTACCCAATAAGGACAATAAATTACTTGTATCTTGGAGAGGACCATATACTGTACCTCAAAGATTGTCAGATATTGACTAAATTATATCTATTAAAGGAAACGAAAAAAACCTTTCACGCCAACATGCTGCAAAAATGTCACTCTCTTCCTTTACATCATAAACCAGTCTTTGAAGCTATCGACAAGCCTATTGATCGTCGCTCTTCCTTAACTGTCATACAGGAAGAGTTGTCTGAATTATCTAATATTTCTGAGCCTCTTTTGTCTCTACCTACTTTACCACTTTCTTCTACTTAGAATTGCAGATATTTTTATTTCGCCAACTCTTGCTCCATATCAGAAAGATAAGATTTCTTTATTACTACAATCTTTTCCTGACGTGCTAACGGATATTCTTAGGCGTACAAATATCATTGAACATGATATGCTCCTTACTGATTTTAAACCAATAGCGCTTAAACCTTATCTTATCCCTGTACATTTTCAATTACAAGTATAAAAAGAAAGAAAGGATATGATAAAATTAAACATAATTTCTTCTTCTCACTCTCTATATAGTTTTCCCATTGCCTTGATTAAAAGGAAAGACAAATCCACTTGTATTTGCGTTGATTTCAGGCTTTAACAATTTCGGATGCTGAACCTCTGCCTTTGTTGGATTCTCTATTGGATAAACTATCTACAGCTACTTCTTTCAGTAAATTTGATTTATCTAAAGGTTATTGACAACCCCCCTTATACTGCTTTCGCTACACCTTTGGGATTGTTCCAATTTAATGTTATGTCTTTTGGTCTCGTTAACGCTCCTGCGACTTTTGGTCGTATGATGCAAACAATTTTCTCATGTCGTGATGACATCATTACCTATGTTGATAATATTTGCCTTTTCCAACAATCTTGGGAAGAACATGTTCTTGGAATTGAGTGTTTGTTGACTAGTGTTCGCCTCGATCATCTTACAGCTAGACCTTCGAAAACTAAAATATGATTCACTTACATTTTTTTCTTGGTCATAAAGTAGGAACCGGTTTTCTTAAGCCTGAGGATTCTACTGTCTCCAGAATCTTGAATCTATAAATTCCTAAGATAAAAAAAAACAGGTTCGCAGTCTTTTAGGTCTTGTAAGATTCTATAGAAAATTCTTGCCTAATGTTTCAGAAATTACTTCAGTTCTGTCATCGTTATTAAGAAAGAACTCTCAAAATAAGATTGTTTGGACACATTCGTGTGATGAGTCATAAAATTTGCTTAAGTATTTTTTTTCAAAATCACAAATTTTAAGATTGCCTGATACGGGATTTCCATTCATCCTTAGAGTCGACGCCTCTGGTTCGTGAATCGGCAGTACATTTATGCAGGAATTCGATGATTGTCTACATCCAATTCTTTACGTCAGTCGTAAATTGACACCCACTGAAAAATACGCCATTGTCAAGCGTGAGCTGCTCGCGGTGGTATATTGTTTTACAAAATTGCATCGCTACCTTATTTTTGTTTGTTTAAATTTGTTTTGGAGACAGATTAGAGGGCCTTGTTCTAACTTAAGACTGCACAATTTCGTAATAAGAAGGCTACCAAAGCATCACTTGCGCTCCAGCCAAACAAATGATATTTGTGCTATCAAAGGCAATCAAAACGTGATCGCGGTTGTGTTATCAAGTTGCATGAAAGACTCACTGTCAGTTGGCAACACTGCAAATGTAGGTATCTTGTGGTGAAGTTACATCAAATGAATCAACTGAATTCTCCACATTTTGACCAATGAACAATGAACGATATATGAACATATTTTGCTGACAATGCTTATGCTGACAGAAATTTTTACGACTATGAAAAGAGGATATATGACTATACCCTGTGATGAATAACAAGGCTGATGACTATCGCAATTTTTTCATTTAAAAAATTGAAGAAAATCGCTCAATGACTATTTGGCAGTGTCTGTCGTGGAATATTCTAATCCACATATGTAAATTATTAGGTAAATATGAAGCCTAACAAATAAAATTAATAAAGAGAAGAGCAATGGAAAAATAACAGTGCTGTCACACAGAATGTACTCGAAATCCCCCTTGTTTTCTGCTACGTCTGCAAATTGTAACGCTTTCACGTTGATATAAAAGCCTACTATATTATTACCCGCGTTCTTCAATGAAACGTGTGCTGTATTTCTTGGAAAAACATTGAGATACCCAGCGGATCAATGACCTAATTTAAATATTTCATTCATTCCATTTTATACACGGCGGAACGAACGAACAGATGGACTAAAGGATAAAGAGAGAGGGAGGGCTGAAAATCAGGAACGCATGCAACACGCGTCGCGCGATACACAAATGCTGCCATCACGCGTGTAAGACTACATGCACTAACTTTTTTTTCAGACGGACAGTGATAAATTCACTACCCTTCCCAGAGTTAGGTTTTAAAATCATAAAAAAACGCTTATTAGGAAAGATAACAATAGATGGGTTTACGTTTGAAAACATTACAGTACCCAGACAGCACATCTTCGAAACAGGAGGTAGAAGAAATTGCATATTTTGAACGCAGCCACGTAGCTCTTTTAAATTTGGATATTTGGGTTCCTTAGGGCTTGCTGACAAAGAATATGTAAAACGTTACGCAAATAGTCCAGGAATTAATAAATTATAACCAAAATAAAATAGTGGGGATGCCTGACAGCATGGAATCATTTCTGCTCATAAAATTTTTTTATAACGTGTTTGAAAAAAATCTTACGTTACAGAATTAGCCTACCATGTAAACTCCAAATTGATTGGAGCGCAACAAATGAAAGACTAACCACGATTGGTCGGGCTATAAATACTATCTTGGTTGTTAGGGGAGACGGGGGAAGGTAACATTTTTTCAAACACTTGTCGAAACGGGGCCTCATTGGCTAGACTCGCTGATATAATCACTTAGGAGCGTTAGTTCGAAACCACTTGTTTAAATAAGCTTGATAAAGCATCAGTGCGTTGAAGCCAGCTCATATTTTTGCTAAATAAAAGCCTGGAACATAAGCAGATGGGAATTTGTGCCAGTAATTGTGCCAGAATTCATTGCTAATCAACGTATCTGTGTTTATTTCCATGAAATTGTGGTAAGCTTGAAACATTCAGTATCTTTTAATGAAAATTGAATGTGAATTGTTAATTTATGCCTGTATATATATATGTGTAGTTCAGTGGCAAACGTGAGGTAAAGCCTATAATGCTCCAGCCTGAACAGAAGGTGTCGGAGGAAAGTAAAACTGCATGGAATGGCCAAACAGTACACTGACACCTAGATTATTGATTAGACAGAAATAATGCTGGAAGTGCAGAGGCGTAGTGACCATTAAGGAGGGTAATGCTGGTATAAAGTATTTCAGATGAAGCTGACAGTGGGCCTAACGCTCTGAACTCAATGTTTGTGATGTGTTGTGATCAGTGTAACAAGAGAGTATAAGTTAGTTATGAAGTAGAAGGTACATCCTTCTTGATTTCAGGGACCGTGGTCTTGATGGTACTGAGCAGCACCTGGTCAGAGCTTTGCTGAATCCAGAGTCGGACAGCATACTCCTTGGTCTTTTTAGCTATCAGTGAGGTGTCTCCAGAGCCCAGGGGAGAATTCGAGCAGAGGAGTCCCTTCCTGCCGCCATCACGCAAGATAAGCTGATTTG
Source organism: Oreohelix idahoensis (assembly GCA_024509875.1). Taxonomy (NCBI): domain Eukaryota; kingdom Metazoa; phylum Mollusca; class Gastropoda; order Stylommatophora; family Oreohelicidae; genus Oreohelix; species Oreohelix idahoensis. The sequence continues at coordinate 112,442 of JAMPIV010016484.1, read as the reverse complement.
GCCAGCTGAGCTCAACATTATGTCCCCTCATCTTGAAATAACTTTGTAAAAATAACATTCAGAGGGGAATTTAATTGTCTTAATATCAGGAACTGAGAACATCTCCAATACTAGTCCCTAAGACAAACTATTGAAGTCATGATGACAAATACCAACAGAGCTTGAACAAAACAAAACCAGTATTACCTCATATTACAACTACACAACTGACACACATAGGATATTTTTAATAATATATGTCACTACAATATTCATATTGATAAAGTCTGTACATATACTTGTAATTAAAATTGATTGTGATTCCTGGTTCCTTTGTATTTGAATCAGGACACATATACCTTTATGACAAAAATGAATACATATTGTTATTTGAAAAGTTATCAGTGACTCCTTAAGATATTCTCATAGAGTGTTATATGTATGTGAGTGTCACAGTGTTGTCAAGAGTAGTGGATTAAATTAAATTGTTTATCTGTCTGTTGTTGTGACTTACACTTCATCATACACATACCCTAGACACATAACGTAGTCATCACACTATTCCAGAATAATTCTGACTGAGATATATAGATATGTGGTAGCAAGTAAGGTTATCTATAATACACTACTCTTAATAGATATAGATACCTTCACAGCTGATCTCAGTCAGTACACTAAGTCCCCTATAAATATTTATAACATCCCACTTCACCACATATATTGGGGTCTCGCTCTTGGGATTTTGAATCTTTCCCTATTAAAAATATTGGGGGTAATTCACTTCAGGGAATATAAGAATTAAAAGGTATCCTTGGGTGGAATTAAATAAGGTTGAGCTCACGGTGCCTGTGTTGTCCATTAGATATATTTAGAGAATAATTGTTGGTTAGACATTGTAGAAATTTACCTGATAGACAATGGCGGACCTGGCCAAGTTTCGATCTGCTGCTGTACAGACTGCAAAAGAGTTAGGATTAGATGGGCAAGTTATGGTTGCCTATGTCACGACGGAATGTGACAAATTTATTGAACGCGAAGAAAGAAGATTAGAAAAAGAAGCCGAAAGAAGGTTAGAGGCTGAAAGGGAAATTAAGAAGTTACAGTTTGAGGCTGAGGCTGAGACTAAGAGGTTGCAGATTGAGGCGGAGGCTAAGAAATTGGAGGCAGAAAGAGAAGACAGAAGATTGGCTGCAGAAAGTGAAGAGACGAAATTAGCTGCAGAAAGGGAAGAGAAGAAATTAGCTGCAGAAAGGGAAGAGAAGAAATTAGCTGCAGAAAGGGAAGAGAAGAAATTAGCTGCAGAAAGGGAAGAGAGGAAATTAGCTGCAGAAAGGGAAGCAGAAGATAAAAGATTACAAAGGGAACATGAGTTACGACTAAGGGAGTTTGAGTTTCAAGGCCATGCTCCTGAAAATGGTGCCAGTCCCTTTGCCTCTGATGCTACGGTTACTCAGGGAGCCTCAACCTCAGCTATGAATTTTCATTTAGATCATTTTGTTGAGAAAGACGATGATATAGAGAGCTACCTAAATAGATATGAACTATTAGCTACCACGTATGGGTTAGAGAGAGAAAGGTGGAGCTTAAAGTTATCTCAGGGACTTCGTGGGGCAGCTTATGAAGTTTTTGCAAAAATGAGCAGAGGTGATCAGGAAAATTATGATATGCTAAAGCAGGCTCTTTTGTTAAGGTATGAAAAGAATGCAGAATTTTATAGGAAAAAATTTAGGAATGCTAAACTACTGTCAGGTGAAACCTATCACCAGTTCTCTGCACGAATAGAGACATACTTGGAGAAATGGACTTCTCTGGGGAAAACCCAAGATCTTAAGGAAATGGTCCTTATAGAGCAATTAAGAGAGTCCATGGCTCCAGACCTGAGAAAGTTTCTCATGGAACAAGGTGCAGAGAGGCTGGGTGAGTTGCTAAATGTTGCTGAAAGGTATCAAGCAGCTCAAGCAGAGGTAACAGGTAATAAAAAGAAACAAGTGGATAACTTTAGGGCACCACAGAACTTTAATAAATTTGATCCTAAGGATCAAAATAAAGGTAAGCACCAATTTGATAGGCCACGGTATGAAAATAAAAATAAATTCCCACAATTCGATGAAAGGAAATATGATGAAAGAAAATCTTTCAACCAAGGAAAAAGGTGGTGTAAAAATTGTCAGATGGACAATCATGACACTGACCGTTGCAGAAGGAAACCTGTGTATATGGCAACCCTTCAGGTCAGGTCGACCTCAAGACAGGAGGAGGATATTATGTTAGATACCACTCCAGAAGAGATGAGGAAGGCACAGGCTGGGGATAAAACACTCAAGCCTTGTTTCAGAAAATTGTCAACTTGTCATACAACTCCAGGCAAGGGAGATTTTTACATGAAAAACAAGTTGATGTATAGGAAGACTGGAGCTAGATCCAATGGTCACGGACAGCTGGTTCTTCCAAAAGATATAGGGCAGACTTAATAAGGAGCCTACATGTGAAACCAGATGGGGACCATGAGAAGATAGGTACCATCATTCAAAAGGTGGCTCACAATTATTATTGGCCCAAAGCAAGATGGGACATTGAGAATTTTGTAGAAAGGTGTAGCATAGCACATGAGGGAACACCCACAAGTGGGAACATGGATCAGGACCTGGACACGCCACGGGGCAAAATTAGGCCTGATAATAAAAAGAAAAATAGATTTGATAAAGTGGACCAAATGGAATGGGAAGCCCCTTTTCACGGACAAGCTTCACTTAACTGTTTTACAATGGCCACTATGCGGAGAGTGCAAAAAGATGTCTTACCCCAGGATAAGCCGAAAATCCCTCAATCGGACTTAAACAAACTGGAGGAAGAGGATGTAGAGAGGAAATCTCTCATCAAGAATTTTAAGTGGGGAGAAAGCCCCAAAAGAAAAATTGGTAGCGGTCGTTTTGTGAATGATAATTCTGGGAGGAAAAATCATCACTATAAAGCTTCGAGTGGAAGAGACCATACCGGTGCATGGACAAATAGGTCCACACAATTAAAGGTCCATATGTAGCTTTGTTAAGAACGTGGACTGATGAAAAGGCAGAGGAAAACATTACATCTTCATACCAATATGTGAATGAGCTGACCACTCGGTTAAAAACTGGCTGGAAACTTGCCAATGAAAATTTGAAACAAGCCAGGAAGAAACATGCTGCCTATTATAACAGGAAGGCGAAAGACAGAAATTTGGCTGTGGGAGAGAAAGTACTGCTTCTTTTGCCTGGGAGTCAGAATAAGTTACAAATTGGATGGCAGGGTCCATATACAGTTTTAGAGAAGGTGTCTAGAACAAATTATAAGATAGATAAGAAGGGGAAAGAAAAAATCTATCATGTGAATCTCCTGAAGAAATATTTGGAAAGAGAACATCAGGAAGAGACACACTTGTTGACCTTGTCCATCGCCATGGAGATGAAAAAGGAACCACTTTCATCATTTGAATATCCATTACACCCCTGTGAGACAGCAGCACAGGTGAAAATCAGTACACATTTAACGAAAACTCAGAAAGAGAGAGTGCAACAGGTTCTAAATAATCATGCAGAGGTGTTAACAGACCGACCAGGGCATACAAACCTATTGGAATATGATATGAAACTAATAGACTCCACACCTGTCTGTATGAAACCATATTCGATTCCGTTTGCTAAGGAGAAAGCTTTGAAGGAAGAGATAGACTATCTATTGAAGGAAGGAATTATTTCGCACAGTGAGTCTTCGTATAGTTCCGGTGTTGTACTCTTAAGGAAGCCCTCTGGAGAACATAGACTCTGTATAGATTACAGGAGACTGAATGCTATTACAGAAGGACAGGTGGATCCATTGCCGGATACAAATCAGCTGTTTGCCAGACTAAATAAAGCTAAATATTTCTCAAAAGTGGATCTGAGTAAAGGATACTATCAGATTCCAGTAAAGCCTGAGGTTAGACCATACCTAGCTTTTAGTACCTCAGAAGGACACTATGAGTTTAATAGATTGCCATTTGGATTGAAGAATGCGCCTAGTGTCTTCTCTAGAATGATGAGAAAATTATTGGATCCTCTGAATAATCCCTGTATAACAAATTTTATGGATGATATCCTTATAGCAACAGAAACATTTGAGGAACACATTGACTCTCTGAACATGCTGTTTGATCGACTTAGGGAGGCAAATTTAACAGCCCGACCAACCAAATGTTGCGTTGGATGTAAAGAATTGGAATTTTTGGGACACACAGTTTATCAGGGAAACATGACCCCTGACCCAAAGAATTTAGAGAAACTACAGAAAGCCCCGAGACCACAAACCAAGAAGGACGTGAGATCCTTTGTCTCATTATGTGGTTTCTACCAGAAGTATATCAAAAACTTTAATTCCATATGTGCACCGTTAACTGAATTGACACGTAAAGGACATCCAGATCGCATTACATGGACACCACAATGTGAAATGACTTACCAAGAATTGAAGGAAAAGCTCACAAGTAAACCCATTTTGAAATTACCTGACTTAAGTCAAGAATTCATAGTAAGGACGGATGCAAGTAATATTGGGTTAGGTGCAACTCTACTACAGAAATCAGATGCATTGGATGGGGAATTAAGCCCAGTGGCATATGCTAGCAGAAAGTTGAATAAAGCTGAAATCAACTACTCAACTAGCGAAAAAGAATGTCTTGCAGTAATATGGGCAATAAAGAAATTCAATATTTATCTATATGGGAAGGCATTTAAGTTGCAAACAGATCACAAACCTTTATCGTTTTTAGCACAGGCTAAGCATGAGAACTCTAGGTTACTCCGATGGTCTTTACTTCTGGCTCCATATAATTTTAGCATTGAGTATATATCTGGAAAAACCAATTTGGGAGCGGATTTTTTAAGCCGCCATCCGTGTGATGAGAATCACCGTAAACCCCAGAAATAATAATAAATTTCTCTATGTGTATATAGAATAAAGGACTGACATATAATGTCTGTTTTAAGAGGGGAGGTGTCGTGGAATATTCTAATCCACATATATAAATTATTAGGTAAATATGAAGCCTAACAAATAAAATTAATAAAGAGAAGAGCAATGGTAAAATAACAGTGCTGTCACAAAGAATGTACTCGAAATCCCCCTTGTTTTCTGCTTCGTCTGCAAATTGTAACGCTTTCACGTTGATATAAAAGCCTACTGTATTATTACCCGCCTTCTTCAATGAAACGTGTGCTGCATTTCTAAGAAAAACATTGATATACCCAGCGTAATGACCTAATTTAAATATTTCATTCATTCCATTTTATACACGGCGGAACGAACGAACAGATGGACTAAAGGATAAAGAGAGAGGGAGGGCTGAAAATCAGGAACGCATGCAACACGCGTCGCGCGATACACAAATGCTGCCATCACGCGTGTAAGACTACATGCACTAACTTTTTTTTCAGACGGACAGTGATAAATTCACTACCCTTCCCAGAGTTAGGTTTTAAAATCATAAAAAACGCTTATTAGGAAAGATAACAATAGATGGGTTTACGTTTGAAAACATTACAGTACCCAGACAGCACATCTTCGAAACAGGAGGTAGAAGAAATTGCATATTTTGAACGCAGCCACGTAGCTCTTTTAAATTTGGATATTTGGGTTCCTTAGGGCTTGCTGACAAAGAATATGTAAAACGTTACGCAAATAGTCCAGGAATTAATAAATTATAACCAAAATAAAATAGTGGGGATGCCTGACAGCATGGAATCATTTCTGCTCATAAAATTTTTTTATAACGTGTTTGAAAAAAATCTTACGTTACAGAATTAGCCTACCATGTAAACTCCAAATTGATTGGAGCGCAACAAATGAAAGACTAACCACGATTGGTCGGGCTATAAATACTATCTTGGTTGTTAGGGGAGACGGGGGAAGGTAACATTTTTTCAAACACTTGTCGAAACGTGGCCTCATTGGCTAGACTCGCTGATATAATCACTTAGGAGCGTTAGTTCGAAACCACTTGTTTAAATAAGCTTGATAAAGCATCAGTGCGTTGAAGCCAGCTCATATTTTTGCTAAATAAAAGCCTGGAACATAAGCAGATGGGAATTTGTGCCAGTAATTGTGCCAGAATTCATTGCTAATCAACGTATCTGTGTTTATTTCCATGAAATTGTGGTAAGCTTGAAACATTCAGTATCTTTTAATGAAAATTGAATGTGAATTGTTAATTTATGCCTGTATATATATATGTGTAGTTCAGTGGCAAACGTGAGGTAAAGCCTATAATGCTCCAGCCTGAACAGAAGGTGTCGGAGGAAAGTAAAACTGCATGGAATGGCCAAACAGTACACTGACACCTAGATTATTGATTAGACAGAAATAATGCTGGAAGTGCAGAGGCGTAGTGACCATTAAGGAGGGTAATACTGGTATAAAGTATTTCAGATGAAGCTGACAGTTGGCCTAACGCTCTGAACTCAATGTTTGTGATGTGTTGTGATCAGTGTAAAAGAGAGTATAAGTTAGTTATGAAGTAGAAGGTACATCCTTCTTGATTTCAGGGACCGTGGTCTTGATGGTACTGAGCAGCACCTGGTCAGAGCTTTGCTGAATCCAGAGTCGGACAGCATACTCCTTGGTCTTTTTAGCTATCAGTGAGGTGTCTCCAGAGCCCAGGGGAGAATTCGAGCAGAGGAGTCCCTTCCTGCCGCCATCACGCAAGATAAGCTGATTTGGCCAGCTGAGCTCAACATTATGTCCCCTTATCTTGAAATAACTTTGTAAAAATAACATTCAGAGGGGAATTTAATTGTCTTAATATCAGGAACTGAGAACATCTCCAATACTAGTCCCTAAGACAAACTATTGAAGTCATGATGACAAATACCAACAGAGCTTGAACAAAACAAAACCAGTATTACCTCATATTACAACTACACAACTGACACACATAGGATATTTTTAATAATATATGTCACTACAATATTCATATTGATAAAGTCTGTACATATACTTGTAATTAAAATTGATTGTGATTCCTGGTTCCTTTGTATTTGAATCAGGACACATATACCTTTATGACAAAAATGAATACATATTGTTATTTGAAAAGTTATCAGTGACTCCTTAAGATATTCTCATAGAGTGTTATATGTATGTGAGTGTCACAGTGTTGTCAAGAGTAGTGGATTAAATTAAATTGTTTATCTGTCTGTTGTTGTGACTTACACTTCATCATACACATACCCTAGACACATAACGTAGTCATCACACTATTCCAGAATAATTCTGACTGAGATATATAGATATGTGGTAGCAAGTAAGGTTATCTATAATACACTACTCTTAATAGATATAGATACCTTCACAGCTGATCTCAGTCAGTACACTAAGTCCCCTATAAATATTTATAACATCCCACTTCACCACAGTGTCGAATGGAAAGTCTTGCAGGTGAATTGCTTTCCATTGTCTGAAATAATAGTATGGGGACAGCCATGGCGTGGTATGAACTCAGAAAGTAGAATATCAGTGACATTATCGGCGGAGGCGTCCTTGACAGGATAGCACTCAGGCCACACCGAATACTGGTCTACAAAGTGAAGTATGTAGGAATTCCCGGAATGCGTGACAGGGTATGGACCTGAAATGTCTACACTAACAGTCTGCATGGGGAAATGAGTCTGAGACATCAGTTGGACGGGAACCTGATGCGGTCTCATATTGCGACGCTTACAGATTCTGCAAGCCGCCACATATTCTGCTACATCTTTATAAATGGTAGACCAATAATAACGTCTTGTTACTATGTCATACATCTTGTCACGACCCATATGACCGTTGGAATCATGGAATTCGTAAAGGATTCGTGAAATGAGACTACCAAGGAAGGCAAAACAAAAAGCGATCCTCTCTTTTGGGATCAACTCGATAAAGAATATCGGTATCAGGGAGGATAGTGTATTTGGAAACAGACTTAGTGTCGCGTTCCCACTGAAGACGGATCTTCATAAGTTCAGGATCTTGACGCTGAGCAGAAGGCATGTCAATGGAGAGCATAAGAGGGCCATCAGAATATATATAATCTTCATCTTTTGGAGGAGAGAAGATAGGAGGAGGACGATTGGAGTTGATCACAAGGATCTCCTTAGCATTATCATCAATGTCTGAGCAGGCCTTCGGATCTGATGAGGAAGAGAAACTGACATCCGTACAAGCAGGATACGGAATGCGTGAAAGAAGATCAGCAACCGTATTAAGTTCCCCTGGAATATGCTTAATTGTGGCATCATAGCTCTGGATGTTCAGAGCCCAGGTCTGAAGCTTAGGAAGCTGCTCAGAGGTCTTAGAGAGCCAAGTAAGTAACGGCTTGTGATCACACCGGATAATAATGTGAGTGCCGCGGAGATAAAAATCCAACTTTTGCAACGCATAGTGGATTGCAAATGCTTCTTTCTCAGTAGTAGTCCACTTTTGCTGAGTACGACTAAGGGCATGAGACAGAAATGCGATGGGCATTTTATGAGGTACATTTGGAATGATAGGACTAGAATTAGAAATGTCCTCTTGGACCAGGCAGGCTCCGATGGCACGATTAGAGGCGTCCGTATAAAGGATCATAGGACTGTGCACATCAGGATGGACCAATTGAGGTATAGTAGTTAACGCTGATTTTAAATAATCAAAGGCCTGTTGGCAGGCATCGGGCCAACGAAAGCGAGCATACTTTTTTGTAAGCGCGACAAGAGGCTCAGCAGCTCTGGAGAAATTTACAATGTGCTTTCTATAATATAAACAGCTGCCTACGAAACCACGAACATGGTGGGCAGAGTTTGGTGGTGGCATGTCACGTATCGACTGGACTTTGGCGTCGTCCGGACGAATGCCATCTTTGTTAATAATGAAACCTAAATACTTCGTTTCAGACTGCAGAAAGACAGATTTGGACAACTTAAGCATGACTTTGTGAGTACGTAGGCGAGTAAAAACTTTCTCAACATGTGAAAGATGGTCTTCAATAGTACCCGGTGTATGGATGGGGATATCATCTATATATGCCAATACAAAAGACTGCATACCTATCAATACTTCGTCCATAAGGGACATGTAAGTGGCAGGGCTGCCCTTTAGGCCAAATTGCATGACATTCCATTTAAAACTCCCCATGTGGGTACAGAATGACTACTTTTCTTTGGCTTCTGGTGTCAATGGAATACACCAAAAACCAGAACGGGCATCCAGGGTTGTAAACCACTGTGATTTGCCAACTGTTGCCAAAATATCATCTACTCTAGGCAAAGGGTAGGAGATGATTTTTGTAATGGCATTAAGAGCCCGGTAGTCACAACAAAATCTGTAGGACCCATCTTTCTTGGAAACGATCACAATTGGTGAAGACCAAGAGGACCGGGAACGTTCAAGTATGCCGGCTTCTAGCATATCAGTTATGGCCTATTCAACAATCTCCCGACTTTTCAAGGGAGTGTGATAGGGTTTAAGAGAGACCGGAACTTCCGTTGTCGTCTCTATGTCCATTGAAACAGTGGATGTTCGTTTTAGCTCCACATCAGAGACAGCGAAAATGTCCTCATGTTTCTGAACCAACTGACGAATTCGAGATTCATATGGCGAATCCGTGTTCAGTTGCTCTTGGAGCTGAGAAAGTTGAATAGAAGTGGAATATGTGGAAGGAATAGGGGGTGTCGAATGGCTGCGTAGGGGAGGTAAGGTGTGAAGTTGTCCATAATTATGGGAATGCCGAGGAGCGTTGGTAGAAGCAGGAAAGGAATGACAAGGGAGATGAGGAGGGAATGTACACAATGGCTGTCGCTCATGTACTACTGCTATGCGCATGACATTAGATGGGAAGAGAGGAGGCGGATAAGCTTCAGGCGGAGGAGTTGTATTTGGAGGAGCTTCAGGCGAAGGAGTCAGATTTGGATGGAAAACACTCGATCTAAAGGAAGAAGAAGCAAGTTTGGCAACAACAGCACCCCGCTTGATAGTAGTGGATTTCCCAGAAGAGTTAAGAAGCATGAGGGGGAAGTCTTGGGTAGCTGAAACAGTGGCAATGCAATCGACGACTTCGATGCAAGGGTCATCGAGGATGGCAGTATCAACCAACTGTTCTACAAGTTTGGAGAGACCTGAAAACACGTAATCCGTACGCTTCACCCTAGCAGTGACTATGGTTAAAGCATGGGGTTTGAGAGTGACAGGAGCTGTAAGGCGTATTAAGGAAGCAATATGAATATCATCCTGAAGAGTGATGTATTCATTATTGATACGTTTCTGCTTGAGATCAAAGTAGATACGTGCTCAGTGACAATGAAGAAATTCACGACCAATAATAAAATTCCGTGTCATGCCCCGAGTAACAATAAAAGGGTGGTTAAGAACTTGCAAACCGATTTTGAAATGGAGGACAGCAGTACCAATAGACTGTAAAAGCTGACCTGTAACGGAAGCCATGTGGGTAGAGGTACGATGAAAATGAGCATGCTTGCAAAGGCGCTTAAACAGTTGCTCACGAATGAGACTGACTGTAGCCCCTGTATCAACAAGAGCTCGAAAACTCAAGTTTCCTACAGAGATAAAACAGGAAGAAGGATCAGATTCAACTCGTAAAACGTTAATAGCCGGAGAAGAACAAGATGATTCACTGTGGATCCGGAGAAAAAGACTGGAAGGACCTACTCCATCCATCCTGGTAAAGAGCAGAGTCACCCGTAACGGTCCTGACTAACGGGCGACCCAGTTTTATCCCTGGCCCATTAGAGAAGAAGGGTGAGATGGACGGCGGTTGAAGGATGTACAAGTACCCAGTTGTGAGGGCCTGGTTGGAGTATTTGACCATTGAATTTGTTGGTTATAATGTGACTTGCGTTGGGGCAATCACGAGCAATATGGCCTGGTCTAGTACATTTATAACAAGTCAGTGTGGACACATTATGTATTGGAGGCCCTTGGTGTTGTGGTCGACTTGAATGACGTTGTCTAGACTGATGGTGAGTTGAGAGGTGCTGTTTTTGATAAGACGGCCCTGACAGAAGATCAAAGTGTTGAGGTTGAGGTTGAGGTTGACCTGTAAAACGATGCCAGGAACGGTGGACGTGCGAAACGTCCACAGGTTCCTCATCACGAGTCACGTCTAGATGTGGATCCCGACCTAATCTTTGCTGAAATCGATGCTTAACATTATCCTCAGTGACAGCCAGCTAGATGGCCTCATTAATGGACTTGGGATCTTTGCGTATGAGATGTAACTTTACGAGTGTGAAGCAAGTCCATCTACAAAAACACCGACAAGGTGCTTGTCCATATCGCGGAAGGAACCGATTCATCCAGGAAAGCATCCTCTGACATATTTAGCAAACGATCAGCAAAAAACTGAACTGACTCATTTCGATCTTGCCGAAATAATACTTGCTAAGTATTGTCCAAGCGTGTTCTGAATCGATTATCGAAGAGAATCGATGAACAAGTTCTTTCTTCAAGAATTCAAATGTTTCTCCAGGATAGGTCTTGGAGCGTCTTCGTAGAAAATCTGTTACCAAGGATTCAGACGACAATAATGCAATGCGTTTGCGGTCTACATCGGATGCTGCCGAAATAAGAGACGCAAATTTTTCTATGTCTATCATCCATTGGCGGAACTTGGAGGGTTCCCCAGAGAATGGTGTAACCAGCGCACAAATATGTTGGAAATTGGCAGACTGGTTGACCGTATGAAGCGTAGATGTTATCTCCCGTAATGCGTGTACTGAAAAGTCGAGAGATTCCGGTAACGGCTGGTTAATGGCTTGTTGTTGGGACAGCTGTTGTAATTGTTGCTGCTATTGCTGATTCTGTTGCTGCAACTGTAGTATATGTTGTTCCATCTGTTGTGGAGTAGCCATTACAAGGAAATACGTTCAATGGCGGAAACAACTGGATGAGCTGGATGCCTCACAAAATACACAATTATAAGGTGCTCAATATGTCACCCAGTAGTGAGAGATATGTGGGGTGATTTTTAGAATACTCTGCTAAGTTACAAAACAAAGTCTCCACCGGTATGAGTTGTTCCCAGCACCAACATACTTAACAAGTGTGACCGTACTTAAGTGTCTGATCGTACTTAAAAATACCTATCAAGTGTGACAGTACTGATGGCCAAGTCATCTAGTTCCTAGACTCGCTGTCGCAAGAGATGTTTTATTTCTAGATGATTTATCTTCAACCCAGGTTTCGTAATTCTCATGTGTGGTGAAGACTTTTCAACTTTAGTGACATTATCTATTTTTATTACTCAATACCAGCAACACTGTTTGTCATATGTAGGGCAGGCAATACTGTTTTCCTTATACAATGTACTGGCAATACCGTTTTTATATGCAGAGCATGCAAATTCTGTTTTCGTATAATGTTTTGGCAGTACTGTTTATAAAAAAAAGGCAATACTGTTTCCTGTAATGAGCGGGCAGTACTGTTTATTATATACCAGGCAAACAACACTGGTTTATGTAATGAGCTAGCAGTCCTAATGTAAACAAGGTCACTTTCAACCAACGATCAATGAATAAGTTCAAGCTGGTATAAACAAATGAATGGATACCTTTATTAATTGACTACACATTCTGATACTTTCATTATAGTTCATTAGTACAGATTCTTGAGTGGTGTATAAACCATACATCCCATGAAATAGCACACTACAAAGAGGACCTGCAAGATGTTGACAACACAACCGACTTCGTTGATCCCGTCTAAAAAAACTATTCCATTTTCTTTTCTTTCCGGTCTTAGCTATGATGTTTTCCCATACTAGATTTGATGACGTCATTTCTTTACGACTAGTGTAAAAGTACCTAGCTAGTCTGTAATACAATACTCTAGTTAATAATAGTAGCGCTATTCGCTCTTAGGTAGTTGGAATAGACCTACCTGTCACACATTCTCTATACGAGCAACGTGTAACACAGCTACCATTTCTTCGTCTACGCAAGCTTACGATAGCAGACTCTCAGAGCGAGCAATAGCGCTTTTAGAAATCCCTAAACTACTATAAATTAGCGAAGGCGTTCCCTCTTCATAACGCCCAACTGATATGATACTCCCTCATCATAAGTATCCAACGTAGCACGTACTCTTCTCTACATAGTACACGACAGTGTTTACTAAAAATTATTTTTCCCTACAGGTACACAGAGCAAGAAGTACTCATGCACACTTCTCGAACTATAATGACCTTTGAAGCTCACGCAGGCATGCTAAAACTTTATCGCATACCCACAATTTTTTTTTCTCGCACCAGTGGATTTATAGGTCAGTTTCTACCAGCCCACTCTTTAAGTCCCAATCGACTTTATAAAGGCTCATGGGTTAGACGCGCTTGGCCCAATCGACTTTAAAAAGCCTTTAGTATATGTGCCTCTGTTTGAGACTGTTTCTAATTATAACTACCCACAAAGTCATTTCCGACTGCAAGTACATTCTTTTAAATACCGCACGTGTTTAAGAGTGAACGTGTTTCTGTTTTGAGATATTTATTTTAGATTTTTAAAGCGATTTTTTTAAGCGCATATCCTCCATTTTACCTTGAATAACTAATCATTTTTTTAAGCGCATATCCTCCATTTTACCTTGAATAACTAATCATTTTTCAATGAAAGTGATAAGTCCAAATTTAAGCAGGGGCAATAATCGTTATGAGTCTCGGATGTACAATAGATTATAATGATTATCCCACTTGAACAGCTGTTGTCTGGCTGTTAATTTATTAAAAAAAATATATGAGTGTATCGCATTCGAATCGTCGAGATTCAGAATGCTTGTCACGGTGGCGGAGTTCCACGTGAGTTAAGTGTTCTAAGCTATTTTTGAGCTGTGAGCGAAAGTTCTCGGAAAGTTAGCCCCAGGCTTTTGTGATTGGCTGGGGTGTTCTAGGGAAGAATGTTTTTGGTGTCAGTGTGTACCGGGCGAATGCACTGGAGAGATGTAAAGTGTTTTTCAATGTGTACCAGTGTACATGCATTTATGCTGAGATATATTATGTGTGATTATCCCAGATGAAATGTATTAGCTAAGGAGATGTTTCTTAGGCCTTTGAGTATACAGGCCAGTGTTTAAAGATTATGTACATTTTTGAAGAGTTTGTGTCCTGGGCGTGACTGGAGAAATCAGCCCAGTGTTTTCGAGGGAAGCCTATACACGGCTTGATGTGTCGACTTATATTATGAGGCCTATTATTTATCAGCAGTCTTCTAGATGGATTAAAGACACTGCTTGATGTGTCGACTTATATTATGAGGCCTATTATTTATCAGCAGTCTTCTGGATGGATTAAACTGCGTTGAGACGTCATATATTGGTGAGGCCTATTATTTATCAGCAGTCTTCTAGATGGATTAAAGACAGTGCTTGATATGTCGACTTATATTACGAGGCCAAGGTTTGGACAGGCCGTATTATGATTAACTGCAGTACAGCGATTTTGTGGAGCTGATAGGAAGCTGTTAAACTGCGCTGAGACGTCAAATATTACAGGCCTATTATTTACTAGTACTGCAATGGTCAGCAGTCGTATGTACATGAATTAAAGAGCGCTGAGACGTCATATATATTTGAGGCCTATAACTATTGGCACTGCGTTTGCCAGTAGTTCTTCTTGATGGATTATTGTTATTATATAATGTGGATCCTTCTGTTGGTATGCTATTATGACCTGTGTAACATGCTGTATTTTGTCTACGTTATCGTGACCGTGTTGTGGTGTAAATAAACTGTTCATTGACTGTCACAAGGCGTTCAACCCTCCATGACTCGTACGTGAGCTATCGTGGCGTGAGTGACTGTTTCTACACACCCTTCACATATCATACACGGTAACAGCACAGCAGTACACACATGGATAATTAGCCTATATAGCGTATGCAATGAAGAAACTGTTACCTCTGCAGTGGTGAATACACATGAACAAACTGTATGCAACAGATTGAATGAATAGCAGTCTGTCCCAATTATGGAATGGTGATGGAATAATCATACTTTATCAGTTGGAAGGAATACTAGGAATAAGCGTCGTTATCAGTGGTGGTTTCCAGTTCAAGTTGGATCGAACTTACGACATTTATAATAAGTAGCCTGTGTGGCGTGATATAATATATAGCAACCTTGGTATTCGACTACTCTATGGTTAGCAATTGTACACTTCATCTGCAACAGTGGATGCAACATCGTTTTGCAACAAATACTGATTGTTACAGTGGGGGCAATAATAATCCTAGCGGCAACAGTCGTGGACATAACTTTCGGACGTGATCCCACGTCATCTGCGTTATGTGACTTTCTTCTATGCTGTGTGGCGCATTTAAGAATCCATCATCATTATCAACTACGTGTGCAATAGTAGTTGTTTTTAAACTTACATGGTGTGATACCTGCTATAGAAGACTTACCCAAAAACAGACGTTAACATAACTAGGCAGTAACATATCTGATGGAGTGCAGCTTATTAATACCCATCTACATACAGGACTATAACATATCTAACATTTCCATTGCCAAGATATGCTTTATGATTCAGTTCTGCTTTTGAATTGAAGTTTTCAAGTGAGCTGTGCCAGTATTTTGGTGGCGCAATTACACAAGTTTACCATCAAAGTATACAAGAGAAGTCTAGTACCTCCTTTCAAGTGGATTATTAAAGAGATTGAGAGACTGTGTACCCCTACAGTTACAGAGGGAATTCAAGCTGATGTGCAGTCATTCTACACGGGTGCCTCAAGTAGATGATTGGCAGTAATACAGTTCCTGTTTACCTGGGCGGTTTACGAGCACACATACCGTAGCGAAGACAAAGGACCTGAAGTGAGAAGTGTCAAGCTGCGGTGACCTTAAGCGGTGAACTGTTTTCTTCAGCAGACTTTGTGATGTTCAGCATTTTGGACGGGCGTACTTCCCTTTATGGAAGATAAGTGGTTTATATTGTGAAAACTGTGCCATTTTATCTTGTGTCAACAAGTCTTCCTATATATATTGTGCACTATTTGTTGTAGTGAATATTTCATGTTAAATATTTTATGTTTCATGTCTACTTATGAAGCATTCTTTAAGATTTGGTTAGTAAGTGTCAATTCTGTGACAATTCCGGTTTAAGATTACAAACCTTACCGAAATTTAGATTACTAGTTGTCTCTTGGGACAAGTAAATGTATAGTTGTGAAGTAACGTTATCGTTTGTTCTGTAGTACCTTGTCTTTGTAACCGTGATTCCTATTGTCTATATAATATGTTAGTTGTTGGTAACTTATTGTAAGACTTTACTGCTTAACTGTTTAAGGCTATTTCACATAATATTGACATCACTCAAATTGATATAAAGTTATCCCTCATATTGGTATATTTTACAAAGGTTCTATGCACAAGAACTTATGCTACTATGGTATACAGTGATTAACTTATATTTGCAATTACTTGAAAGGATATTTAGCTTGGTGAGCTGAAAAAGGTAATTTTCCGAATTGCTAGGGACATAAACTTGTAGTAATTATAAGTGGTAATTATATATATAGTGGACTTATTGATTGAACCACTATGGATCCTGATATGGATTATGATATGGATCCGGATAATATGATGCCTATATTGGTATATTTATTTCAGGATGGCCAGAATAATGAGAATTTGCAATGCCCAGAACTCGAAGAACACGTAATGGATCGATTTCTGGCTAATGCGTCATTTTTTCTAAGAATTTTTGCTCAGAATAATTTTCAGTCCATTCCTCATTTGGTAATGTCTGATGATTTAGCAGATTTACTGAATTATCTTCGTGTGTTTTTGCATCATCATATGGATATTAAACACGATCACATTGTGAGAAATATAAAGAAGATAATCTTCAAGGACATTCATGATGATCAGAAAGAGAAGATGAAGGATGAGAAGCAGATGGAAGAAATTAAACATAGTGCGTTACAAGAAAGGGAGAAGATTTTAGAAAGTGTTGCTAAGGATAGCAAATTACAGGCAAAAGTGACTAAACTTGAAAGTGATTTATATAAATCAAACTTGGATCTTGAAAGACGGCAAGAAGCATTAAATTCGGCATTGTGCAGGATTAAATACTTGGAAGTTAATTTGGGAGATAAGCAAGGCGAAACTATTAATCTCATGCAGAAACTTCAAGAACAGAAAGAGATGTATGACAAATTGAAGGTTGAAAGCAATGTTCGTGAGAAGACTTACATAGAAATGCTTCATAATGTATTAGATGATAATGATATTCTCAGTTGCCAACTAAAAGAAATGAATAGAGTATTTCCTGAGAAGATTAATGAGTCGAAGTCACAAGCTGCTCAAATCCAGGGACTTAAAGCTCAGGTGGCACTACTTCAGCCACAGATAGAAGAGGTTCAAAAGATGAGATTGAGGAAATTGGCGCGACAGAGGAGAGCGAGCAAAGAAAAGGATGAGAAGGTGAAATTAGAAGAGTTAACTATGGAGAAAACGAAGGTGGCTAAAATTGAGAAATCACTGACGGAGGAGAGATGTAGAGTTTTGACATTTGATGACGTAATTAAGAAACAAAGTGAACAGATTTCACTTAAAAATATTGAAATTACGGAATTAAGGGAAAGAGTGGACGGTTTGGTTGATATAATTTTAGGTAGAAAAATGCTGTCTACTGTCAATGTTGACAAAGTTAGACAGAAAGACGGTTATCAACACGTCTTAAAAACGTCGAGTCAGCAACAGACACTCGATGCCAATACTAACATCAAACATGGTGAGCGGAAATCCTTGCGTGGCAGATATAACTTTCATCGTACTAGTGACTATTCTAGTAATATTAATAATTCCTGGCGACAGGCCAACAGGGTTAATTCTACTGTGATACTTGATTCTGTACATCACAGTAAAGACAAGGATAATTGTCATGTCAATATTCAAAAAACTAACCTTGCATCTAAAGTGGGAAAGCCTAATAAAAACATAACAAGGGACAAGACTAGTGGTACTTGTGCCCAAAGTAATACTCAGTATGTTAGTAGCTATAAGGATTTTATTATCCCTATTACTGATTCAGAGGTTAAGCATGCTGCCACAGAAAAGAAGAAAAACAATCTTGACAGGAAAGATAATACAGATTTTAAACATTATCAAGGGAGATCAGCAAATTGTAATCTGTCTTCTCCAAGTGACCAGAAACAGTTTAACAGATCTAAATATTTTGGTTCTGAGAATTTTGAGAAGTATGGTAAAAATGATTACATGAAAGATTATCAATTTTACGATAATAAGTCCAGAAGACAACAAAAACAATTTGGCAGATATTTTTATCAAAAGAGAAATAATAATGACAACTATGTTAACTTTTCTCAACAAAGGCCTACAGTTATTGATAAACAAGATAATAATAAAAAATAGTGTCTCAAATACAACTGCTTGTTCTACTTGTAGTTTTGAGAGAGTATCTCGCTGTCGTGAGGGTAGCATTTTTTTTTCAGCATCCAATAGCGACGACCTTGAGCTACGATCATTTTCTGCCCCGTAAGCCTTCTGTAGTGTTTACACGTGTCAAGGGAAGGCTTGTTGATCGGTGAAAGGGCTACATGTTCATACAAGCCACAGTTTTAGGTAAATGTAACGTTAATTTCCGTTTTACATCGTTAAATCTTACTGTGAATTAAAAGAGATTTTTTTTCATTTGTATATTTTCACAGTGACAGCTTTGCAATGAAAGTCTATGTTCCGGTGTTACATGAGTAGACAGAGTAAGGTAGGCCACCTTGTATCCATGGCGTTAACCAAGTAAAGCCGGACAGCAAGTTGGCTCTGAATTGTATGCGGTTATCTTGCCAAGTTTATGAGACTATTCAACACGGCTAGAATTATTGCCTGTTCAACATGGTTAAGATATAGATATTATTGTATCAAATAAATATAGGATATTATATACAATTGTATTAAGATACTATATAACTTCTATTAGATAGTGTGTAACTTCATTTTTTATGCACTATTTTATGCACATATTTATTTTTTGTACGACGATATTTTGATGATGCAACAATTATTTTCATGCTATTCTTACACTACTGTGTTATGACGAATATTGTATGTATTATGATTGCAGTAAGGTGTAAGATATCATTTATGAGTAACTTATCTCTGTAACTTTTTGACAAAAGCAGTGGACTATAGTATTTACGCACGCTAGTCAGAAAACTATGCTCATTTAGTCAATTCATGGTTGACCTTTATGCTCTGTTGTGAGCTTAGCGCTACGAGAGCTGATACATCAAACATTGATGTCTTTTTGCAGCGATGATTATTAGGACTGTTTTATAAGCATGATGAGTTTGTCAGCCCTATGCACAACCTCATTAGCTAAGCATGGTGCAGTAGTCATCTTTAGAGAGTCTCTGTACTCACTAAATTTAGAATTTTTTTTCTTGTGTTTTGATGTCATGTTTAGTTTATGTATTAGCACATTCTAAGACATTATGTAGTAACCATTATATTGTGAAAAATAAATTTGGAAACATAGTTTGATTATATCAGAGTTAATTTTGTATTGCAAGTTGAGAACATATTCTGAAACATTGGTTTCTGAGGTTTTTCGAAACAATAACACCTGTGAGCTTAAAATAATGTGATTTTTTTTGTTCTTGCAATTTAGACATGTATCATTTTCCAGCAGATTGTTTTGATTTTGTGTCTGCTTAAGTATAAGAATTTTTGTATGTCACACATTTTTGTTAGCCTAATTACATTTTGGTATGTTAATATTAGGTTAAACTAAAAAAATTTAAAATACCATTTTTATTTAACTTAGCGTCATGAAATATTTTTGTTTTTTACTTTTTGGAAAATGTTTTCTAAGATTGTAACATTTTTTCGGTGCCCTGCGCTTAACTGTGCGCTAGAGGGAGTAATCATGTGTTTTTTTTACTTAACGTTTGATGGTGCGTTAGTTCGAGTTTATTTATAACGGCATTATTTTTTGTGTATGATGTCTGATGGTTGATGGTTACTTATGAATAAGTTGTATAACGGGGTTAAGGTTAGATTGTGCTTCGTTTATCTACAGCTTTCTTTTGTGGTTGTTAGATATACACATACATTGTCTTTATGTCCTATACTTACTTGTCATGATTACATGTATTTATATAATACGTTGTTGATCAAATTGTTATTACGATGTATTAATCCATCGTTCTTTGCAGACATAGCTATGTTTTTTCTTTTGTCTTTCCTGATTATTCTTCATTTTATTCCATTTCTACTACTGACTGTTTGGTAGCGGTTCATATGTGGATTATACTTTCATGTTGCATTTATATGTCACTTGATACTATTTGTATTCTTATTCATCCTACTATACTGATACTTGAATCATGTATATTGTTAGGTTAATTCTATGTGTATGGACATAACTTTGTTGAAAGCAGATTATTTTGGTAGACTTAGCTGATTATTTTGTATGCTTTGTTTTCTGCTTTACTAATAATGCTGATATTTTTTGGATGATATATAGTATTTGGACTTAACAGGTTGATTAATTTTCCTGATTAGAACTTAATCACCCATTTATTTTTTGGTTCAGTAATGTTTTCAAAAAAAATGATGTTATCATTTTTTTCCCCGGAGGGTGGTGTAAACTGATAAGTCCAAATTTAAGCAAGGGCAGTAATCGTTATGAGTCTCGGATGTACAATAGATTATAATGATTATCCCACTTGAACAGCTGTTGTCTGGCTGTTAATTTATTAAAAAAATATATGAGTGTATCGCATTCGAATCGTCGAGATTCAGAATGCTTGTCACGGTGGCGGAGTTCCACGTGAGTTAAGTGTTCTAAGCTATTTTTGAGCTGTGAGCGAAAGTTCTCGGAAAGTTAGCCCCAGGCTTTTGTGATTGGCTGGGGTGTTCTAGGGAAGAATGTTTTTGGTGTCAGTGTGTACCGGGCGAATGCACTGGAGAGATGTAAAGTGTTTTTCAATGTGTACCAGTGTACATGCATTTATGCTGAGATATATTATGTGTGATTATCCCAGATGAGATGTATTAGCTAAGGAGATGTTTCTTAGGCCTTTGAGTATACAGGCCAGTGTTTAAAGATTATGTACATTTTTGAAGAGTTTGTGTCCTGGGCGTGACTGGAGAAATCAGCCCAGTGTTTTCGAGGGAAGCCTATACACGGCTTGATGTGTCGACTTATATTATGAGGCCTATTATTTATCAGCAGTCTTCTAGATGGATTAAAGACACTGCTTGAAGTGTCGACTTATATTATGAGGCCTATTATTTATCAGCAGTCTTCTGGATGGATTAAACTGCGTTGAAACGTCATATATTGGTGAGGCCTATTATTTATCAGCAGTCTTCTAGATGGATTAAAGACAGTGCTTGATATGTCGACTTATATTACGAGGCCAAGGTTTGGACAGGCAGTATTATGATTAACTGCAGTACAGCGATTTTGTGGAGCTGTTAGGAAGCTGTTAAACTGCGCTGAGACGTCAAATATTACAGGCCTATTATTTACTAGTACTGCGATTCCCCAGCAGTCTTATGGATGAATTAAAGAGCGCTGAGACGTCAAATATTACAGGCCTATTATTTACTAGTACTGCAATGGTCAGCAGTCGTATGTACATGAATTAAAGAGCGCTGAGACGTCATATATATTTGAGGCCTATAACTATTGGCACTGCGTTTGCCAGTAGTTCTTCTTGATGGATTATTGTTATTATATAATGTGGATCCTTCTGTTGGTATGCTATTATGACCTGTGTAACATGCTGTATTTTGTCTACGTTATCGTGACCGTGTTGTGGTGTAAATAAACTGTTCATTGACTGTCACAAGGCGTTCAACCCTCCATGACTCGTACGTGAGCTATCGTGGCGTGAGTGACTGTTTCTACACACCCTTCACATATCATACACGGTAACAGCACAGCAGTACACACATGGATAATTAGCCTATATAGCGTATGCAATGAAGAAACTGTTACCTCTGCAGTGGTGAATACACATGAACAAACTGTATGCAACAGATTGAATGAATAGCAGCCTGTCCCAATTATGGAATGGTGATGGAATAATCATACTTTATCAGTGCAAGGAATAAAGCTTACTGTATCAGAAAGCTTTTATGCTTGTAGCACAAGAGTAAAGTACATCCAATTACCTTCAGTTTCATATACAACAACAAAGTTATTTATGCATATGAACATTTTAAAAAATTATTTCCAAACAACAACAATAAAAACGCACTGGGTTGGCCATTTTTGCTTGGGCCAAACCCACTTTTTTGCTTGGGACTGAAAGAGTTAACATTTTTGTTTAAACCCCACTGCGTTGTAACCGAGATTTTCAACACGCTGACGTGCCTGAGTAGAAAAATTTGATACATCGCGGTATAATGCTGTAGTGCACAGTGACGATTAAACCCCAGCACCAGAGACGAGAATTTTGTAACATTTTACTTTTGTAGCACAGAACCCGTGCATCCAAACAGAACATACTTAAGATTGACTACTTGATGAATAACATTACTTTGATTACAAGCATTTATGGCGGCATGCCAAATGAAGAACACTGTTACTAAATATCAACACGACACTAAATAAATTGTGTTGAGCCCTATGAGGACTGACTTAATTATGTCCATCTTCATGATTGTTGTAAATATTTTTTCTTTCTTGGTTATGCAGAGTTTTGACTTCTATGAGATTGTTAGGAAGACATCAACATTTTTTGTTTGTTTTTTTGAATCATGTTAATTGATTGAACTCACAACAGCGCACTGTTCTGAGCAATAAGAGAGTGGTTCTGACAGACACCTGACTATAACTCAGACTGTAATGTGCATTCATAGCCACAGATCTATCGGACACGTAAACAGCCAATAATGTCATCTATTTCTTTTACCTCTCCCTTGGCATCCAGACTACCATCAGTCGAGTTTGATCGTTAGAATCGCTCTTTCTAGTTCTGTTGTTAAGTCTTTTGTCTTTACTGACGTACACAGTCAAGAAAGAACATTGTAAATATATTTGTTTCACTATGGCAGTGTTGTTTCCACGCCATACGCAGTTGTTACTTATGTATGTATGCCAGTTACGCTTTAAGTTCAGACATGTTTAGTTTCCTAAACATTACCGTTTTGTAAATAAGCTCACACATTGTAGTCGAGTTCATGATTGATTTTTTTTTTAAAAACCAAGCAGTCCATATATGATAGGTATATGTTATCTTAGTCAAAGAGTCTGTTACAAATTGCTCACCTTCCATAATTAATGTTAAGATTTTGTTGTACAGTTAGTTAGTTTATATTGTATTGATTTTATGAAGGTATCCATTAATGTATGTATACATGCGCCATATAATTAAGAGAGCGTTGTATATCTACGAGAGCTTCTGTGTAACGAACATGTTCGTATAGCGAATATGTAAAGTATTTTATTTTAGCAGAAGATTTTTTTTGTGTTGTTAACATTTTTTTTGGTTGTTAAATTTTTTTTAGGATCTTAGATTTATTTGATAGAACGCAAATGTCTACCTACAGGATACATTTGTGTGCCTCTGGACCCATATGTGACAGTGAGGCTTGTTACCCCGGCATTATACGGGCCAATGAGATAAGGTCATACATTTTTAGTAGACCAGTCAAAATCATTGACGGTGGCAAAGGCCCACAACACCTGTCGGGTTAACGAGACGTTAACATTATCATGAGGGCAGTTCTATCTAGATGACCTCGGGGAAGGTTGTGTTTCTACTGGTGAACTGATGAGAAGCCGTGGTTAAGGTGTCTCATTTCCTTAGAGCCACGACGACCAGTTCTAAGCTGAATTTTCTTGAAGTATTTTCAGAAAGAAGTATATTGTGTGTAAAGTTTAAATGATATCGTTTTTCAAGAAAGAATATAAGCTAGCTATATTTTCTGTACTGGGAGGAAAGACTTTGCACAGTAAAACTCATGTAAGTACAATCTCGATTTATTTTTCAGTCCACGGATAGAATTGATTTTTATATTGTACTAGGAAGGAAACCAAGAAACAGCTACAGATGTATTGAAGTCTTATCATCAGAAGAGATTAGCATCTTTAAAATATTGAAGGCAAAAGGCGCAACCACCTGAACTGAAAAACTTGTGGAAGAAGGTCAAAGTGACCTAGATCGTGAGTTGCACGAGATGTTTGAGTTGCTCTCTGTCTCACATACAAATACTTTGATGCAGGCTTCTGTGGATCAGTTATGGTGACAATGTTTATGATGATAATAGGCTATAACTCGCTGTGTTGCTCTCTGTCTCACATACAAATACTTTGATGCAGGCTTCTGTGGATCAGTTATGGTGACAATGTTTATGATGATAATAGGCTATAACTCGCTGTGTTGCTCTCTGTCTCACACAAACATTTATTTTATAACCAACGCATTGTCAAAGCGAGCATGACATCAAATGAGACTGACACTGAGTGTTAGAGGGGAAAAAAACGATCCTCGGAGTAATATTATTTACAGTAATGTTCGACCGTACGTCTTGTATAACGGATTGTGTTGTTGACGTTAAAATACGTGTTATATGTGTACGGTAAAACTCCAATTATTTTAAAATACGTTGTCATATGTTTCAAAACCTGAAAATCTCTAATTAAAACATGTTATGCTGTCCTACAGAAGCCAGACAGCTAAAACTAAAAGCAATTTAATTGACTTATTTTTATTCAAACATCGAGCACAAATACAAGAAGCAATAAGACCTGTCATATATATCCCTAGGGCGCTCTAGTGCACCTTGCAACCCCTGATACTACTTCTACTTCAACGTGAGATCTGAATCGATTTACGCTTGCCCAGAACTACTTGTCACAGTACAAACATTCTAGCAAACTGTTCTTCTTGCTTTCCTTAATTGTTTTGACATGATCCCATTCTCTTCCTTTGTCTTAAGGCATACTTTAAGGGTTGCTGTCATTCTGCGATTGAAATAAAAGCAAACAGAAAATGATACAGTCATGCAATGTGCCGTATTATCGGCTGACGTACATAATTAAATATTGAAAAGATGGTTTTCCATACTTATAGCGCTAAAATATCATGTTCGTCACATTTTA
The DNA here is from genome assembly GCA_024509875.1 of Oreohelix idahoensis. Classification (NCBI taxonomy): domain Eukaryota; kingdom Metazoa; phylum Mollusca; class Gastropoda; order Stylommatophora; family Oreohelicidae; genus Oreohelix; species Oreohelix idahoensis. Next base: position 87,352 of record JAMPIV010016484.1, on the reverse strand, counting down.
GCATATGACCATTTTTCTGTAAATCTGAACGTTTTAACCCATGTTAGTCTAGCAATTCAATCTGTAGTATAAATTAAACATACATGTATGATATTTACCTTTGAAGTGGCAGTAAAACTCTTGTTACATGAAAACAAACAACTTGTTTTTTTTACACAGTATGCGCCAATGAGGTAAGACACCTACGGAATGCGATACATACCAAACTTACGCTTATTAATTTAACGTATAATAACGTATTATACGCGAATTTCATTTTTTGGCAAATGTTATTCTCAGACGTAACGTACAATGTAACAGTTAGTGACAACAAAGGTGGCCCCAATTTAACCAACTGGGCCCGGACTAAGACTAATTTGTTTTAACACTTGTTTCATGTATATCCTACAAACGCTGGCTTAGAATAGAAGCATTGAAGTGGTACGAGAAGTGCACTAATGTGGAACTGATGACAAGTTCGCTAATGTGGAACTGATGACAGGTTCACTAATGTGGAACTGATGACAAGTTCACTAATGTGGAACTGATGACAAGTTCACTAATGTGGAACTGATGACAAGTTCACTAATGTGGAACTGATGACAAGTTCACTAATGTGGAACAGATGACAAGTTCACTTAAGTGGAACTGATGACAAGTTGACTAATGTGGTACTGATGACAAGTTGACTAATGTGGAACTGATGACATGTTCACTAATGTGGAACTGATGACAAGTTCACTAATGTGGAACTGAAGACATGTTCACTAATGTGGAACTGATGAAAAGTTCACTAATGTGGAACTGATGACAGGTTCACTAATGTGGAACTGATGACAAGTTCACTAATGTGGAACAGATTACAAGTTCACTAATGTGGAACTCATGACAGGTTCACTATTGTGGAACTGATGACAAGTTCACTAATTTGGAACCGATGACAAGTTCACTAATGTGGAACTGATGACAAGTTCACTAATGTGGAACTAATGACATGTTCACTAATGTGGAACTGATGACAAGTTCACCAATGTGGAACTGAGGACATGTTCACTAATGTGGAACTGATGACAAGTTCACTAATGTGGAACTGATGACAAGTTCACTAATGTGGAACAGATGACATGTTCACTAATATGAAACGGATGACACGAACCAGTGTCAGTGAAACACGAAATGAGAAGATGACTCTAACGATAGATAGGATACACTTTATAGCAGTACCAGGCCGTCCTTGTTCTGGAACCCTCAGGGTAAGAGAGGAAGAGGACAATCAAGGAAGACATGGGGAAGAGAACTGGTGACATACATGAAGGGGATGAAGAAGGAATGGACCAGGCTTGGAGCTGATGGCACAGGAAGGTAGAATTGTTGAAGGTTTGTGCTTCTTGGTGAGGTGAATGATGATGATGACGATAATGATGATGATGATGGTGATTGATGATGATGATGATGATGAAAATGATGATGATGATGATGATGATGATGGTGACCATAATGATGATGATGGTGATGATGATGATGATGATGATGAGGATGATGACAATGATGACAATGATGACGATGATGATGATGATGATGATGATGATGATGATGATGATGATGATGACAATGATGATGACGTTGTTGATGATGATGATGATGATGATAATGATGATGATGATAATGATGATGATGATGGTGATGATGATGATGATGATGATATTAATGGTGATGATGATGTTGATGATTATATAATGATGATGATGATGATGAGGATGATGATGACAATGATGATGATGATGATGATGATGATGATGATGATGATGATGATGATGATGATGATGATGATGATGATGATGATGATGATGATGATGGTGATGATGGTTGTAGTGGTGGTGTTGATGATGATGATGATGATGATGATGATGATGATGATGATGATGATGATGATGATGATGATGATGATGATGATGATGATGGTGATGACGATGATGGTGATGGTGATGGTGATGGTGATGATGATGATGATTATGATGATGATGATGATGATGATGATGATGATGATTATAATGATGATGGTGATGTTGATGATGATGACGATGATGATGATGATGATGACGATATCCACAAGTGATTATGTATACATTAAAAAATAGGAAACGACTTTTTAACACTACTAGTAATTTGAAAACGTGGGACGCTGTAGTCGTTAATGTATATGGGCGGAAAAAACTTATTACTTTTAAAATTAAGTATCTAACGTTATCGCTGACAACCAATATCTACGTGGGTGTTTAAAAATGTATTTATAACAGTGGTAAAACAGCCTCCGTTGACATACATGTACCTTAAGGGTAAGTTTTCTTGTATGTGTCCCGCATACTAGAATTAACCGTTAGCTCTGTTCACCTGAAGAACGAAAATCTTTGCTGCTTTATTGGTCAAACTTTCATCGACATGGTAGGCTAGATCAGTTATGTCCCGCTTGTTTCTCATATTTCTACTCATGTCATCATCATCACCAGCTGCCATTTCCACACCGAAGGTCTACTGTAATGAACGTCTGCTGTCTCTTGTCTTGATGGTGCACTCTAATAGACTCTTTCATCTCCATCTCTTGATGTTATCTTTCTCTTACAGGCTTGTCTCCAACTCTTTCTTCCTTTATGATCTTCAGTAATGTTATGTCGTATGTGTACTCAAATATTTCTAATTATCTAAGTGTACTGGCTTGTGATGTTAACCCTTGGCTTACAAGATGGATAGCAGCTGCCTTAACTAAGAGGTCAGTGGCATTTCGCTTAGGAACATGGACATTAGATTCAATGCTCATTTGCCCAGGACTGACCCAGGTTTCTCCACTATCACCGGTGCTGTTTAATATCTATACAGCAAAAATTAGCCACTATTCAACTACTGACATTTGCTGATGATTTACTCATCTACAGATCTGGCTCTGACCGACAAGAAATTGTTAATATAATAAATGGGACACTACAGGAGGTCTCTAAATGGTGCGAGGAAACTGGCTCCAAAGTCAATCCCAACAAGGTCTGTGTAATGTGGTGCTAATTGAACAACTCCATTGTGAAAGCAGACCTCCCAGATATTACTCTCAATGGACAGAAAATTGAAAGCGAAAAAAAAAGCTGAAATACCTTGGAGTTACATTTGATCGCGGGCTAATACATACGTACCATGTTGAGCAAATCACATAGAAATGCATGAGAGGTCTAGTGGCCCTGAAAATAATGGCCGCGGCACGTCTGGAGCAGAGATTAATATTTCTTCTTTACTATATTTTTATATCGGTCACTAAGTATGGGCTGGGAGAACTCACACTGTCAGTAGCACAATGCGAACGACTAGAACGCATTCAGAATAAAGGGATGCGCATAGTCTTGGGTTGTACGCAAGATACCCCCATTTTGACGATGAGGTACATGCTTGGAGTGCCATGTATTAAATCCAGATATGCGATGGCCCAAGCAAAAGCCTATATACGAATATCCACAGACAAACGGCACCCTCTGCATGGTAACATAGCTGACATTAAGGGAGCAAGAATATAGTGAGGAATGTGATGGATGGTACAGGCAGAGACAACGATCAAGCAGGTGACCACAGTTGACAATATATTCAAGGGGGAAGAGTGGAGTATGTCAGATGAGAACTGGATTAACTACCAGCAGGTCATCATCAGCCTTGGCAGAGAGTGTAGAAATTGGGGGAATGGAAAAGCAGAACTGGATATGTATCAACTGATACATGATCATTCCGGGGGATAATGATGCCATTGTGTATACAGATGGTTCAGTGATCCGCGGTAAGAAATCTGGTTTGTGGGTTCTCTGCTCGGATACAGGGCAGAATTGTCTCCGCACATAGCGGGGCTTACAAGATACCAACTTCCAGCATGAGAATGGAGGTCGAGGCTGTTACTGCTGCCTTACGGTGGATGACTGAAACGTCATTAACAAAGGCTATCATTATGTCAGACTCTCAGGCCATGCTTCGGAAGGTTCGAAGTGGTTGGTTGCGGCATGAATGGAAAACATTCATAGAAGCGTCCAGTCTACAAGAGCTGGTGTGGATATACTGTCCTGGTCATGCTGGGGTGTGTTAATGAAAGAGCTGACAGACTAGCTTCAAGAGCGCCCATAGTGGTGACACAAGAAATGGATAAAGGAGATATACTGAGAACAATTAATGATCGACTTCTATAGAATGACACTGCAATAGATGAATCATCACGGTTAAGACTGCTGGAATGTATGATCAAACAAAAGGTTGGTAGAGATGGACTATGAGAGGATGCATCTGTCATGCTTACAACCAGCGATCTACAGGAACAGTCAGCATTCACACTCTTGGACATGTGATGATTAAGACTGAGCACTTATGGGTTTGCGCGGAGTGCAATGATGTCAATTCTTTCTAACAATAACAATTTCTAATTATAATTTGCCTGTCGCCACACGTACACCTTACAAGTCTCCACACATTTCTACTTATGCCCTACATGTCTACACATTTCTACTTATGCCCTACATGTCTCCACAAACATCTACTTAAGTCCTACATGTCTCCACATATGTCTACTTATGTTTCACATATCTCCACCTACCTCTATTTATGACCAAATGTGGTGCGTGTATTCAGGTTGTCAAAAATGGGTCTTAAATGGTGTCTACCTTTGCACAAGATTACTCTTGGCAGAGTTAGATATAGAAGGATAATGATGCTTCTATCTCAAGGTAGTTTTCACAAGATGTTTTCAGAAGTCAAGAACAATGCTGCATAGGGCAGAGCACTATTTACTTATAACTGATCCGTCGCCTTTTGTGAACAATTAAGCAAGGCGTTTAGCCCGTCCAAGCCCCCAGCTGGTGTAGATCCAGCAAAATTCTTTTATAAGTATTTGCTCTAGATGGCAATATATGTTTAGATGAATATATATTAAAGAGTCATGCTCATACGTTTGCTTTCCTACTTACAATAACTGAATAAACAATGATTGTTTTTTTTTAAATAACATGTAACACATTTAATAATCAATTAGTTTTACTTACTTACTTACTTAGTCGTTCCCCTTCTACCGTGAGGTGTAGAGGTTTGGAAGAGAGAGCGCCAGACTATTCCATCAGCTGTCTTCTTCCTGGCCTGGTTCCACTCTAGTCCTCGGTCCTTCAAAGGTTGTCTAATATTGTCCTCCCAGCGGACTCTGGGTCGTCCTGAAGGTCTGGATCCATGGCTCTTTGTTTCCCATGCCTGTCGTGATAGCCGATCTTCTCCCATTCTGCAGACATGGTCAAACCATCTTAGTTGGGACTGTTCTATTTGGGTCTGCAGCGGGTGGGATTTTAGGCCTTGACGTATCGTCTGGTTGCGGACCATGTCTCTTCTTGTTAATCAATTAGTTTTAAAAGATAAAAATAACGATGGAATTATGGCGAATTTTATGTCTTTTAAACGTGTCTACACTGAGACTTGGGATGCAGATGTTTTAAAAAAAATTGTCCTTTGGGCTGTTTCCTTTAATAAGAAATTAGCTGGTCTAAGCGAGTCCTGCAGCCGTGGTTTCGCCAATTCTTAAGTGATGAGGACATTTCTTCACACAACGCGTCCAATGTAGACGGTTAGTGTTTAATCCGTGCTTTTGACTCCGAACTAGTGGCGTCGAAACTTTAGTCTTACAGCCTCGGACCACAAACTTAAATGGAATCTACAGTCTCCTGACAGTTACAATGGACCCAGCAAGTTGATACGATGCGTCTAATCACTTGGTCTGAGGTTAATTTATAACCCCTCTTATGACTTGTGTTCTGATTCCTTAAGTTTCCAGTCATTGTATTTAAAAATGCGGGTTTACTTGGTTAAGTTTCAAAGTTGCCCAAATACTCTGATCTGTCACTTATAAACTTGGAATCCTGTGTCCGATCCTTCACTCTGACTGTGGTGAATTTCTAGCTTGAATTGGCGATGCAGTCTGATTTGTGTGTATCGATTTCGCTAGATTATATTTCCATTTCTCAGGTCAAGTCCCATAGTGTACGTTTAGACCAACTTGCCAATAAAAGTCAAAGTCTATTCTGGCTCAGTTGGTCTCTTGCCTGTTTGTCGCTGGCCCCGGAAATGAATTACGTCAAAGTCGCTTTAACTTCCTGTTTACTGTCTACATCAAAGGTGGCTAGACTGAAGTGATAAAAGCCTTTTCCGCAGACCTATCTAATCAACCTTGTATTACTATGATTCACATGGTGAAGCTTAAACAAGTATGGGAGCGGCCAGGCAAAAATGTAGGTGAATAAAATATGCCAAATAATAGGACAATCGTTGACGAATAGAAGAAATGAAGTGATACTGCCGGAGAGAACAAAAGTCAATGTAAAATAGCACAACTGATTCGTCACATATGGGCAACTACAACAGTAGTTGTTCTGGGGAAGACCTATCTAATGATTTCCGGAAGGTCTACAGAAATTGGGACGTTAACAAAGAAAGAGACATATTCGATTTAAGAACAAGAAGAAGAGAATGCGAACTCTCTCAACTAGACAGTTTTCTAGTAAATTATGGAGAGTATTATATTTTCTCATGACCTTAGCTTCTGCCCTTAGATCTCAATAAAGAAAGAGCGCCCAACTTTATCTAAGAGTGGGATTTTACCTCTATGTAAATATTTAACACCGACAGCACGAGTGATACATTAACGAAATAGATAATGATCAAAACGGTTATTGGTTGTATTAATTAAATAGTTACACTTATAGGGTTAGTTTAAAATAAAAACTGATGACGGTGGAAGAAAATTCACACACATATGAGATATAAATAATAAAGTTAGTTAAATACGAGAATGAACATATGTAAATAGTGAAATGATGGTGTGATATTTTAAGTGTTACCACACTGATGTCCAGTCTACACGGTTCCTGAGTCTATCAATGCTCCTCCACTGTATGATGATACACATGTATACATAGACAATCCAGTGCGGGTGTATAGTATGTCGTGTGGGTTTATCTCCAAGACTAGGATGTACTGATGAAAACCAGTGTAAAAGTGAGAACGTAGATGATACACTGTGTTTCAAAATTTGTAAATCTCTCTCTAGCGTTGATAAACCGTTGACTGTTGTCTCAGGAAAATTTCTGCTATCTGATCTCTGAAAGGCACTCACTTGACTTGAGCTCTTCACAAAATGATCTTCTAGTAGTAGAAACGTTTCGTGGATTGAAGCTAGTCAGAGTGAGTTTACGTCGTGCAATATATGATGAAAGTTGATGACTTCACTTGATGTTTTGACGTAGTCAGTAGCTGAACTTGTTACTCTGAGCTTGATATCTTGACGGATCAACCTGTGAATAAGTGATTTTGGTAAAATCAATTTGTGAGTATGTACTCATGATTCAAAAAATAAGCTTTTGGGAGTTGAACGTGATATAAATATGAAAATCAACTTGTGCGAGCGTTAACTTGTCTCAGGCAGTAAACTTTTGTGAGTTGAACTTGATATTTGTATATCGAATCAACTTGTGAGCACTTGATAAGCAGGTGACTAAAATGCTGCGCCAAGATCGTTTACAAATGCGGGCGAGACTTCCTTGTAACTTAGGAAGCGTAGGATGTCCTATCTTGGGATTTCTGCTTTGCAGACATACGCTTTGCTAGCTTCTTTCTGGTTAGACACCAGACACGTAATGTGCAGACACAGACTTCTGCTGGACTCCTTTTCCCTCCTCTATTCTCGGCCCTCTATTTTTTTCCATTTACATAAATGACCTTCCACTACACATCGAGCACTCATCCTGCGCCCTATTTGCCGATGACTGTACCATTTACACTAGTGATAAAAGTTGCAACAAGCTAGAAATATTATTACAAAGCGACACAGACAATCTTATTAAGTGGAGCAATGAAAACTGCATGCAAATAAATATCACTAAAACAAAATGTATGATAATATCAACTAGACAAAAATTACAAAACTCTTCGAAAACAACACTTCAGCTCTACATTGGAACCTCTTTAATTGAAAATGTAAATGAATATAAAACACTAGGACTCATAATTGACCAACATTTAAGTTGGAATTCGCATGTACAAGCACTGACCAAACAAACGGCACAAAAAGTTTACCAGTTAGTTAAAATCAAACATTTCCTAGATGAGGAGACACGAAAAATGTTCTATACATCCCAGATACAAACACATCTAGACTATTGTTCCACAATTTGGGATGGCTGCACCATGTCCAACACTAAAAGACTCTATTCATTACAAAAACGAGCAGTGCGCCTAATTTCAGACAAAAACCTTACACAGTGTGTAGACGCATATACATATCTTAACATATTACCACTAAGAAAGCACCTTCTCTTCAACAAAGCCAAACTTATTCACAAAATCTTGTCACATAACGCTCCAACGTATCTGTGGCCTATTTTCAAATACAGCGGAAGACGCAGTCAACGCTTAAATAAATTACACATGCCCAAGCCTAGGCTCGACTTATTCAAGAAAAGTTTAGCTTTTTCTGCTGCTCATCTGTGGAATACTCTTCCACACGACTTAAAAAATACTCTTAGTCCATATTCATTCAATCACAGTGATAAGTCTCCTTTCTCTTCTTGAGGGTAACTGTGTATACCAGGCATGCTGTAAAGTACTGCTTTCATTCTCCTCACGCAAACCAGTGGTGAATATGATGGAGGCTCCAGGGGGAGCAAAGGTCAACTCAACCGACGCATGGTTATGCCAATATGGAGTGTGAGTGTGAAGTGTGAGTTAGGCAAATGGTGGACTGTTCGTGTGTTGACCCGTATAAGGCACTCATTCACTCATTACGTTATGTCACCAATGCAGACCACTGTAGTCGTTTCAATAGTTTAATTGGACGCACACACTTGACAGATTGGGCACAGTTACAGGAACATGAGTCGACATAGACAGCATAATATTGATCAATGGACTACCGTCCTAAATTAGCATTCATGAAGAATAATCTTGCAATGGAACATCTGTAAACACCAAGATTTCCATAGTTTATAAATACAGTCAGTAGACCTTACTGACCGAGCATGTCAATTAAGCAATACTGTTCAAACTTGACTCCTAAACAAGATCTCTTTCTAGCGAAGATTCCTTTAGGTAAATTACAGCAAATATCTGTGAAGATAATGTTAATTTCTTTATAATAGTGATCTCTCAATCATCACCTGATAATAAGGAAGTTTTCCCGTTCTCTGCTAAAGATTTACAATAAGTAGAATTCCAAAATCAATCGAATTCCACAATGGCTGCTGGTTCCCGGTTGAGCATCACTCACTATACGGGTGTATTGCCAAATCTTCAATCGAAGCTTTGTTCATCAACAATAAATGATTCTACAAGGATCAGCATATTCTGTCCTTATAGTTGCTGCATATAAACATATTTAGTGCTGCTAGAGAATATGTCGTCCCGACATATTCATAGGGAAGTTCATGTGAACGTCTGCCCATCTTAAGCCTAGGAATGAACGAAGTCAGCAAAAGTACGTTTTTTTACCTGGACATAAGAAATACACTAGCAAGCACAAAAACGCTCTCCCGGCGTTATAGAATCACAACTGGGGAACTCATGGACTAAACGATCCTGGAAGAAACTATCTTCGTCCCCAGAATAACTTAAAGAGATCACAAACTCTTGGGCATCTCTCCGACATGACTTCCCGCCCTAGGCCTTGACAACCGAAGAACCCTCTACCCAATCTTCATCCGCCGAAAACACCTGACCCCTTAAAGTACAGTACAGGAACAAATAGTTCCACTAAAACATACTAAGATATCAAGATATAAGACATACTCGTCCTACATAGACAAGCACTACACATAGATTCGGGCCATAGACATTCTGAAGCACGAACAATCTATTCCTAACCAAACACAGAATAGATTCAAGTAAGTCTAAATTCCTCCGCCGAGTTCTATTTTTTTAAGAACGCTACAAAGAGCGATAACTCACATAATGACTACTTATTGCCCAATCTCAGTTTCGTCCCTCAAGACCAAAACATGCATTGAAAGATGAATATATCTTCATCAGACAATTAAAACATTTTACATGGTATGCGTAATCCGTGCGCCAAAAAAATATGTGCGCAACACAGACTTTTCAAATACATCATGAGTGCAGATTATATGCCACCCTAATTTCGTTATGTTCTAAAATAATTATATAACATCATATGTAGGTTTTAAAGTTAATTTTGTCCTGTTTAGTATAAATTATGATACGCATCTGTAAATCTGTGTAACTGTTATTGTACTGTTACAATGTTGGAATTTTATTTTATTGTACTTTTTTGTTATTTTATTATTTAAGTAATATTTAGGATACGTGTGAGAATAAATGGATTCAATATGGAAGATGAGAGAAAGGAAGGGCAGAATGTTAGACGGGCCTGCGTGCCCAATTCTAAACCCTTTGAAAATAAAGTTCGTTCGTTCGTTCCGCAAAATCTGTAAGAACACTATAAAATTACACTCCACAGATATGAATCAAATATCCACACAGGAATGAAATGTTAGAACAGCTGTACATAGGCTATGCGATAAGGACAACTCACGCGCCGCGATTTTGAAAACTATGTACTACCGTTCTGTCAAACTTCCCGTTACTTTTCTAGTTGCCCTATATTTCAGATATTGTCGCCTGTTGGTCTGACTCCGCAATCAGTCTAATAACGAGGTGACCATCCTGCATTATCATGATGTGCTGTACGAAATTCACGACATCGCTAAAGCTGGTGAGCTCTCGCAACCAACATTTTTAAGTCCGTGCTACGGGTTCGTTTTGCGACACAAATCGTTGTTTTCGATTAGCCGCCCAAAACAAGAATCACCAGCCCTCTGTCACAAAGCCTTGTGTCATTTGTTTGCCTCGCGTGACGTGCGTGCTTTTGTGGGCTCATTATCGAGAACCGGTTTCCGTAATCTCATTGTTCCTTATCTCGCTAGGTAATCAGTATGTCGGATCTCGAAGTTTATCGTCTGGCAAAAATCATTAATGGGTGCGACCCGAGTTCTTTGTTGTTTTGTTTAAACAGTGGATTAGCCCTGAAAAGACTTCTCTCTATTCCCAAGCCGGGCGTTCCAAAGTAATCAATACTCGTCTAATGTGGTCAGGTGTTTTACCAAGATTTTAACGAGGCAATGTGGGTTCCAAAAGATAGTGCAAGGTGGGAAAATAAATCAAAGCAACGTTTAAGTATAAGCCGTGATTAAGACAGATTTTTTTCACAATGACGAAAAAGTAAAAAGAGAGAGAAAACAAAAGAAAGATGTTGGAAAAGGTGCAGAATGATCAAGAAAGACCTACTATACGACACCAACATGTCTTCGTATACGTCTACTTATGTTCTACGGGTATCTACATATTTCTATGTATGTCCTACATGTATTTACATATTTCTTCTAATATCCTACATGTATCCACATACTTCTACTTATGTCATACATGTATTTACACACTTCTATTTACGTCTTACATGTATTTACATACTTCTACTTATTCCCACTTGTGTTTACTTACTTCTACTTATGCCCTATATGTCTCTACATGTTTTTATTCATGTCCTACATGTCCCCCACATACTTCTACTTTTGTTGCACATGTCCCTACATACTTATACTTACGTCCTACGTGTCTGAACATTCTTCTACTTATGTTCTACATGTCTCCACATAATTCTGCTTATGTCCTACATGACCCCACTTATGTCTGCTTATGTCCAACATGTCCCCAGATACTTCTACTTGTGTTGTACATGTGTCAAAATACATCTACTTATGTTCTACTTGTCTCAAAATACATCTACTTATGTATCACATGTCCCCACACACTTTTACTTATGTTCTACGATCTTCACAAACTTCTACTTATGTCCTACATGTCTCCACATACTTCTAATTATGTCCTACATGTCCCCACATATTTATCTGTATGTTGCAATACCAACAATCTCTACGACATTAACTACCATTGTCCCTAACTATGTCAAACATTTAACTTGTCTATAAAGTTAGAAAGAGACTGACATGAGCATAAAGATAGTTTATCATCAAGTCAAAAACCACAGCTGTCCACAACATGATGAGATTTTTCTGAACAACAACAACAGTTTGTTTGAGAAGGATGAGGTTATGACGACATTATCTTCACGACTGGTGATGTAGGCGATCATGCATCTCCACAACTTACTGTCTCCAGTACTATTTATCAATGTTGTTGCTTACTTCTCTCCATATCGTGATGCCACAATGTCCAGTACCTTCTCACTTTGTCTTCGTCTCTTTCTTTTTCCTTCAATCTTTCCTGTTGTCACAATAACGTGAAAGGCACAGATTTTATAAGTTAAAGCTTCCTACTTTACGTGACTGTCCTTGGATTGGGCCGTATTTATTGTCATTGCAAATGCAAGACGCACATGATATTGACTCTTAAAATCAAACGGCATGTCAGTCATAATCAGAGGAATTTGGAATGAATGTATCTCCTCTGGCAAAACATATTAATAGTGTTGCTTCTACCATGCTTGACATGAGGTTCGTAATACATAATTTGGTTCTTTTATGCAATGAAGGCGGATCCGGATTTGGCAGCAACATTATAGGTGCCCATAATTTTGTAAATACGTTAAGCAGTGACGATGAAATTGATTCCAATGATTTGAAGAAATCAGTTAGATAAAATACACGTGACTTATGTGACTTTGTTCTTCTAGTATTTTACTTATGTGACTTTGTTCTTCTAGTATCTTACTTATGTGACTTTGTTCTTCTACAGTAGTATCTTACTTGTTTGTTTTTGTTTTTCTAATGTCTTACTTATGAGGCTTGGTTCTTCTAGTATCTTACTTATGTGACTTTGTTCTCCTAGTATCTTACTTATGTGACTTTGTTCTTCTAGTATCTTCCTTATGTGACTTTGTTCTTCTAGTATCTTACTTATATGACTTTGTTCTTCTAGTGTCTTACTTGTTTGTTTTTGTTCTCTTAGTGTCTTACTTATGAGACTTTGTTCTTCTAGTACCTTACGCATATGACATTGTTCTTCTAGTATCTTACTTATGTGACTTTGTTCATCTAGTGTCTTGATTATGTGACTTTGTTCTTCTAGTATCTTACTTATGTGACTTTGTTCTTCTAGTATCTTACTTATGTGACTTTGTTCTTCTAGTATCTTACTTGTATGTTTTTGTTTTTCTAGTGTCTTACTTATGAGGCTTGGTTCTTCTAGTATCTTACTTATGTGACTTTGTTCTCCTAGTATCTTACTTATGTGACTTTGTTCTTCTAGTATCTTACTTATGTGACTTTGTTCTTCTAGTATCTTATTTATGTGGCTTTGTTCTTCTAGTATCTTACTTGTTTGTTTTTGTTTTCTTAGTGTCTTACTTATGAGACTTTGTTCTTCTAGTATCTTACGCATATGACATTGTTCTTCTAGTATCTTACTTATGTGACTTTGTTCATCTAGTGTCTTGATTATGTGACTTTGTTCTTCTAGTATCTTACTTGTTCGTTTTTGTTTTTCTAGTGTCTTACTTATGTGACATTGTTCTGCTAGTATCTTAGTTATGTGACTTTGTTCTTCTAGTATCTTACTTATGTGAATTTGTTCTTCTAGTATCGTACTTGTTTGTTTTTGTTTTTCTATTGTCTTACTTATGAGACTTTGTTCTTCTAGTATCTTACGCATGTGACATTGTTCTTCTAGTATATTACTTATGTGACTTTGATCATCTAGTGTCTTGCTTATGTGACTTTGTTCTTCTAGTATCTTACTTATGTGACTGTTTTTCTAATGTCTTACTTATGTGACTTTGTTCTTCTACTGTTTTACTTATGCAACTTTGATTTTCTACTATGTTGCTTATGTGAATTTGTTCTTCTAGTGTCTTAGTTATGTGACTTTGTTCTTCTAGTGTTTTACTTATGTCGCTTTGTTCTTCTAGTATCTTACTTATGTCACTTTGTTCTTCTAGAATCTTACTTATGTGGCTTTGTTATTCTACTATGTTACTAATGTGACTTTGTTCTTCTAGTATCTAACTTATGTGATTTTGTTCTTCTTGTATCTTACTTATGTGACTTTGTTCTTTTAGTGTCTTACTTATGTGACTGTGTTCTTCTAGTTTCCTACTTATGTGACTTTGTTCTTCTGGTATCTTACTTATGTGACTTTGTTCTTCTAGTGACTTACTTATTTGAGTTTGTTCTTCTAGTATTTTACTTTTGTGCCATTGTTCTTCTAGTATGTTGCTTATGTGACTTTGTTTTTCTGGAATCTTACCTATGCTATTTTGTTCTTCTAGTATCTTAATTATGTGACTTAGATTTTCTAGTATCTTACTTATGTGTCTTTGTTCTTTTAGTATCCTACTTATGTAACATTGTTCTTCTAGTTTCTTACTTATGTTACTTGATTCTTCTAGTGTTTTAATTATGTGAATTTGTTCTTCTAGTATGTTAATTATGTGACTTGGTTTTTCTGGAATCTTACCTATGTGATTTTGTTCTTCTAGTATCTTACTTAAGTTACTTTGATCTTCTAGTATCTTACTTATGTGTCTTTGTTCTTCTAGTGTCTTACTTATGTAACAATTCTCTTCTAGTTCTTACTCATGTTACTTGATTCTTCTAGTGTTTTACTTACATGACTGTGTTTTTCTATTATCTCAATTATTTGACTTTGTTCTTCTAGTCTTACTTACGTGATATTTTTTCTTCTAGTGTTTTACTTATGTGACTTTGTTCTTCACCTCTACACCTCACGGTAGAAGGGGAACGACTAAGTAAGTAAGTAAGTAAGACTTTGTTCTTCTAATACCTTACTTATGTGACTTTGTTCTTCTAGTATCTTACTTATGTGACTTTGTTCTTCTAGTATCTTACTTGTTTGTTTTTGTTTTCCTAGTGTCTTACTTATGAGACTTTGTTCTTCTAGTATCTTACGCGTATGACTTTGTTCTTCTATTATCTTACTTATGTGACTTGGTTATTCTATTATCTTACTTATATGACTTTGTTCTTCTAGTTTCTTACTTATGTGACGTTGTTCTTCTAGTGTCTCAATTATGTGACTTTTTTTCTAGTATCTTCAAAAGTAGTAGACCACAAACTGAGGAAAGAACAAGCAGTATACTTAAAAAAGATGATTTTCTGTACACTAAAGAAGATGAATGTGTGTACTACAGAAGATAATTTTCTGTACAATAAAGAACATGAGTGTCTGTATCCTGAAGAAGATGATTTTATGTACACTAAAGTAGATGAGTGTCTGTGTACTGAATAAGATGATTGTCTGTACACTAAAGAATATGAGTAACTGCACTCTAAAGGAGACGTGTGTTTGCAAATTGAAGGATTTGAGTATCTACCCACTGAAAAAAGATGTGTATCTGCTCAATGGAGGACATAAGTGTATGTACAGTGAAGAAGATGAGTGTTTGAATTGAAGGGGATGAGTATCTGAACAATGAAGGACATGAATGTCTATACAGTGAAAGAGATGAGTCTCTTCTCATTGAAGATGATGAGTGTCTGCACATTGAAGGAGATGAGTCTCTTCTCACTGAAGGAGATGAGTGTCTACACATTGAAGGAGATGAGTATCTACTCACTGGAGGAGTTGAGTGTCTGCACATTGAAGGAGATGAATGTCTGCACATTGAAGGAGATGAGTCTTTTCTCACTGAAGGATATGAGTATTTACACATTGAAGGAGATGAGTCACTTCTCACTGAATTAGATGAGTGTTTGCAGATTTAAGAAGATAAGTATCTTCTCACTGAAGGAGATGCATGTCTACACAGCGAATTAGATGAGTGTCTGTTCACTGAAGGAGATGAGTGTCTGCACATTGAAGGAGATGAGTGGCTGTTCACTGAAGGAGATGAGTGTCTGCACACTGAAGGAGATGAGTATCTGTTCACTGAAGGAAATGCGTCTCTTCTCAATGAATTTTATGAGTGTCTGCACATTGAAGGAGATGAGAATATGTTCACTGAAGGAGATAAGTGTATGCACACTGAAGGACATGAATATCTGTTCACCGAAGGAGATGAGTGTGTGCACACTGAAAGAGATTAGTATATGTTCACTGAAGGAGATTAGTGTCTGCACATTAAAGGAGATGAATGTCTGCACAGGGAAAGAGACGAATGTCTGCACATTGAAGGAGATGAGTGTCTGCACATTAAAGGAGATTTGTGTCTGCATATTGAAGGAGATGAGTGACTGCACATTGAAGGAAACGATTGTGTGCTCATTAAATGAGATGAGTTTCTGCACATTAAAGGATACGAGTGTTTGCGCAGTAAGGGAGACGAGTGTCTGCATATTGAAGGAGATGAGTGTCTGAAAACTGAAGGAGATTAGTGTCTAAAAGCTGAATGAGATGAGTATCTGTTTACTGAAGGAGATGAGTATCTGTTGACTGAAGTAGATGAGTATCTGCTCACTGAAGGAGATGAGTATCTGTTCACTGAAGGACATGTGTGTCCACACACTGAAAGGGACTAGTGTCTGCACATTGAAGGAGATGAGTGTTTGCACATTGAAGGAGATGAGTGTTTCCACATTAAAGGAGATGTGTGTCTGCACATTGAATGATATGAGTGTCTGCACATTAAAGGAGATAATCGTTTTTACACTGAATGAGATGAGTGTCTTTGCATTGAAGAAGATGAATGTTTAAACATTGAAAGAGAAGGGTGTCTGCACACTGAAGGAGATGTGATTCTGCTCACTGAAGGACGAGTGTATGCACATTGAATGAGATAAATGTCTGTACACTAAACGAGATTAATGTCGTCACAGTGCAGGACATGAGCGTCTACACATTGACAATGATTGTCTGCACATTAAAGGAGATGAGTATCTGTTCACTAAAGGAGATGTGTGTCTGCACATTGAAGGAGATGAGTATCTTCTCACTGAAGTAGATGAGTGTCTGCACATTGAAGGAGATGAGTATCTTCTCACTGAATGAGATGAGTGTCTGCACACTGAAGGAGATGAGTGTCTGCATACTGAAGGAATTGAGTGTTTATACATTGAAGGACAAGAGTGTCAGCACAGTAATGGGGATGCGTGTCTGCACATTGAAGTAGATGTGTGTTTACACACCGAAGGACAAGAGTGTTTCCACACTGAAGAAGATGAATGTCAGCACACTGAAATAGATGAGTACCTGCACACTGAAGAAGATGAAAGTTTACACATTGAAATAGGTGATTGTCTGCAAAATAAAAAAAGATGTTTGTTTAAACAATAAAGGAGATAAGAGACTGCTTACTGAAGGAGATGAGTGTCTGTACACTGAAGGTGATGGGCAACTGAGCACTGAAGGTCATAAGTGTCTGACCAAAGATGGTGATGAGTGTCTGCACGGTGAAACAGATAAGTGTCTGCATACTAATCGAGATGGTCGTCTGCACACTGAAGGTGAAGAGTGTTTACACATTGAAAGAGAAGAGTGTCTGCCCACTGAAGTAGATTAATGTATGTGCATTGAAAGAGATAATAACTAAAATCATCAGCGGAAAACGAGGTACAAATAATATTACATTAGTAAGAGATAAGCAAGGAAAGCTCATATCGGCAGCAGAGGACATGAAACAAGATGGGCAGACATTCCACGAAAAGAAGAAATCATTACTGAAATCAAAGGGTTAAAGAATGGAAACGCTCCTGGCTATGATTACTTAAATGCAGAGCTAATTAAGAAAGACACTGAGCTAGCTGCAGAACTAATGAAACTACTATTTGTACAAGTCTGGAAAACAGGGACAACACCAACGGAGTGGAACAAATGAATAATTGTCAAATTGCACAAGAAGGAAGATCTTGCAGACAGTAGTAGGGAATGGCGGAAACAGGTATGATTCTGGTGGAGCCGATGGTGGAGCGCTGGTAGAGCATGACTTTTATATAGCAAAAAATGGTGGCGCGCTGGTGGAGCAAGATGGCGGACTTGAGCTAACAAGGGGAGGTTATTTTTAGACTTTGAGATAACAAGAAGAGGAGGGACAAGATGGCGGACTTGAGGTAACAAGAAGACGATGTTTATATAAGGAAAATGTTTCAAGATGGTTGTTTTTTTATATATTGTTGTTGTTAGTATAGCCAACTTAGGTAGTGGTTGTGTTAGACAAACAACATTTAGACTTTTAGACGATAGGATATATTTACATAACAAGAAGACGATATGTATACGTTATATTTAGACAAATAGTTATACAAACAGTTAGACAAACAGTTAGACGATATATTTAGACAAACAATTAGACGATATATAGGTAACAAAAAAGCGTTTTAGTTAATATAGTTTTTATTTTATATTCAATAGTGTTTTTGTGGTATCAAACAGGAGTATATATATAGTATTTTTTAACGTAATACATTGTACAGTAATTTTGTAGCAAATGAATATATAATTATATGGTGTATATGGTGACATTATCAAACATTGATATTTTCACATATGAATGTACAATAATACATATATATATAGGTAGATGTATGTATATCACAGATTTTTTATACATTATCACAGGGGTACAGGCCAGACCTTGAGGGATATGTGTCGTCACATTGTCGTCACATTGTCGTCACGTCGTAAGAAATAGAGGTGTTGTATATACCTGTAGGTATCTGAAAGAGACAGTTTAAATGTTGAGGGGTGATGTGGTGACGTTGTCGGGGTGCACTTGTCGTTTTATGTAAAAGTAAGACAGGGCGTTGCGGTGTTGTTCGTATGTGTAGATGGAGGAATTGTGTGCCCGGAACCCGATATTTTTCCCGCCCTGTGCTTGTTGTGTATTGAGGACGTCTAGGAATGTGTGTTTGTCTACTTTGTTGTGGTGTTTGTTGAGTCCTTTGGTGGTGGTTTTGTCGTAGTCGCCAAAACAGTGATATGTCTTGCTACAGAGGGAAACCATCCCTCTGCCTTCGTACTCTAATTTAAAAAGGCCCGGTGTCCGCTTGTCGAATAAGGTTTGTTCGCGGCATTTCTGACAAAGGGCGCGCGTTTTATTCTCGCTAGCTATAAAGTCGGGTCTATGGTCTTGACATACTTCGGCGGGGAACCACTGGTGGTAGGAGCTATAAAATTCCTGTCGCAAAGCGGGCTTAACAACGTCCGCTAAGTTGTCTGAACTAAGGGCCAAGTAAAGGCTGTCTGTGTCCGTCTCGCACAACTGAAAGTCTGACCTATCTACAAATTTATCTAAACAGTCGTAGTAAAATTCTAACATGCGTAATTTAGCGTATTGGTAGACGAAAAATGCTATCTGAACGGGGAGGTCCCAACATATAGTCTGTTTCAGTTTCTCTACTTCGAATATGTCGTCCGTCACTAACGTCATTTTCCTAAAGCGGGAGGAGTTTATTTGGTCAGAGGTACCCTCGCCCATCGTATACGAGACATCCACGTGCTTCGCTTTATTGGTTAATGTCTTGCCGTAGGCCGCGTTACCTAGCAGTTTCATGGTCTCGCTGGTAATGGCGTAGGCAGGATCAGTATCACCCTGTCGACGCGCGTTCGAAACAGTGTCCCCAAACTGCTTGAAACACGTCACGGGTGTATACTCAAGCACCTGGTAGATACAGGTGACTTCTAAGCCTTTGGTTAGGTACCAGCGAAGCAGAGGTGTCGTCAGGAGAATCTTTTTGCCCACATAACTCCCGATCAACGTCCGTCTGGGGGTAGTCAGGAGTTTATGTTTTTCGGCGTATTACCGCATGAAAGGCCCAATATCTTCCCTCGTGACGTCGACATTCTTAAAAATGGACGTCATCTCAGAGAAATGGTCTTTTAAAGAGTCGGGGACATGGATGTCACACTCGACTAGGCCAAACAAGGTCTCGTCCAGCACCGAGGCGAGAATATTTTCTTTTGTCAGGGGGTACCGACATTTGGTGTAAGATGGTTTCTGGTTCGGGAAGGTGGCGTTCAGAAAACCACGGATTGATGGGTCGGTTTTCTTCAACGCCTGCCACTCGCATTCCCACATTTCTACCAATTTGACGTTGCAATGGCCCCGTAAATAAGAACTTGTTTCCACCGTCTTTGCGTACAACTCAGCCAATGGTTTGTTGTTGACTGGGTTAACGTCACGACCGGCGGTTAGTGGGCAGTTAGGGTGGCCGTGGAATAGGCACCCATGGAACTGGTAGGCGGTCTGAGAGTATTTGTCCCAACCGTCTACCCTAACGCATACATCACCCAACGCCTTCTCACGTCCGTTAAACTGGGTTTTTAAGGTCACTTTTTTTTGGTGGGAGACCCAAGCCAAATAGTCGTGGCACTGCACGGTATATTTGTGGAGTTTGTGGTGCTTGAAACCATCATCCTTGTACCGTCTAACCGGAAAGTCAGTGGGCATTTTCTGCATTATCGCCCACAAATAAAGGGCGTTGGCATCAAAACCTTTAATGGCTTGAACCGTTTTGCTACCTCTAATGCGGGTTTTGCCTTGCTCGTGGAACCTGTGAAAAATAATTGAGGGTCCCCCGACGATGTTTTGGCGCAAGATGTTATGCAAATCTACCTCCTGCTTCGAGCATAAAGAAAACATGACGTTGGGCGGGAGGGTTTTGAAGAGGTACTTTAACGTGACACCGGGCACGGAGATCGCATCTTTAAACATGTCTACACCTAGGCGCGCGTAAAAACTAACTTGTCGGTCTAACGCTGCCAGGAAGGGGACCACGTATTTATTGTTGTACCACGTCAGAAAGTCGCGTAACGTGGTCATGTGGTTCTCGACCCACACCTTCTGGCACTCGGCGTACTCGTCGGTGGAAATGTTAGTGTTTTTAAGTTTGGAAAAAAATGCCGAGTGGGGTGGTAACGCGGTTTCATCTAACTTTGCTAAATCTGTTATGTACTCGTAACAAAAATACCCTTTGGTTTCTTTGACATTGTACGCCGCGAGATATTTGCTATAGCTAAAACCGTGGGCTAGGTAATTGACTATATCTAAAAACTTTAAGTCGCTAGTGGCAATACACATAAAATTATTATTTCGCTTGACTAAAAATTGGAAGTCTTCCCCCATGAAATATCGGATGAGATACGGTTTGATTACGTTCACGTCGTACTTACCCGAATTGAAACCTAACACCGCTAGCTGCCCCAAATAACCCTCTAATCTAGCAAGGAGCCCGTCTGAATTACCGATCGTCTCTAAAACCTTGAGTTGTGTGCAAACGTCGTCAAAATACGCACGCAGAATCTCATAAGAGGCCGCGGCAATTTTGAGCAGATGGTCAGCCATCCTATTGACCAACTCCTGTGGATCACCCGTTGTGATAAAACACACGGGGGCTTCAAAACCGGGGACGTTAGAAGCCACCGAACACGACAAGGGGACGTGTTTGGCTGTGTAGGTAGTGGCATTACCACTTGACTCTAGAGTGTTCTCAAAAAAACACTCGTAGTCAAACGCGGCTCTATAAGGGAAGACGAATTTTGTGTCTACGTCTATGCCCTCCTCCTTGATTAAGTCCCAAATGGTCTCTGGAGGATTATACACACCACCTCTAAATGTTTCTCTTCGCTTAGAGCCGGTACAGCGCTTTTCATGGCGCACCAGTCGGTAATACTCCTGCCACAACTTACCGCAATCGGGACACGAAAAAGAGTTACTGGCCCTATCAATATCTGCTATGTACATGAAGTGGTTCTTAAACATTAACAGACGCAACGTATCTGTAAAAGTGTCACTACCTCTAAGTTTGGGGGTCAGGTTTTCCTCATCGTCAAATTCAAAAACGTCAATATTTACGTTAAAACATTTTTCTAATTGGGGCATATCGTTTAAACTAACCCCGGGGAGATCGATGAGGGACCTAAGTCCCTGCTGTGTTTGCCGCTGTTCGACAAGCCGGCGCGTGCTTATTCTAACGTTCTTAACGGCACCACCCCTAAAAACGGCTAGACATCTAAAAAGCAAAAGTTATCACTGTATGGTTTGGAGCTTGAGTCGTGTTGTAGTGTATGGATGTGGTGATTGTTCGTGATGAAAGAGGGAATGTCTTGTATGCAGCAGCCGATGGGAAAGTCTTGGATATGGTACAGATAGAACGATGTCGCTGGGATGGCCTCGACAAAGTATTTTGTGTTTGGTCTATTTAACTGTGCTTGTGTGACAATATCGCTATCGTGTAACTGTGAGAGAAAAGCTTTGAAATCTGTGATGTTGTTGACTAAGTGTGGCTGATCTAAGACGACTGTGTTATTCGAGGAAGCGTGAAAGAAGCGAAGGTCATTTGTTTCTCTGTGTCTCAGGATAATGTGAAAACTGTAGTTTATTTTGAATCTTTTTGTCTGTTGTGTAAATACAGGGAGCAAGAGACTTTCCCAGTCCATATTTTCTGTTGGTCTGTTGAAAAAAGTGAATGTGGATAAATATTTATGTTTATTGGAGTGTGTTTTAATAGCTTGCCAGTTGTCAATGTAGACTTGTCGTATGTCAGCCTGTAAGTCTTCTAAAGAGTCTGCTTCTGACGACAAGCGGGTTTTTTTTATATGGGTTTGGGTACTGGTCATGGGGCGTTTCTTGGTCTGGCCTGTTTTTGGTGGGTGGGATGGGATGGGGCTTGAAGTTGTTGTTGTGCTCGTTGCTGGTGTGGTGCCTGCTGCAGCAGGTGATGTCTTTGTGCTCGTTGATGGTGTGGTGGTCCCTGTTGGTGATGTCTCTTGGTGCGTTGAGGCTGATGATAAGTCTGTGGTGGCACCTGATGTTAGTGTCTGTTGGTGCCCCGATGATGATGCTGGTTGGTGGGTTGATGATTCGGCGCCTGCTGGGGCACCTGATTTTGGTGTGGGGACAGTCTGATGTTGTTGGATTCTGTGGGCCTGTAAACTATCAGTACGTGTAAAGTCTTTGTTACAAATGTCACAGCTAAAACGAGGCATTGCGTGGACTGTATTGACGTGGCGTAATAATGCATCACGGCGGGTAAATGTTTTACCACAGCGAGGACACGTCAGACTGTGCCCTGGGGCAGTGGTGGCCCCCGCTGGCTTGTCTATAGCGCCCGCCGTTGCAGTGGTGGTCCCCACTGAGTTGTCTATAGCGCCCGCCGGTGCAGTGGTGGTCCCCAGTGGGACGTTTATAGCGGCCCCCGGTGCAATGGCTTCCGCTGTGGAGGATCTCGGGGCCGCTGGGCCATGAAAGACCTCAATATGTTGTTGGAGTGCATCACGACTTGTGAATATTTGAGGACACACACGACAGGGGTGTGTCGGTGCAGCATGTACTGTCCGCATATGTCTCGTTAGGTTGCTTTGACGAGTAAAAGATTTGCTGCATTGGCCACAAGTGTAGTCTTGATATGCTGACATTTCTGTGAAATAGAAACGAAAACACATTACTCACACATAAAATTAAATACAAAGAAAGAGAGAAAGAAAGAGAAAGACAGAGAAAGATAGAAAGAAAGAAAAAAAAGAAAGAAAGAAAGAAAGAAAGAAAGAAAAAGAAAGAAAGAAAAAGAAAGAAAGAAAAAAGAAAGAAAGAAAGAAAGAAAGAAAGAAAGAAAGAAAGAAAGAAAGAAAGAAAGAAAGAAAGAAAGAAAGAAAGAAAGAAAGAAAGAAAGAAAAAGAAAGATAGAAAGAAAGAGCGAGAGAGTGAGACAATGAGAAAGAGAATAAAATACATATATGTAACAATCAGTTAAATAGAGAGAGAGTGAGACAGAGAGACAGAGAGAAAAAGAGAGACAGAGAAAAAGAGAGAGAGAGACAGAGAGAGAGAGAGAGAAGAGAGAAGAGAGAGAATAAACACAGTGTTATTTCTTATTCTATGTGAAAGAAATTACCCCGCGCGCGCGCTGTGCAAAGATAGCGATTTAAAACCACGCGCTCACGATACAAGTGATGCCCTATCGTTTAAAATTTGTGTTATAACAAGATCTTGTGTAGTTCAGTACTGTTAAAAAATATGGTATTCTTTATTTTATTTCTTTATTATGTGGAAAAAAAATATTCATCACGCTCGAGTTTAGTTTGTAGTATTGCACCATCAGTTGAAATCCAGGTTGAGTAATCTCACATAAATGAACAAAAATATGTTATGTCCGGATTTAACATAAAACAATTTAGTATCTGAGTTAACACAGATAGACTATTTTGAAACAGATTTTTTAGCAACAAGGGCTAGCGAAAAATCGAATATACAGACATACCTTTTAAATAGAAAAGAGATATTTAATACGACACACGCAAAAACAAGCAACTAAAACTTATATATTCTCTAAATAGAAATAATTTAACATCTTAACAAAACATAATGGTTCGATCCCCAGATGAGGCGGAAAAATTTTTAGGCCACAAACGGCTCCTGGGTCGACCCAGCCCCGAATGGGTACCAGAGCTACTCTGGGAAGGTTAAGGCGGCCGGCGTGATGCCGACCACATCACCCCTCGTGTGCCGACGGTCAAAATAATATGGGCCTAACACCATATTCCCAATATGCCTCAATGGGCGTGTAACGGGTTCCTTTACCTTTTTTTTTTTTTTTTTAACAAAACATACGAATGAAACAGAATAACTTACTGTTAGTTGTCTTGTTTTCGGAATTTCTTGATCTCAACGTCTGATTTTTTTCTTCAAAAAGACTGATCCGATCTGAGCGGTGGCTGGTTACAGAATGAGATATCTAAATCATTTCTTCCTTATATCAAAAGATTTTGAGACAAACACTAGTGTGAATACAGAAAGATTCGGATGTGTATTCATCCGCGCGCCAGGTTTAAGGAGCGATTCGGTTCGAACGTCCGTGGTACGTTCGCTGTTTAATTACGGGACATCTATGTTTATCCACCTGTTATTACTGGCAAACAGTTGCCTGTAAATTATCACGTCCCGTTAAGAAATAACTCACCAATGTTTAATTACTGTCCAGGTGTTATGAAACAGCCTGTTTCACCTGGTAATACGATACCTAAACAAACAGCACTGCTGCTCATTCGTCGTTCGTTTGCCACGGACAATTATTGATGAATATTGACAATTCGTTTACACAGACACAGCTATTTATAACTTGACTGTGGAGTTTCTACATTAGCAAACATTTGTGACACGTACCAAGATAAAATTAGCAAACATTTTGTTTGTGACACGGACAGATGTCTGGTTGTCGAGAAAGAAAAGGCATTACCCGTATTTTAACATCGGTTTATAAAAAATATCTAAGTAGTTTGAAATAAATTGAGACACATTTCTTCTTATCTAAACCATATATATTAAAAGAGAAAGGCATTTGGCACATTTTATCAAATGTTTTCGAAACACCAATGTCCCTCTGTATATAAAAATATATTGTTTGAAAATACTAATATATAAAAAATATATCCAGAACAAGATACAAATCATGTCTTTAAAAAAGCAAGCTTTAAAATAACTAAAAAGAGAGAGAGAGAGCGAGAGAGAAAGACAGAGAGAGACAGAGAGAGACAGAGAGAGACAGAGAGAGATAGAGAGATAGAGAGATAGAGATAGAGAGAGAGAGAGAAAGAGAGAGATAGAGAGAGATAGAGAGATAGAAAGACAGAGAGAGAGAGAGCTAGATAGAGAGAGAAAGATAGAGAGAGAGAGCGAGAGAGAGAGAAAGACAGAGAGATAGAAAGACAGAGAGAGAAAAAGACAGAGAGAGAGACAGAGAGAGAGCGAGATAGAGAGAGAAAGACAGAGCGAGAGAGAGAGAGAGATAGAGAGAG
Organism: Oreohelix idahoensis; assembly: GCA_024509875.1. NCBI lineage: Eukaryota > Metazoa > Mollusca > Gastropoda > Stylommatophora > Oreohelicidae > Oreohelix > Oreohelix idahoensis. The sequence continues at coordinate 61,612 of JAMPIV010016484.1, read as the reverse complement.
ACAGAGAGAGAGAGACATTTTTAGACTAAAACATTAAAGGAGAGAGAGATAGAAAACAAAAAAAAGAGATATTTTTGCTAACTTTTAACACACGAATTTGTTTAAAAGTGTATGTTGTCGTATTCTTGACCAGTGATTCTTACGTTTTTTTTATTCTCAATATATGTTGGTATCAGAGATTTTTATTCTCACAGTGATTCCCAATGTGATTCTCAATATATGTTGGTTGAGTTCTTATATTTTGTTACACAGTGATTCTCACGTTTTTTTATTCTCAATACATGTTGGTTGAGTTCTTATATTTTGTTACACAGTGATTCTCAAATTCTTGATTCTCAATACATGTTGGTTGAGTTCTTATATTTTATTTTCACAATGATTCTCAAATTCTTGATTCTCAATACATGTTGGTATCAGTGATTTTTATTCTCACGTTACTCCAAAGGTTCTCACAATGTTTTACACTTCCCACCTTGTTTGATTCTCAATACATGTTGGTTGAGTTCTTACATTTTGTTACACAGTGATTCTCACGTTTTTTTTATTCTCAATACATGTTGGTTGAGTTCTTACATTTTTTTATTTTATTCTCACAATGTTTTACACTTCCAAAATTCTTGATTCTCACGTTACTCCAAAGGTTCTCACAATGTTTTACACTTCCCACCTTGTAGATCAGGGATTCTCAATACATGTTGGTGTCTGGGGTTCTCAAATTCTTGATCAGTGGTTCTCACAATGTTTGATTCTCACGTTTTTTGTTCTCACAATGTTTGTGTCTTTTGATATAAAATAACTGGTTGTAAGTGAAAGTTATCATTCTTATCAATGGACCCAAGGTTTGTACATCCTTTTACAGCGTTAATTTCAGGGCCGACTGGCTCTGGAAAGACTGTTTTTTGTCCAACGTTTCCTAACACATATCAAAGATATGGTCACAGTCGTACCGATGAGATTATTTGGTGTTACTCCGAATGGCAACCGTTATACAATTCCATGACTGGAGTTCAGTTTATTGAAGGACTACCCGATATTGAGCAGTGGACAGGTGATAAGAGACGGTTGGTGATTATCGATGACCTCATGAACGAAACAGACGAACGTGTAACTAGTTTATTTACAAAAAAGTCTCATCATAAAAATATAAGCGTCTTTTATCTCGTGCAAAATTTATTTGGCAAGAACAAAGAACACAGAACCATTAGTTTGAATTCTCATTACATTGTGCTTTTTAAAAATCCACGCGATGGATCGCAGATTGTTAATCTAGCTAAACAGATGTACCCAGGTCGGACTGCCTATGTTCAGGAGAGTTTTAAGGAGGCAACATCAGTTCTACACGGCTATTTGCTAATTGACCTCCGGCAAGACACACCTGATAATCTAAGGCTTCGTTCAAGAATCTTCCCAGAGGAGCAACATATTGTTTACGTACCCAAGTAACGAAATGGGAGAAAAAGTAAAAAAACATGCTGATATGTTAAAATTTCTAGGTACAGCCAAACCACCAGTCATCAAGGCTGTTATGAAAACAGCATCACCCGAGCTGGTAGGAACACTCTGTGAATGTTGTCACAACGTATTAAAAGGTAACGTTACACTAACTCTCAATCAGAAGAGACGTATGCGTCGTTACAAAAACATCCTGCGATCCCTTACCAAGAAGAAAGTCTCGCTCAAAAGACGAAAACAATTTTTACAAACTGGAGGTTTCTTATCTGCTCTGCTTGGACCAATACTAACTGTACTAAGAGGATTTTTGTAAAATGGCTAAGAAAATGATTTTGATGGATCCTCGTTTGTTAGAAAAACCTTATAGACCACCCGATGCTCTAAGAGATAACTTGGGAGAATTGGACACTCAAATGCAACTAGTCTTGGCAAGAGAAGATTTACCAATGGGTGACAAGGCTAGACTCTATCAACAAACATTACAGCGTTATTTGACTCGACTAGAACAGTACAGCCACGTACCTCTAGGTCTCGTGGATATTAAGTCTCCAACACAAACCAGCGAACAACCCACTGTACTTAAAGAGGAGGTCGTGGACAAAACGCCTCAGTCATCACCCGTCACACCCATTAATCGAAAAAAGGTGGCCAATAAAGTGCGAGAATCATCGTCGTATTCGCTCAGAAGAAGGAAAAAGGCGCCAAAGTGGGAAGCATGGCCAAAGAAGTGATTTTAAAACGACATTACTACGACCCAAAACGAGCCGGAGCTTATGGAGGAGTCGCCCCCTTACAACGTAGCACCAAACTTAGTCGTAAGAAAATTGAAGAGTGGCTAGGTCATCAGGACACCTACACCCTACACAAGCCGGTGCGCAGAAAATTTAAACGACGTACGACCATTGCAGGTGGTATCGACCAACAGTTCCATGCTGATTTAATTGACTTGCGTGGTTTAAAAAGATTCAACGATGGGTATTCGTATCTAGTAACGTGTATTGACGTATTTAGTAAATTTGCTTGGGCTGTTCCTCTGAAAAACAAGACTGGGACAGCTTTAGTAGCAGCGGTAAAGACAATTTTTAACAGTCGCAAACCGATAAATTTTCAAACAGACAAAGGCAGTGAGTTTGTCAACAAAACATTCTTAAAGTTTCTTAAAAACGAAAAGGTCCATTTCTTCACTACGGAGAATGAAGACACCAAAGCAGCTATCGTCGAACGGTTTAATCGAACCCTCAAAGAAAAAACGTGGCGTTACTTTACCAAAACCAACAGTCTTCGCTACGTCGACGTGATACAACAACTGGTCCACAACTACAACAACTCGTATCATCGGAGTATTAAGATGGCACCGGTGGAAGTTACCCCGAACAATCAAGAAGAAGTGTGGCGTACTTTGTATTCGACCCCTGACGTCGTCGGTAGAAAAGTCTATTTTAAACCTGGTGATCGCGTGCGGATCGCCCAAGCCAGACAAACTTTTAAAAAGGGTTATACGCCGGCTTGGACAGAAGAGTTCTTTACGATCAGTCGACTAAACCAAACAAGACCGGTTACGTACGTCCTTAAAGATGATTCGCGTGAGGAATTGAAAGGTTCTTTTTACCAAGAAGAACTGCAACGAGTCGGTGACAAGATAGTTTATCGAATCGAGTCCATTTTGGAGGAACGGCGAGGTGTCAGGGGTATAAAAGAATATTTAGTCAAATGGTTCGGATATAACTCGTCATTCAACAGCTGGATTTCAGCCAAACAGCTAGCGAGATATCGAGACTGATGGATAGTGAAGAAGACGTGAGCACCCCAGTTTTGAGGCCACCCCCTCCCAAGACCGCGAGAACCTCGTTCTGGCCTTTTTTGGGAAACTAGTCCCGCGACTAGAGATCGTTTTCATCTGTCAGATGATCGTTATATATGTCGTCATCGGTGTCTCATTATTCAATCTGAGTCGGAGCAACGCAGAGGGACCAGACGGCAAGTTTTGGATCGCTTTAATGAGCAGTTGTCTGGGTTACATGTTACCTAACCCCAAGATAGGATGAGTTTTTACGTGACTTTACCCAGCAATGCCTCGATGAAAATATACCCAAACAATAACGCCTGTCACTTTTTCGTCAAATTGCCCCAGACTATAGACTTGACTTCACGTTACGAGATTGGTTTGGTTGAGATTCAATTTCCCAAAAGTTATTTTAACGTGCTAGAGGATAATGTATGGCTACATTATTTTCCCAACAAAGAAGATGAGTCTATACTACTCCCGTTACCAGCTGGTCTATACACGTCACCCGACACGCTGATCGATGAGTTGAATCGTTTGCTTTTAGCCACGGATGTGGATGAAAAAGCCCGAGTTAGATTCCATTTTAACAATAATAAGGCCACCTTGAATCTGTATGATCCGGAGGTTGAAGTTAGAATTAGCGAGACGTTGAAACACATGTTAGGTTTTCCTGCGTCGCTCGCCACAGACATTGACCCAATACTACGAGGTGAGACTGAAGTACAAATGGATAGCGACATGAAAAATGTGTACGTGTACTGCGATCTCGTAGCGGCGAGACCGGTTGGAGATGCCTCTGTCCCTTTGTTACGGATTGTGCCTATTTTGGATAGGACTACCGCTTCTTTTTTTAGGATTTACGACAAACCCCACTACGTACCCCTGAGCCGTTTTTCGTTTGACGCGGTAGAAATCCTTTTAACTAACGATCAGGGTAAGACTATCCCATTCACTAGCGGAGCTTCGGTGTTGACACTACACTTCCGAACTCACAGACGGTTTGATTTTGACTAGAAACATAATGGTCAGACACGTACCCATCCGACGAAACCCCAAGATGTATGAGGAGTTTTACTGCAACCAAGCTGGCCATGGGATGCCAGTGTTTATCGGAGGCAGAAGTCAAAGAGGACATGGTTTGGGTAGTTTTTTCGGCGGGCTCGGTCGTATGGTTCTCCCGTGGTTAAAAACTGGAGGCAAAGCTTTACTCAGAGAAGGACTTGGGACCGGTCTACAGGTCGCGAGCGATGCGTTAGCCGGCAGAAATGTTGGCGAGGCATTTCGTGAACGAGCGAAAGAATCTGGTCAACGTTTATTACAGGGAGCGGTTGAACACCTCACCACTAACCAATCAGGTAGCGGACTTAGAAGAAGAAAAAGAAAAACGAGAGCTGCCCCACCTGGCGAGCCGAAACGCATAAAACGCAGTAACCGAGCTCGACCTTCTCATTCTCACCAGAAGAAGCGAAGGTACTCTGATATATTTGAATGATGGCGCTTATTCACCCCAGCTCGTGCAAGTGTCTTCACAGTGGTCTAGATTTGTTTAGCGTACCACCAACGCAGACAGCCGTAGAAGAGGGACAATTTGTGGAGATACATCCGTTGGCCGCCTTAGCCCCCGGAGCCCCGGTGGAATTTGTTATTTCGGGAAACGGTGAGGAATATCTAGATTTGTTCAATACTTTTCTACACGTGCGCGCCAAAGTTACGTTAGCTAATGGCGGCGCATTACCCGTTGACGCGGAGGTGGCCCCGATCAACTATTACCTGCACAGTTTATTCTCCCAAGTCGACGTTTCACTGAACGACACGCTGATTACACCCAGCGAGAACACCTACCCTTATAGAGCTTACATCGAAGCCACGTTGAATTACGGGGAGGAACCCAAACGAGGTCATCTGACATCGGCTCTGTTTTACAAAGACACGCCAAATTGTATCACGGACACAATTGGTGACAATAACAACGGGTTAAGACTGCGTCGACATATAGCGGCTGGTTCTCAGGAGATTGATATGATGGGTCGTTTACATTCAGATATCTTTGCTCAAGATCGTTACCTGTTAAATGGTGTGACAGTTAAAGTAAAACTCACCCCGTCTAAAGATGCCTTCAATGTGCTGGGACACGACCCTACCGCTGGATATAAATCTATTATAACTTATGCGGCCTTGGTTGTCCAGAAAGCTAAATTAAATCCCGCCGTCTCTCTAGCCCACGAGAAAGCCTTGGTGCGAGGTAATGCCAAGTACCCCTTGAAACGAGTTGTACTAAAAACTTTCTCTATCCCTAGAGGTATGCTATCGCACATGCAGGATAATCTGTTTCTCAGTCAAACACCTACACGGATCGTGATTGGACTAGTCACTTCGTCCGCTTTTAACGGGTCGTACACGGCTAATCCGTTCAATTTCGCTACCTTTGGTCTGATATATTTGAACGTCAGTGCGGACGGCAGAACCATCAGTGGCAAGCCTTTGTCCATGGATTATAAACACAACCAGTACGTGAGAGCCTTCTTCGCGACGAATCTAGCTATGGGACTGGTTGGTAAAGACGCCGGCAACGACCTCGAGTATAGACATTTTAAGCACGGTTACGCCTTATACGCCTTTGACCTCACCCCCAGTCTACTAGACGGTGACCAGTTTGAGATGGCCAAGTCGGGCCCAGTCTCAGTAGAACTTAAATTCGCCGAGGTCACACCCGAACCATTACAGGTTCTCGTCTACGCCGAGCAAGACTCGATCTTGGAGATCTCGAAATCGCGCCAAGTTTTGACAGACTACACCACTTAGACAATGAACACAAACGAGATACGCACCATCCTCCTGTCGGACATATTTGTTAAACGAACTGGGCTCGTTAAAGTGTTAGCTCGTGACCAATTACCTCTACGCATCGATCCGACCAAGACGGCTGCTTTCGTCATCAACACTGATCCTAGCTATCGCCCCGGTGACCACTGGGTCGCCCTATATTATAACGGACTTGGTACTTTTGAATATTTTGATTCTTTTGGCCTACCACCTACACACTCGGACCTGATTAATTTTATAGCCAGAAACTCTACTCGACCTGTTAACTACAACGCCAGACATTTACAAGATGTAGTCACCAACGTTTGTGGGCTCTACGCCATTTATTTCATCTTGATCAAAACACGAGGTGGTACTATGCAGCGGGTCCTACTACCATTTTCGGCTAGACAACACGCCAACGATCGATTAATTACGCGCTTAGTCAGACCCTGGCTAGTGAAACTCAACCCCACTTTGATAAACAAGAGACGAAATCAATAGACAGGTGTATTTTTTCCCTCACGACAACCATGTGTAGTTGTTCCCACGCAATACATCGACGAATCACGTCCTGCCTAACACACGCTCGATGTTCGACGAATCAAATCCTAGCTAGGGTACGCTTAAAAAACCCAGATTATACGATATAAACGGACGACACTTTATTAACACACTAGATACATCTCGTTGAAAATGACTGCTCCCAACAACTGGGTCTACATCAAGAGAAGTGATGAAATGCTTAAACCTTTGGCTAGTGGTCTGAAGGCTGCGTCTGTAAGTGTTTACCGAGGCCAACCTTTACTACACGTGCGAAGATATTTTGGTGAATCCTACCTCAAATTTCCTACCAAACACGGCATTACGTTAACTCGACCCGAGTTTGAACATTTCTTGACATTACAGAACGAAATCCTCGCCGAATTTGACCGATTACAGCCACCAAGCACGGATACCTATCCTACTAACACTACCACGTTTGATCAGTACATCAATTCCAACTGTTACCAACCAATAGAACCGAGTTGGTGTCCTACCACAGACCTGACCGATGTCCTACCCCCGAAGAAGCCTTCCACGAACCTGTTTGACGAAATCATGAAGTCTAGCTGCCCAGTATCCCCAGAACCTAGTTGGTTTCCTACCACAGACCTACCCGATGTCCCTAATCCACCACAGAAGAAGAAGAAGCCTACCAAGCGACTGAGAGTTGTCCTTTAGTATTTGAAAAAATAAAAACTATATTAACTAAAACGCTTTTTTGTTACCTATATATCGTCTAATTGTTTGTCTAAATATATCGTCTAACTGTTTGTCTAACTGTTTGTATAACTATTTGTCTAAATATAACGTATACATATCGTCTTCTTGTTATGTAAATATATCCTATCGTCTAAAAGTCTAAATGTTGTTTGTCTAACACAACCACTACCTAAGTTGGCTATACTAACAACAACAATATATAAAAAAACAACCATCTTGAAACATTTTCCTTATATAAACATCGCCTTCTTGTTACCTCAAGTCCGCCATCTTGTCCCTCCTCTTCTTGTTATCTCAAAGTCTAAAAATAACCTCCCCTTGTTAGCTCAAGTCCGCCATCTTGCTCCACCAGCGCGCCACCATTTTTTGCTATATAAAAGTCATGCTCCACCAGCGCTCCACCATCGGCTCCACCAGAATCATACCTGTTTCCGCCATTCCCTACTACTGCAGACTGCAATAATTGGAGAGGAATCACTCTTCTCTCAGATCCCATCAAGATACTAGGCAGGATAATTATACAGAGAATTTCAAAAGTAGTAGACCACAAACTGAGGAAAGAACAAGCAGGATTTAGAAAGAACAGAAGATGTGTAGATCATATATTTACACTCAGGAACATTATAGAGCAGTGCTCAGAATGGCAAAGGCAGCTGTACAGTAATTTCGTTGATTTTGAAAAGGCTTTTGACAGTATACATAGGGACAGTTTATGGAAAATACTGAGGGCTTATGGAATTCCAAGCTGCATAGTTCCAATCCTAAAAAGCCTCTATGCCAACTTTACGTGTAGCGTTGTGCAGAGCAACCTAACCTTTGAGGCTAAGACAGGAGTACGACAGGGATGCGCCGTATCAACCACTCTATTTTTAACAGTCATAGACTGGTGATTCGACAGACAACAGAGGGCAGTCCAAGAGGAATAAGATGGACTACATTTTCTATATTGGAAGATCTTAAATATGCAGATGACATTGCACTACTAGCACATTCACATCAACACATCCAGGAAAAAACGGATAGACTTACTAAGTATAGCCTGCAGGTGGGCTTGAACACCAATCTAAAGAAGACAGAGGTCATGACACTCAATGTGAGCAACCCTGTGCCCATATCAGTAAGGAATCAGCAACTGGTACAGACAGACACCTTCACATACCTAGGATGCATAGTACCACCAGACGGCGGAGCAAGCAAAGACCCCAACAACAGAATGAACAAAGCAAGAACTGCCTTTTTTAGTCTAAACGACATCTGGAAGTCCTCTCAATACAGCACAAGCACAAAATTAAGATTAAATTAGAGCTGTGTGCTTTCTGTGCTTCTCTATGGTGCGGAATGCTGGACAGTTACAGAGAAGAAAATGTCGAAATTGTCTTCTTTTCACACAACATGCCTAAGAAAAATTACCTAATCGTTTGGCCGAATACCATCACCAACCAAGATCTGCTTACTGGAGCAAGCAAGAGGACCTGCACACCATCATAGCTGGCAGACGCTGGAGCTGGGTTGGCCATGTCCTCAGAAGAGACCCGGATGCCATCACAAGAACAGCTACGCTATGGACCCCTGAAGAAAAACGAAAGAAAGGCCGCCCAAAAACAACTTGGCGGAGGACTGAGGAGGCTGAGATGCAAAAAAAATAACCAAAGTTGGGGCACTTACGAATAATGGCCACCGACCGAGCAAAGTGGAATCAATTTGTTGTTGCCCTACAGGACGCCACAAGGCGTGATGGCCACTGACTGTTTGACGGTCGTCGGCAAAGGATCAAAGAAAGGAGAAAGGTGATGTCTGCAAAATGAAGATGCTGAGTGTCAATAGAGTGAAGGAGATGAGTGTTTGCAGATTAAATTAGAAGGGCGTCTTCACACATAGAAAGAGATGGGTGTCTTCGTACTGAAGGAGATGAGTGTCTGCACACTGAAGTTGATAAGTATCTGAGCACTGAAGGTGATCAGTGTCCGCACAATGACGGTGATGAGTGTTTCCACACTGAAGTCGATGAGTGTTTGCTCACCGAAGAAGATGGGTGTCTGCACATTGAAGCAGGGTAGTTTCTGCGCGCAAAAGGAGATGCGTGTCTGCACAGAAAAGGAGGTGAGTTTCTGGGCATTAATGAGAGGATTTTCTGCACATTGAAAAAGGTGAGTGTCTGCACACTTAAAGAGATGCGTGTCTGCTCTCTGAAGGACATGAGTGCTCACTGAAGGTGATGAATGTCTGAACACTGAAGGTGATAGGTGTCCACGCGTTGTAAGGGATGCATGCATGTACAGGCCAGACAGATAGAAAACTGGAGATATACATTAAAGGAGATGAGGATCTGCACACTAAAGAAGAGAAGTGTCTGCCCACTCAAAATAGATGAGTGTTTGCACACTAAAGGAGATTAGTTTCTTCACACTTAAGGAGATTAATGTCTGCACACTAAAGGAGATTAGTTTCTTTACACTTAAGGAGATTAATGTCTGCACACTAAAGGAGATGAGTTTCTGCACACTTAAGGAAATTAATGTCTGCACACTGAAGAAGATTAATGTCTGTTCATTGTAGGGATGAGTTCATGTACAGAGATAGAGAGACAACTAGATATATACATTGAGGCAAACAGAAAGACCTACTTAAAATTGGACATATATACAGACTGACAGATAAATAAGGAGCCAGACAGCCAGGCAAACCAACCGACCGACAGATAGACGGACAGGTAGGTTCGATCGACAGATGATTATGTAGATATATGGCCTAACGATCAGCCGGCGGATCGACGAATGGGGAAACAGACAGCTAGGCAGACAAGCAGATAGATAGATAGATAGATAGATAGATAGATAGATAGATAGATAGATAGATAGATAGATAGATAGATAGATAGATAGATAGATAGATAGATAGATAGATAGATAGATAGATAGATAGATAGATAGATAGATACCTTGTAGCGGTATGGTAGCTTGTGTACCCTGACAATCCCCAGAGCTATGCCAGTGGAAGATTTACTCCTGGTAGGTTCAACCAAGCTGGACTTGATTGCGTGGGTAGGGGTCAGACAAAAGCTGGTACTCTGGTCCTCCAGAATGGGGTTTTTAGCACATGGCTGACACCCATATCTATTTAAAAAATCGCACATGTTACGGAAACGGCAACAAATGAAAAACTTTGATGCGGGACGGACATCCGGAGTCTCAGGCTACTATGCCTGACAGTGGTGAAAGCCGAAAGGAAGTTACTGGCATGAAAACGGATGCCCTGACCGCAAAACACGAAACCAGAATTGGGTTTTGGAACGTCAGAACTATGAATGAGGCAGGAAAGCTGAGACAGATCACAGCAGAGATGAGGAATTACAAACTACATATCCTGGGAATAAGCGAGAGCAGATGGACAGAGATGGGGAGAATAAAAACAGCTACAGGGGAAACAGTACTTTATTCTGGTAGAGAGGATGGTCAGCACAACGAAGATGTAGCCATTATCCTAAAAAAAGGAATTGAAAGGTCTTTACTGGAATGGAAACCCATTAACAACAGACTAATAAGAGCAAGACTGAGAGGGAGATTCACCAACACCACAATTATACAATGCTATGCACCAACAAACGACAGCGATGAAGAGATCAAGGACAAGTTCTATCAACAGGTACAAAAGGAAATGGAAACTGTACTCAGGTACGATCTTATTATAGTAATGGGAGACCTAAATGCGAAAGTTGGAACACACAATAATTATAACGAAAGAGTAATGGCGAAATGCGGCAGTGGAACAGTAAATGAGAATGGGGACAAATTAATACGCTTCTGCAGTATTAACAACCTAGTCATTGGAGGAACACTTTTTCAACACAAAGAAGTGCACAAGTTAACATGGGAATCACCAAACTGACGAGACAAAAACCAGATAGATCACATAATGATCAATGGCAGATGGAGACATGCACTACAAGACGTGAAAGTAAGAAGAGGCGCAGATGTGGGAAGTGATCATCACCTAGTAGTAGCAAGACTGAAGGTGAAACTCAGAGCTGCTGGACCAGTTGCAGTCAAACAGAAAAAAAATATAACGCCACGAAACTTAAGGACCCCCTCACCAGAAAAGCGTTCGTGGTCGACGTAAAGAGACGATATCAGATTACCAAAAGCCATTAAAGAACAGAGACCGATGATGTTGACCTGAAATTCAACACCATCTCAACGATATACAAAGAAAGCAGCAAGTCATGCTTTGGATTCCAGGAAAGAAAGAGCCAAGACTGGATAACACCAGAAACTCTAAACACCATAGCGAAGAGAAAGGAAATGAAAAGAAAGAAAACAGAAACTAAGTCTCCCAGGTTAAAGGCAATGTATAGTGAACAGTACAGTGAGCTGAACAAGGAAGTAAAACGTCAAACCCGTGCTAACAAAAGGACATTTCTGGATGACCTTGCAAGACAGGCAGAAGAGGCAGCACTGAGAAATGAACAAAGCACAGTTTATAAAATAACTAAAGCTATCAGTAGAAAACGAGGTGCAAACAACATAACGTTAGTAAGAGACAAGCAAGGAGATCTCATCACCACAGCACAGGGGCAGGAAACAAGATGGACAGAGCACTTCAGAGAAACACTGAATAAGGAACCACCAGAGACTCAGCTGAATGTTCCTGAGGCTGAAAGTGACTTAGACGTAAATACAGACATTCCACGAAAAGAAGAAATCATCACAACTATCAAAGGGCTAAAAATGGAAAAGCGCCAGGTCACGACAATCTAAATGCTGAGCTATTCAAGACAGACCCTGAACTAGCAGCAGAACTATTGGAACCACTATTTGCACAAGTCTGGGAAACTGAGACAACACCAACAGAGTGGAGTAAAGGAATAATTGTCAAATTGCCCAAGAAGGGCGTATATATATATATATATATATATATATATATATATATATATATATATATATATATATATATATTTATATATATATATATATATATATATATATATATATTGCGCCACAGGGTCTTTTAAATTACTATATTATTATGTTCATAGGGGGGTATCCGTCTGGTTACTCTGGCCAAGAAACTGCTAGGGTTTTACCACAAGACCACCGCACACAATCTACACCAAACTGCCATAGTCAAGTCGTTGAAGGCAAAGTGGAAACGAATTACAAATGTTTAATAAACTTGAGACGCTGCTCCATTTACATGTTTACACATCCAACCAATATATTATGGCATTCTTAATGCTGTCATAATGTGAGTCTCTGTACAGTCTTAGCTCGTAACACTGTCGTTAGATCGACTTCAAAGTTTGTTTAATTCAGACTCACTTTTTCAACATAATCAATTCTCCTTTGAAACAATATAACTAGATGCATCTAACAGAGGCATATTGATGATCTAGTGCTGGAACATCATAGGGATTTGACACAATATTAATATATTTTCATGAGCTCAGAGACATACGTCCATTCTCTCACGTCTGCCAATGGCAACATTGACGTCTGCCAATCTGCACCCTGAGGCAATGACGTCACTTCCTGTATTACCAAGGACTACAATAATAAACAAAAGAAAAGCCTTGTCGAACCATGTACTGATATCGACAGACATGTTATGAATTTTACTCATAACAATACTCCCCCCTCCCCCTGCAAAATAATGGAAACAAAGTTTTCATTATTTCCGTAGTGTGAGTATAACATCACCAGAGTGAAAGATGGTATTATCAAACTTCACTGTCAGTAAGAAATAGCATAGCACCCAGGTTTGTGCCACAGAATAGGCAATTAAACACTCTATTTGTGGACAGTGGTAAAGAAAACCAAAGCCAAAGACTACCAAGGACAAAAATCGTTTTAACAGCAATGTGAGGTGGCCCTAGTAAAAGCACTCAACATATTAAAAACGATGACAGCAATACATGCACTCACATACCTCACACCGTCCAATAACACCTATCTGTCCAGTCCAGTACCAGTAGTTTTTTTTTTTTTTTGAACGCCCGCTAATACTCGAGGCGAAATCTCAGGTTATTATTAATGTCTAACCTGACATTGATTTTACGTGAGTATCCCTTTTCTTGTACAGAGACATGTGTCCCTCGCCATTCGGGCAGATACTCGCCGATTTCGGAGGTACCCATTAGAGCTGGGTCGGCTTAGGAGCCGCATATCCCTGGTCGACGACACTCCTTCAAATGTTCTCGCCAGGTCTCGAGTTAATCCAGTCCAAATCCCGGTCGACGAAAAATCCTTAAATGCCGTCGCCCGGGTTTGATCATGAATCACCCGGTCGCCAGAGCGGTTTTGTAACCACTACGCTAGCGCGGCTCCCATAGTATCAGTAGTAAATTAATTTCTTATTAATCAACAGCAATAATGTAAAACATTAATTTACATAGATATGCAAACAGCGTAAACAGATGACATGAGGCATACAGTCATACTAAGAAATTGAATAAATGCAACAATATACGCTAAAAGATTAAAAGTATGTGTACCTGTAAATTACATGTCATAAACATAGCATTGTGATGTTAAAAGAAGATATGTTATCTTGTATCCAACACAATTGTGTGAGCAATAGATAAGACTATGCTGATGTGTTGTACGAATTGATACTAGTATGGAATATAAGCCATACAATGATTACGAATCTAGTGTAAGTGTGAAAATGATTTGTATCAACGAGCACACCCTATTTGGCGAATTAAAACTAATTAACACTCAACTTAAGTGCTGTAGTTAAAATGCGTAGTGTACTGAGATTATACACAATCATGACATATTAGACCAAAGACCAGTTAAAATAAGTCCCACTAACTCATTGTCAATGTTCTTGATTCTCCTCCATACAATATTATGTTTATCTTAATTAAAATGTTCACATCGAAACAAATTGATGAACGAAAAAAGTCACATGACTTTGTTCTACTAGTATCTTACTTATTGTGATAAACGAGCGCAAAGGCCTTATTGCTCTATCTTTTCCTACATCTTTCGTATTGTATTTTCTCCGACATTTGCTCTTTCATGCAACATTAGCGATCCATATTTGCTATTTCATCGTTGTGATTACTCGCAACCGGTATCTAGAGAACCACATTTGCTCTTTCATCGGGGGAAATAAAATCCTTTGATTGAGTCCACATGCCCGACATTATCGTTTGAAGCCCACATTGCATCGTGATAAATCAGGTAAAAACACATATGGTCATCCGAATCAAACATGGGCATGCGGTAATTTCTGTGACACCACATTGGACGCCCAGATTGGCCAGGGGAAAACGTCTCACCGTGGTTCAGACAAGCGTTGGTTAACCACATTGGATGCCCAGCTTGGCCAGGTGACTTCCAGAAATATATAATACAGCATAATCTACTAGAGTGTAGAAGTCCAGTTTTTTACCTTGTGAGGAAGAGATTAAACCCAAAAACGCATAGCCTAATACACGTGTTTATTCAGAGTGGATGATAATTCAGTTCTGTGATTAATTGTGTTCTTAAAGGATTTTGCGAAGGGAAAAGAAGGTTAGTAGATCTTATACTTATTAATACATTTTCTTATTTTTGTTTATTTTAACCTCACAGCTAAAATGTGCGAAAGATAAAGTTTCAAATAATTCTTGGCATAACTGATTAATAAAATCAGAAGATTTTCCTAGAAGATGATAGGATGATAGAAGGTAATTAATAGTTCATATTTCACCTTTATCATCATCACAGTCTCCCATGCGCACACACTCTCATGCACAAGATATTTAACATCATTAGAATTGAACTCAGAGAGAGAGAGAGAGATGAATAATGAGCAATAGTTTAAATGCAAGTCAACCAGTGATGTTAAATGTGAAAACTTACGAAGACTTTTGTGTGTCTTCAGTTCATCAGAAGTCTGAGTCTACACGCAACGTGTCTGACGTCTAACCAGAAATAAGTTATTAAAAACGGACATTTGGCTAGCAGAATTCGCCATAGGACATCTTTCATTCCTCAATTAAAAAGGAATATTGTCTCACCCACAAGTCATAAGGTGGACGCAGCATTTTTCGTCACCATATACTGCTTGCTCACAAGTTCAATACATCGTTATCACAAGTTCAATACAGAGTCATCATAAATTCAACTCACTCGAAAGATCATTATTATCTGAAGTCAAGCAAAAGAGCTCAAAAGAGGAATCGCATATTTATACCACGTGCAACACACTCTTAAGCGCATTTTATGAAGCAGACTCGAAAGTATATGAATCACGACTACATACGCAAGATTATGAGTCTACATATCACTAACATTTCGTGAAGATATCCAGTCTGACCAGTACCCTCGGGAGATTAGACAACAGACCTTTTGTTCATATGACAGCTATTAACTGTTGATCAACACTACAGAGATATACTCAAACAGTGAAGGAATATACATAGATATCTCGTCAGCGTTCTCCGTACGACAACAGTATTCATCAGAACGTCCTCAGCTTAGAGATACCCCACTCGACATAACGTATAACAACTTGGGACATTTTATGCATACATGTGAATCCTCATATCTAGGAGAAGCATTTAGAGACACATGGACTGTGTAGAGTACTCACCATTTTGGTAACACGTATCATATCACATCATCATTTCACTTTACACCAGTTCATTCTTAATTAACTATTACTTAATTAACTGTAATTTTATTATCTCATCTGTGTGTTTTGTGTGAATCGTCTTTCACCATCATCACGTTCTAACCATTACTAACCCTATATGTGTGGATATTTCATTAATAAACCCAACGATCGGTTGATCATTATCAAGAGTTTGTTAATGTAACACTCGTGCTGTCGGTGTTACATATTCACTTATAGGAACCTTTCTCTACTCAGATGAGGTTGGGGGCTTTTTCTTTACGGGATCTAAGGGCAGAAGCTAAGGTCGTGGAGAAACAGAACTCTTTCCATAATTAATTAGAAAACACTGTCTAGTGGAAAGCATTCGCATTCCTGTCTTCTTGTCCCTATCTCGAATAGGTCTTTATTCTTTCTTAACGAGCCAATTTCTAGAGACCTTATATCTATATCTCATAGACTATTCCTGGCAAAAACTACTGTAGTAGTTGCCCCAGTGACACACCACACGACAATTGTGGACTCGTCTTGGGATTAGTGAACCCGGACTTAGAAGGGTGATAAATCACATTTTCATCCCTGCTATACAGCTGCGATAATTGCAAAATTTGTTGGTATTTTGAGGGATTACCTTCTAGACTGACTCTTACTATAATTTGTCTATTTCATAGGGGGGATAATTTATATCTCTAAAGCACGAGTGATACTTTTTAAATTAAGTGACAAACGGACAGATTAAGCACTTTTTGAGAACAGAAGATACTGTAAGGAACTGATTTAAAAAAAAAATCTTTTTCTATAACTGCTGGGAAAATTTTTATCATAAATATTTAGAAAATTTTTCATAGAAAACTTCGAGATAATCTGTTATATAATTTTCAGATTACGCTAAGTGAGTGATTTTTTTTAAAGAACTATTTGAACTTGATTATTAATTTAAACCTAGCTGGTTTTAAAGAGATAATTACTCGTGCGAGTCTAAACAATTTGCTTGGAGGTCACTGCCAATTTTTCCCTTCGTGAACCCATACTGCATATCATGGCAGATGCCGCAAAAATTAGAACTAGTTTAATGGAGGCAGGGCGTGAATACGGGTTAAGTGGAAAAGATCTGATGAAATTTGTGAGTGAGGAGACTGATAAACTCCATGCAAGAGAGATAGAAGTGCAGAAACTTGCAATGGAGAAGGACAGAAGCAACAGAAGCAGCGGAGCGGAAAGCCGCAGCAGAAGCAGCGGAGCGGAAAGAAGCAGCAGAAGCAGCGGAGCGTAAAGAGAAAGCAGCAGCAGAGCATGCACTTAAGATGAAGCAACTGGAAATCCAGGGGCAGACCAATCAGATAGAGCTGGCAAAAAGTGCAGCGGCTTCCAACTTGGATGGAGGGTACTCACCCCGCTCAGATGGTGTGCCTACTTCGCAACCTGCACCACCCAATGCCATGAACTTTCCGCTGGAACCTTTTTCAGAAAGGAACGATACCATGGACGCCTTTTTAGACCGCTTTGAACGCTTTGCAACAGGGTTTGGGCTTGAAGAACGGAAGTGGAACTTGAAACTTTCCCAGGGCCTAAGAGGAGCCGCCTACGAAGTTTTTAATAAACTTCCGGCCGGAGAGCAAGATGACTACCAGGCATTGAAAAAAGCTCTCTTGGTGAGGTACGAGCTTCATTCAGAGGCTTACCGAAAAAAATTTCGAGGTTCTAGGAAGGATGCAGGAGAGACTTTCTCACAGTTTGCAGCCCGTATTGAAGACTACCTAGTGAAGTGGTGTACACTGGGAAACTTTACCGAGAACTATGACGGGTTGAAAGAGCTGATTGTGATAGAGCAACTAAAAGAGTCTATGTCGGTGGAAATGCGTAGATTTCTCACTGAAAACGGCGCTGACCGGTTAGAAAATATTCTTACACTGGCAGAGCGATTCCAAAATGCTCTCATGGAGTCTCAAGGAGCCAGAAAGAAGTTTTCGGATCAGGCGCCAAAGCAACCTGCTCGCTCCCAACCAGACCAACAAAGCAAAGGACCACACATCTCGCATAAACAGCACGCAAAACAAGATAACTACAAAGAGCAAAACAAGAAAAATGCTGCGCCGCACCAGAGACAGGGAGATAAATGGTGCAAGTACTGTCGCTTGAACAATCACAACACTAATGAGTGCAAGCGCAGACCTCCTCCCCAACATGCTGCCTGTCTGCAGACAAAATCGTCACCCCAGAAGGAGCAGAGGACCGGAAACGTTTCTCATCCTCCTGTCATCGAATCAGTCCTCGTAAACGGACAATCTGTGGAGTGCCTTTATGATACAGGACTTGCTTTCGATGCGGTGGTCAGGGCATCTCTTGTCATCCCTGACCAAATAACAGAAGAGAGTGTCGACATCCAAGGTCCGACGAAGGATGTTGCACCCATGACACTGCCAATTGCACTTATCAGAGTGGAATCTCGTTATGTGACAGGAGAGATTCGTGCAGCTATCATGGAAGAACCAATCTACTCTTTAATCTTGGGATGTAGATATGTGTTCCTTGGAGAACCTACTCAACCACTAGTCATGGCGGCCGTACAGACTAGAGGACAGTCAAGAAAAGACGCAGAGCAGGAACCTCCTACCAATATCCTCCCCGAGGAATTGAAGAGGGCCCAAAGGGAAGATTCCTCACTGGCGCCCTGTTTCAAAAAATTACCTAGGACACACAACCCACCTACCAAGGGAGACTTCTTTATGAAAAATGGATTGATGTATCGCCAAGCTGGAAATGAGGGACAGGAACACAACCAATTAGTAGTTCCTGCAACCTATAGGACCCAGGTGCTTGAGATGGGCCATTCTATCCCATTTAGTGGACACATGGGAATGAGCGCCACGACTCAAAGCATCGCCTGCCACTATTATTGGCCAGGGATCACCGGCGACATTGAACGTTTCGTCAAGTCTTGTCCTCAGTGCCAGAAAGTTGCACCAAAACACTGGACGGCACCCGCGACCCTTGGGGAGATGCCAATCTTGGGCACCCCATTTGAAAGAGTGGCCGTGGATATAATTGGACCTCTGCTGAGAACTAAGAAGAGGAACTCCCATATCCTTACCTTAGTGGACACCTGTTCCATGTGGGGCGAAGCCATAGCCATGCCAGCATGCGACTCAGTGCATGTAGCTGACGCTTTACTGAATATCTTTACTAGATTGGGCTTCCCGCATGAAATTCTCACAGACAACGGGTCACAATTTAGAGGCAAGTTGACAGAGGAGGTGCTTAGAATATTCAAGACTAGGCATATCCATACTTCGCCCTATCACCCCCAAAGTAACGGCCAAGTAGAGCGGTTTAACGGGACGCTCACCTCTATTCTTCGGAAGTTGGCACAGGAGAAGCCAGAAACTTGGGATCAGTATCTTCCTGCCGCATTATTTGCTTATAGGGAAGTACCGCATGCGTCAACTGGAGTTCCTCCGGCCACATTACTCTTCGGAAGACCTATTAAAGGTCCATTAGAAGCATTACTAAGAACATGGACAGATGCCAAGGCAGACGACACTGTCACATCAGCCTTCCAGTACGTCATAGACTTGAAACAACGCCTGAAGACTGGCTGGGAATTAGCCACAGCGAAAGTACGGGAGGCTAGGCGCAAACATTCCAAATATTACAATCGCAATGCGAAGGACCGAGAACTAGCAGTAGGAGAGAAGGTGCTACTTCTTCTGCCAAGTAGCAGTAATAAATTGCAGATTTGCTGGAGGGGACCCTACAAAGTGGCGGAAAAGATTTCTCGCACCAACTATAAAATCGCCGTGAACAGAAAGCAGAAAATTTATCACTTAAATCTGCTTAAGAAGTTTTACGAGCGAGCCCCTGCCAAACCAGCACACCTCATGACTATGGCCATTGCTATGCAAATGGAAGAAGAGCCATTATCATCCGTAGAGTATCCGGTGATACAGGAGGAATCACATTTAGATGTGAAAATAAGCTCCACCCTAACGGAAGCCAAGCAAGAAAAAGTAAGGAGAGTGATGGAAAACCACGCCGACTCTCTGACAGACAAACCGGGCCGGACAAACCTGATGGAGTTTGACATGGAAGTCACGGATCCTACGCCTGTCCGAATGAGAACCTATCCGATTCTGTATGCCAAGGCGACGGCATTAAAGCAAGAAATTGATTACTTACTTAAGGAAGGCATAATTTCGAAGTCGGAGTCCCCTTACAGTGCGGGAGTGGTGCTGTTACGCAAACCCAGTGGAGAACACCGCCTGTGCATCGACTACCGACAGCTGAATGCGTTAACACAGTTCCAGCCAGAACCGTTACCGGACCAGAACCAGCTATTTACTAAGCTGAGCAGGGCTCGCTATTTATCAAAGATCGACCTCAGTAAAGGGTACTATCAAATACCGGTAAAAGATGAGGTGAGGAACCTGTTAGCCTTCAGTACTCCAGATGGACACTTCGAGTTTAATGTGATGCCATTTGGACTGAACAATGCTCCTAGTGTCTTCACAAGGATGATGCGAAAGTTATTGGATCCTTTGAATCATTCCGCCATCAGCATTTTTATGGATGATATCCTAATAGCTACTAAGTCGTTTGAAGAACATATCAGCACTATCCTTGCTGTTTAACAGACTCAGAGAAGCGGGACTAACCGCCCGCCCAACCAAATGTCAAATTGGGTGTGAACAGCTAGAGTTCCTAGGACATACTATATCCCATGGGACCATGTTCCCCGAGACTCAAAACGTTGAGAAGCTTAGAAATGTACCGAGACCGTCCACTAAAAGGGATGTCCGGTCATTTGTATCTCTCTGTGGATTCTACCAGAGATATATAAAGGATTTTAATAGCCTCTGTGCGCCGCTTACATCGCTAACCAAGAAAGGAAACCCAGATAAAGTGACATGGTCAGCAGAATGTGAACATGCATATGCACTCGTAAAAGAGAAACTCACCACAAAACCTATTTTACGGCTTCCGGATTTAACTAGAAAATTCATCTTGCGCACAGATGCCAGTAACATTGGAATCGGGGCTACATTACTACAGCCAGATGACAGAAGCCCACCAAATCTATTTCCGGTCGCAAATGCGAGTCGGAAGTTAAACCGAGCAGAACAAAACTATTCCACAATCGAAAAGGAATGTTTGTCCCTCGTCTGGGGAATACAAAAATTTCAAGCATACCTGTACGGAAGGAAATTTACAATCCAGAGTGATCACCAACCTCTGACCTTCCTCGCCAATTCAAAGAATTTGAATGCTAGACTGATGAGGTGGTCGCTTGTTCTACAACATCACACGTTCCAAGTGGACTATATCCAAGGAAAACATAACGTAGGAGCGGATTTTTTAAGCCGTCATCCTATGAGGCAGGACGGAGAGCACAGACAAGTAGAGGAAAGGGTGGAAACCGAAGAGAAAAACGAAGATGAGGAAAATGATTAAGGAATCCCGAGCAAGAAGGCTTAGCTCTCCTGAGTACGATTGACATCACACTTGAGGAGGGGCTAATGTGATAAACGAGCGCAAAGGCATTATTGCTCTATCTTTTCCTACATCTTTCGTATTGTATTTTCTCCGACATTTGCTCTTTCATGCAACATTTGCGATCCATATTTGCTATTTTCGTTGTGATTACTCGCAACCGGTATCTAGAGAACCACATTTGCTCTTTCATCGGGGGAAATAAAATCCTTTGATTGAGTCCACATGCCCGACATTATCGTTTGAAGCCCACATTGCATCGTGATAAATCAGGTAAAAACACATATGGTCATCCGAATCAAACATGGGCATGCGGTAATTTCTGTGACACCACATTTGACGCCCAGATTGGCCAGGGGAAAACGTCTCACCGCGGTTCAGACAAGCGTTGGTTTACCACATTGGATGCCCAGCTTGGCCAGGTGACTTCCAGAAATATATAATACAGCATAATCTACTAGAGTGTAGAAGTCTAGTTTTTTACCTTGTGAGGAAGAGATTAAACCCAAAAACGCATAGCCTAATACACGTGTTTATTCAGAGTGGATGATAATTCAGTTCTGTGATTAATTGTGTTCTTAAAGGATTTTGCGAAGGGAAAATAAGGTTAGTAGATCTTATACTTATTAATACATTTTCTTATTTTTGTTTATTTTAACCTCACAGCTAAAATGTGCGAAAGATAAAGTTTCAAATAATTCTTGGCATAACTGATTAATAAAATCAGAAGATTTTCCTAGAAGATGATAGGATGATAGAAGGTAATTAATAGTTCATATTTCACCTTTATCATCATCACAGTCTCCCATGCGCACACACTCTCATGCACAAGATATTTAACATCATTAGAATTGAACTCAGAGAGAGAGAGAGATGAATAATGAGCAATAGTTTAAATGCAAGTCAACCAGTGATGTTAAATGTGAAAACTTACGAAGACTTTTGTGTGTCTTCAGTTCATCAGAAGTCTGAGTCTACACGCAACGTGTCTGACGTCTAACCAGAAATAAGTTATTAAAAACGGACATTTGGCTAGCAGAATTCGCCATAGGACATCTTTCATTCCTCAATTAAAAAGGAATATTGTCTCACCCACAAGTCATAAGGTGGACGCAGCATTTTTCGTCACCATATACTGCTTGCTCACAAGTTCAATACATCGTTATCACAAGTTCAATACAGAGTCATCATAAATTCAACTCACTCGAAAGATCATTATTATCTGAAGTCAAGCAAAAGAGCTCAAAAGAGGAATCGCATATTTATACCACGTGCAACACACTCTTAAGCGCATTTTATGAAGCAGACTCGAAAGTATATGAATCACGACTACATACGCAAGATTATGAGTCTACATATCACTAACATTTCGTGAAGATATCCAGTCTGACCAGTACCCTCGGGAGATTAGACAACAGACCTTTTGTTCATATGACAGCTATTAACTGTTGATCAACACTACAGAGATATACTCAAACAGTGAAGGAATATACATAGATATCTCGTCAGCGTTCTCCGTACGACAACAGTATTCATCAGAACGTCCTCAGCTTAGAGATACCCCACTCGACATAACGTATAACAACTTGGGACATTTTATGCATACATGTGAATCCTCATATCTAGGAGAAGCATTTAGAGACACATGGACTGTGTAGAGTACTCACCATTTTGGTAACACGTATCATATCACATCATCATTTCACTTTACACCAGTTCATTCTTAATTAACTATTACTTAATTAACTGTAATTTTATTATCTCATCTGTGTGTTTTGTGTGAATCGTCTTTCACCATCATCACGTTCTAACCATTACTAACCCTATATGTGTGGATATTTCATTAATAAACCCAACGATCGGTTGATCATTATCAAGAGTTTGTTAGTGTATCACTCGTGCTGTCGGTGTTACATATTCACCTATAGGAACCTTTCTCTACTCAGATGAGGTTGGGGGCTTTTTCTTTACGGGATCTAAGGGCAGAAGCTAAGGTCGTGGGGAAACAGAACTCTTTCCATAATTAATTAGAAAACACTGTCTAGTGGAAAGCATTCGCATTCCTGTCTTCTTGTCCCTATCTCGAATAGGTCTTTATTCTTTCTTAACGAGCCAATTTCTAGAGACCTTATATCTATATCTCATAGACTATTCCTGGCAAAAACTACTGTAGTAGTTGCTCCAGTGACACACCACACGACACTTATGTGACTTTTTTATTCTACTATTTTACTTACGTGATTTTTTTCTTCTAGTGTTTAAATTAAGTGATTTCGTTCTTCTTGTATATTACTTATGTGACTTTGTTCTTCTAGTATCTTACTTATGTGACTTTGTTCTTCTAGTATCTCACTTATACGAATTTGTTCCTCTAGTGTCTTACTTATGTGACTTTGTTCTACTAGTATCTTACTTATGTCACTTAGTTATTCTAGTTTCTTACTTACGTCAATTTCTTCTTTTAGTATCTTACTTATTTTACGTTGTTCTTCTATTATCTTACTTGTGTGACATTGTTCTTCTAGTATCTTACTTATTTGACTTTGTTATTATAGTATCTTACTTATTTGACTTATTTCGACGTATCATTCTTACGTGACAGTGTTCTTCTATTGTCATACTTATGAGACTTCGTCCTATTAGTATCTTACTTATGTGACTTTGTTTTTCTAGTATCTTACTTATGTGACTTTGTTCTTCTAGTGTCATACTTACGTGACTTTGTTATTCTAGTACCTTACATATGTGACTTTGTTCTTCTAGTATCGTACTTATGTTATTTAGTTCTTCTGGTATCTTACTTTCGTAACTTTGGTCTTCTGGTATCTTACTTGCTTGACTTTTTTCTTTTAGTATCTTATTTATGTTACTTTTGTCTTCTAGTATCTCGCTTATGTGACTTAGTTTTTCTAGGTTCTTACTTGTGTGACGTTGTTCTTCTAGTATCTTACTTACGTGAATTTTTTCTTCTAATGTCTTATATATGTGACTTTGCTGTTTTAGTAACTTAAATTATGTGACTTTGTTCTTCTAGTATCTTACTTATGTTACTTTTTTCTTCTGGTATCTTAATTATGTAACTTTGTTCTTATGGTATCTTAATTATGTGAATTTGTTCTTCTAGTATATTTTTATATGACATTGTTGTTCTTGTATCTTACTTATGTGACTTTGTTCTTCATGTATCTTACATATGTAACTTTGTTATTCTAGTATCTTACTTATGTGACATTGTTCTTCTATTATCTTACATGTGTGAATTTTTTCTTCCAGTATCTTACACTATAAGATCATAATCACATAAGTAAGATACTAGAAGAAAAAATTCACGTTTGTAAGATGCTAAAATAACAAAGTCACATAAGTAAGATACTAGTAGAACAATGTCATGTTAGTAAGACTCTAGAAGAACAAGTTCAAATAAGTAAGATACAAGAAGAATAAAGTCACAAAAGTAAGATACTAGAAGAACAATGTCGCATAAGTAAGATAATAGAATAAAAAAGTAACATAACTAAGATACTTGAAGAAGAAAGTCGCATAAGTAAAACAGACGATGACAAGAGTCACATAAGTAAGACTCTAGAAGAACATGATCAAATAAGTATGTTGCAAGAAGAACAAAACTACACTTTTTGTTCAAAACATAACACGTCTTTCATAAGCAACACACCCTTTTTCACATCTAAGTCTGGTTCGCCAAAAAAAACTGCTATACAGAGATCAAGTGCACACTTCTAAACTAGGGACCAGCTACCTAGCCAAAAATGTAAAGATTCCTCAGAGGACACACCAAAAACACGCACATTCATTCACCAGGGACACAAATTATACACTTAACTCAGTAAACCCAGATACAACAGCTCATAACCATCAATCACCATCCTCAACTAACGTGCGGGCATCTAGAAAAGCTACACTTAAGCTCACCTCCCACGCTATTCTTTATGACCAAATGTCTCCCCCACTTCTCATACGACAGACACGCCAGCTATTAACTGCACAACAGACACCACTAGACAGACGGACAGACTGTACTGCAAGTAACACCCATTCACTTAATGGCAACACAGGAACTACAGCAAGAAAATGGGAGTTTCTTCACCCCGTCTCCACCCGCCCAGAACGGAATTCTCTCAGTTCATCCGTTTTACGGCGACTTACTCAATATAGTCCAGAAATATTAATGCAGGCTCTTCAGATGTCTATAAACGGCTGTACGGAACAAGATTAACACCAAGCAATGCCTAATATACTAATTTAAAACAGTTTTTAAACCAAGTTTGCTGTGTAACATTCGACCTGACGCGTTCTCTTCGCAAGCACTATAGTGTTTTTTGTCCTGAGATGAAAGACATAGCTGAGTATCAGCGTAGAACTTTAACTGTTACTTTTAGATGTTAATTTTTTTTTAACATTGTCTGTTTAACATTTCTTTCTGTTCGTCAGAGCAGTGCGTATCTAAATTTGTTTGTGATTTTGTAATAACTCTCTCGTATTAATACTATTGTTCTCTTATTATTATCTCTGTGCTTATTCCTCTCATTCCTACACTCACCATTCTCTTTTTACATCTGCACCTGCGGGTTTTTTTTTTTTCGTTTTGAGGAAAATTAGGAAATCCTCAAAACTGACAAGCTAAGTCACAGCGTGGAACTTTAACTGTCACGAAAGGATAAATTCTCCACATTATTTGAAGTAAAAATATTCCTCTTTGTTTCGAACAGACTGTATTTTAAGATAAAAACTGCACTTTGCAAAGATTAAGATACTGTAAACAGTGTCCACGGACTTTCGAGAAATCTATTGCAGTATATATTTTATAACTTGTCTACAATTTTGTATTAACCATTGTGTACCAATTTTATTGCCCCTTACTCATTCCTACTCCCCTCATTCTTTCTTTCCTATTGACTATTATCATGTCCGAGTGCAAAAACTCAAATCAAAATATAGGCAATATCTCTTATTCATGGCTTAAACTATCAGGGCTTAACATTGGTCATTTAAACATTTACCACCTGCTAGGTAAGCTTTCTAAAGTCTCCACCTCTCTCCAACAAAACTTCCACATATTTGGTTTTTCTTAAACCCGTCTCAATGACAAAATTAGGATTAATGGATTCACCACCATTCGCAG
Organism: Oreohelix idahoensis; assembly: GCA_024509875.1. NCBI lineage: Eukaryota > Metazoa > Mollusca > Gastropoda > Stylommatophora > Oreohelicidae > Oreohelix > Oreohelix idahoensis. The sequence continues at coordinate 35,078 of JAMPIV010016484.1, read as the reverse complement.
GGATTCTAACAGACAACATGAAACAGGGCTAGTCATATACATCTATACATCTCTCCAGTACAGACGCCGTGATGATTTTGAGCATACTGGCATTGAATGTTTATGGCTGGAAATAAAACTCCCCAACTTGACCCCCGTTTTAATTGGTTACTTGTACCGAAATCCTAACTCTTCTACTGTGTGGTTTGACACATTCTCACGGATGATGGACAACGTTTGGGCTTCTTCGAAGGAAATTATTCTACTGGGGTATTTCAATATTGACCTTCGCAAACCGAACAACACGTGGAATGATATCACCATCCCACACAACCTCATACAGTTAGTCAATCAACCCACGAGAGTAACAGACTCATCATCTACACTTATTGATCATATCTATACGACCTGTCCAGATAACATTATAGAATGCACAGTCACACAGACATCATTAAGTGACCACTATCCTATTTGCTGTACCTGGACGAGGAAGGGGTTTAAGGCACCTAAAACGGAACACATCACAGTCAATTACAGAAATTTCAAAAACTTTAACCTTCAATTATTTCTACTAGACCTACAAATATCCGCTCTCTCATACGTGTACCAACTTCCGCATCCAGAAGAAGCCATAACATACTGGACACAAACTTTCAACAACGTATTCGACAAACATGTTCCTATAAAGCAGGTTCGGGTCAAAAACATCAGAAAGACCCCATGGATAACTAACGAAATATTATCAACAATAAGAGAGCAGGACGAAGCACAGAAGCTCAAAGATTTCAGCAGGTATCGGATGCTTAGAAACAAAGTACAGTACCTCATTCGTCAGGAAAAGAAACTACATTTCAGAAAGATGATTCAAGACAAAGCAAACAGTAAAGAAGTCTGGTCAGCCATTAGAACACTAACACACAAATCAAAGTATAAAACTCTTTACCTAAAAGCTGCTCCCTCACGGCAACTCATTTTAGCAACCACTTTAAAACAGAAATTAGCCATCTTAAGTCGACACTAAAGCCAATGGACTGCGATATTAGTAAATTGACAGCCTTCTGCAACACTGAACACACCATAACAGATCTAAGACATATTCCTTTTCTAACAGTACATGAAGTTCTCAAATATATCTTGGCATTAAAAAACAACAATTCATCTGGGCTTGATGGTATCAGCAATAAGATTCTACGTTACGCTGCGCCCATCATTTGCGACTCCTTAACATATGTGAACAACCAATGTAGTGCACACAACTACTTCCCCACAACATTTAAATCTGCCAAAGTATATCCCCTCTATCTTATGTTTGTGACTTTGTTCTTCTAGTATCTTACTTATGTGAAGTTTTTCTTCAAGTACCTTACTTACGTTTCTATGTTTTACTAGTATCTTACTTATGTGACTTTGTTCTTCTATTATTTTACTTATGTTACTTTGTTATTCTAGTATTTTACTTACGTGAAAATTTTCTTCTAGTATGTTACTTATGTTACTTTGTTATTCTATTATCTTACTTGTGTGACTTATTTTCTAGTATCTTACTTATGTAACTTTGTTCTTCTAGTATATTACTTATGTGACTTTGATCTTCTAGTTTCTTACTTATGTGAATTTGTTCTTCTAGTATCTTATTTATGTGACTTTGTTATACTAGTATCTTTCTTATGTGACTTTGTTATTTTAGTATCTTACAAACGTCATTTTTTTCTTCTAGTATCTTACTTATGTGACTTTGCTCTTCTAGTATCTTACTTGTGATACTTTGTTCTTCTAGTATATTACGTGTGTAAATTTGGTATTCTATTATCTTACTTGTGTGACTTTGTTCTATTAGTATCTTACTTATGTGACTTTGTTCTTCTCATATCCTACTATGTGACTTTGTTCTTCTAGTATCTTACTTATCTACTTTGTGCTTCTGGTATATTACTTATGCGACTTTGTTCATCTAGTATCTTATTTATGTGACTTTGTTCTTCTAGTATCTTACTTATGTAACTTTGTTCCCCTATAGTGCGTTTCACAAGGTTTGCCGCTGTTTAATATTCAATATCTCTGCAACCACTTGATCGTAATTGTTGCAACTTTGCATATGACCTAATGATCGCTATGTCCCGAGGGGGACATTTTTTTCCTCGTTAACAAACTTATGGTTTTAAATTTTCTTTATTTAAAGTATAGAAAATCGACTACCTCCTAGTCCAACCGTAATTTTAAAGGGCTTACCCCTTCATATTTGTGAGCTTTTTCGATTTAACATCTTGAACGCATTTCACGTGATTTCCCATAATATCCCCGTGTTTCAGCTCACTATCGCACTGTCTTCAACATTACATTGATCCTTCCGGTGTGTTCAGTTACCGTTCTACTCATTGTGTATTTCAGTGCATATGCGTATCTTGCGGTTTTCTAGGTCTGTAATACAATGGGTATGAAAGTCAAGTTCCTTACACTGCATACAATGGCAGTGAAGATGTATAAATATTTCTGCCGAGAAGCTAAGCGTGGTAAACTGTATCGGAGTCTCTCAAATCCTGAAAAGAGAACTATTCACGCTTTGGGTTTAAGTAAACGCTCATGTCATCAATTACTCAAAGCTAATGGAATTTTCAGTTCAATCAATACCTGGACGCAAGGAAGAAAGGAAGTAGTAGATAGTTTTGACAGCGATGTGATTAGAAGAGAGATTTGTAGAATGTTCAGTTCCAAAGAAACTGTGACACTAAGAAAACTGAAAATTCGGCTGAGAACACACAATGACATTGATGTGTCGAAATCAACATTATGGAAAACTGTTAGAAGCATTGGCTTTACGTTTAGGAAGTACGCTGGTGGAAGAAACGTCATCTGCGAGAAGCCGCACTTAGTATCTATGAGAAGTAAATATTTACGTGAAGTACAGGAAATGCGCAATCAAGATTATGATATTGTGTATGTGGATGAAACTTGAATCAATGCTCACCACACAAGTGAAAAGGAATGGCAGTTATCAGATGGAACGATTAAAAGATGTGTACCCAGTGGAAAAGGACAACGTCTGATAATGGAACATGCAGGCAGCAGACATAATGGGCTAGTGAAAAATGCTGAACTTATTTTCACTTCCAATTATACGGACAACCGGGACTATCATACCGAGATGAACGGTAACATATTTAGAGAGTGGATTGAAAATACTCTTCTTCCGTCCCTAGACAGACCATCCTGTCTGATAATGGACAACGCATCATACCACAACGCTGTGGCAGAAGAAGACAAAATCCCGACATCTTCGAGTACAAAAGATACTATAAAGATTTGGCTTAGAAAAGAAGACATTCCATTTAACGAGGGGTTTCTGAAACCTGAATTACTGTCCCTTGTTAAGAAATCACAGAAGACCAAGATATTCCATATAGACAAGTTGATTCAACACCATGGTCATGTGTTTGAGACTGCCACCTTATCATTCACATTTAAACCCAATTGAACTCGTTTGGGCAAAAGTTAAAGGACAGGTGGCAGCTGAAAATAAAACTCTCAAACTGTGCAATATAAAAGAACAAACATATGCCGCCATCTCGCAGATAGACAAAGATTATTGGTGTAAATGTGAAGACCATGTCTTAAAAGAGGAAAATGACTATTGGAAAAAAAGATGGACTGTCGTTCGTTCAGCCGAGAATAGTCATCAATATGTTAGACTCGTCTGACTCAGAATAAGTGTGTAAATACCTTATATGTTTTCTCCTCCATCTATGTGTATATGTAAACCAATTCATTTCCTTTTTATCTCCACGATTTCACTACTATTTTTAACATACACAGTACTTTCTCCTCTTCATGCATCCATTCACGTTTTAGTATAAAAAGTAACATTTACAACGAATAGGCATTATTATTCTCTCAAATATTTCGAATAAATAAAAAAGGACCTCACGTAGTAATCAGTTAACAAACCCCTCTAACATTCGAATTGTATAGACGCCTATGCCGAAAATATGCAACTTCCGTCATTTACGGTAAATTATTTTCTTCCAGGACAAAATAATTACTTCGTTAAAAAAGATCAAAGGAATTAGCCGTTGCAAGAAAATAACACTACCTGCAACATTGAATTTTACAAAAACTTAGGGACATTGAAAATATAAGACCACATGCAAAAAATCATGTTTATCAGTGCCAGGAATGTGGAGATATTTGAAGTCAATCGTCGACCGATCTTCTTGAAACGCACTATAGTATCTTACTTACGTGACTTTCTTCTTCTAATATCTTACTTACGTGACTTTGTTGTTTTAGTAACTTAAATTATGTGACTTTATTCTTCTAGTATCTTACTTATGTGACTTTGTTCTTCTAGCATCATACTTATGTGACTTTGTTCTTCTAGTATCTTACTTATGTGACTTTTTTTCTTTCTGTTTATTACTTATATGACATTGCTGTTCTAGTATCTTACTTGTGTGACTTTGTTCATTTTGAATTTTACTAATGTGACTATGTTCTTCTAGTATCTTACTTTTGTAACTTTGTTTTTCTAGTATGTTACTTACGTGATGTTGTTCTTCTAGTATCTTATTTATGTGACTGTTTTCTTCTAGTATCTTACTTATGTTACTTTGTTCTAATAGTATCTTACTTAATTGACTTCGTTCTTTTATTATCTTACTTATTTGACTTTGTTCTTCTAGTATATTGCTTATGTGACTTTGTTCTTCTAGTGTCTCACATACGTGACTTTGTGCTTCTAGTATATTTCTTATGTGACTTTGTTATTCTAGTATCTTACTTACATGACTTTTTTCGACTGCTATCTTACTTATGTGACTTTGTTCTTTTAGTGTCTTACGTATGTGACTTTGTTCTACTAGTATCTTTCTTATGTGACTTTGTTATTTTAGTGTCTTACAAATGTGAATTTTTTTCTTCTACTATTTCACTTATGTGGCTTTGGTCTTCTAGTATCTTACTTGGGTAACTTTGCTCTTCTGGTATCCTACTATGTTAGTTAGTTCTTCTAGTATCTTACTTGTGGACTTTGTTTTTATGGTATATTATTTATGTGACATTTGTGATTTTGTTCTTCTAAAATCTTATTTTTGTGACTTTGTTCTTCTAGTATCTTACTTTTGTCACTTTGTTGTTCTAGTATTTTACTTACGTGACATTGTTCTACTAGAGTCCTACTTATTTGATTTTGTTCCTCTAGTGTCTTAGTTATGTGACTTTGTTTTACTAGTATATTTCTTATGTGACTTTGTTATTTTAGTATCTACAAACGTGACATTTTTCTTGTGGTACCTTACTTATGACAATTTTTTCTTCCAGAATCTTATTTATGTCACTTTGTTCCTTTTGTATCTTACTTGTGTGACTGTGTTCTTCTAGTATCTTAATTATGTGACTTTGTTCTTCTAGTATCATACTTACTTGACTTTGTTCGACTAGTATCTTACTTATGTGACTTTCTTCTAGTGTCTTACTTTTGTGGCTTTGTTCTACTAGTATCTTACTTATGTGACTGTTTTTTTCTAGTATTTTACTTACGTGAATTTTTTCTTCTAGTGTTTAACTTAAATGGTTTCGTTCTTCTGGGATATTACTTATGTGGCTTTGTTTTTCAAGTATCTTACTTATGTGAATTTTTTCTTCTAGAATCTTATTTATGTGACATTTTTCTTCTAGTATCTTACTTGTGTGAGATTTTTCTTCTAGTATCTTACTTATGTGACTTTATTCTAGTAGTATCTTACTTATGTGATTTTGTTCCTCTAGTATGTTACTTATGTGACTTTGTTCATCAGGTATCTTACTTACGTGACGTTGTTGTTCTAGTATCTTACTTATGTAGTTATGATCTTCTTGTAATATACTTATTTGATCCTCTTCTTCTAGAGTCTTACTTATGTGACTCTTGTCATCGACTGTTTTACTTATGCGACTTTGCTCTTCAAGTATCATACTTATGTTACTTTGTTCTTCTAGTATCTTACTTATGTAACTTTGTTCCTCTAGTATCTTACTTACGTATCTGTGTTCTTCTAATGTCTTACTTATGTGACTTTGTTCTTTTAGTAACTTAAATTGTGTGAATTTATTCTCCTAGTATCTTATTTATGTGGCTTTGTTCTTCTAGTATCATACTTATGTGACTTTGTTCTTCTAGTATCATACTTATGTGACTTTGTTCTTCTAGTATCTTACTTATGTGACTTTGTTCTTCTAGTATCTTACTTATGTGACTTTATTCTTCCAGTATATTACTTATATGACATTGTTGTTCTAGTATCTTACTTATGTGACTTTGTTCTTCTAGTATTTTACTTACGTGATGTTATTCTTCTAGTACCTTACTTAAGTGACTGTTTTATTCTTGTATCTTACTTAAGTTACTTTGTTCTACTAGTATCTTACTTGTTTAACTTCATTCTTCTATTATCTTACTTATGTGACTTTGTTCCACTGGTATCATACTTACGTGACTTTGTTCTTCTAGTATCTTACTTGTGTGACTTTGTTCTTCTAGTATCATACTTATGTGACTTTGCTCTTTTTGTATTTTATTTACTTGACTTTGTTCGACTAGTATCTCACTTATATTCACAGTGTTCTTCTAATGTCTTACTTATGTGACTTTGTTCTATTAGTATCTTACTTATGCGACGTTGTTCTTCTAGTATCGTACTTATGTGACTTTGTTCTTCTAGTGTCTTACTTACGTGATTTTGTTATTCTAGTACCTTACTTATGTGTCTTTGTTCTTCTAGTATCGTACTTTCGTGACTTTGGTCTTCAGGTATTTTACTTGCTTGACTTTTTTCTTCTAGTATCTTACTTATGCGAATTAGTTCTTCTAGTATCTCACTTCCGTGACTTTATTCTTCTTGTATCTTACTTATTTGAACTTGTTTTTCTAGAGTCGTACTTACTTGACTTAGTTCGACTAGTATCTTACTTATGTTACTTTGTTCTTCTTGCGTCTTACTTATGTGACTTTGTTCTACTAGTATCTTACTTATGTGAGTTCGTTATTTTAGTATCTTACAAACGTGAATTTTTTCTTCTAGTAACTTACTTATGTGACTTTGCTCTTCTAGTTTCTTCCTTGTGTGACTTTGTTCTTCTAGTATCTTACTTACGTGACAATGGTCTTCTAATATCTTACATATGTGACTTCGTTGTTTTAGTATCTTAAATTATGTGACTTTGTTCTTCTAATATCTTATTTATGTTAATGTATTCTTCAAGTATCTTACTTATGAGACCTTTTTCTTCTCGTATCTTAATTATGTAACATTATACTTGTGGTATCTTAATTATGTGACTTTGTTCTTCTAGTTTTTTTTTAATATGACATTGTTGTTCTTGTATCTTACTTATGTGACATTGTTCATCTAGAATCTTACTTATGTGTTCTTCTAGTATCTTACATATGTGACGTTGTTATTCTAGTATCTTACTTATGTGAATTTGTTCTTCTAGAATCTTACATGTGTGAATTTTTTCTTCCATTATCTTACGTATGTGACTTTGTTCTCCTAGTATCTTACTTATGTAACGTTGTTCTTCTAGTATCTTACTTACGTGACTTTGTTCTACTAGTATTTTTCTTACGTGACTTTGTTATTTTAGTATCTTACAAACGTGAATTTTGTTCTTCTCGTATCTTACTTATGTGACTTTGTTTTTCTAGTATCTTATTTATTTGACTTTGTTTTTTTACTATCTTACTTACGTGACTTCTTTAGACTAGTATCTTACTTATGTGACTTTGTTCTTCTAGTGTCTTACTTATGTGACTTTGTCCTACTAGTATCTTTCTTATGTGACTTTGTTATTTTAGTATCTTACAAACGTGAATGTTTTCTTCTAGTATCTTACTTATGTGACTTTGCTCTTCTAGTATCTTACTTGTGTGACTTTGTTCTTCTAGTATCTTACGTATATGACCTTGTTATTCTAGTATCTTACTTGTGTGACTTTGTTATATTAGTATCTTACTTATCATACTTTGTTCTTCTCGTATCCTACTATGTGACTTTGTTCTTCTAGTATCTTACTTACGGACTTTGTTCTTCTGGTATTTTACTTATGTGACATTGTTCATCCAGTATCTTATTTATGTAACTTTGTTCTTCTGGTATCTTACTTATGTGACTTTGTTTTTCTTGTGTTTTACTTACTTGACTTTACTCGACATATCATTCTTATGTGACAGTGTTCTTCTAACGTCTTGCTTATGTGACTTCGTTCTATTAATATCTTACTTATGTGACTTTGTTCCTCTAGTATATTACTTATGTGACTTTGTTCTTCTGGTATATTACTTATGTGGCTTTGTTCTTCTAGAATATTACTTATGTGACTTTTTTTTCCTGGTATATTACTTATGTGACTTTGTTCTTCTAGTATATTACTTATTTGACTTTGTTATTCTACTGTCTTACTTATGTGACGTTGTTCTTCTGGTATCTTACTTATGTAGTTTTATTCTTCTTGTATCATACTTATTTGATCCTGTTCTTCTTATTTGATCCTGCTATTTATGTGACTCTTGTCATTGAGTGTTTTACTTATGCGACTTTGTTCTTCTAGTATCTTACTTATGTTACTTTGTTCTTCTAGTATCTTACTTACGTGACTTTGTTCTTCTAGTATCTTACTTACGTAACTTTGTTCCTCTGTATCTTACTTAAGTGATTTACTTCTTCTAATGTCTTACTTTTGTGACTTTCTTGTTTTAGTAACTTAAATTATGTGACTTTGTTCTTTTAGTATCCTACTTATGTGACTTTTTTCTTCTGGTATCTTAATTATGTAACTTTGTTCTTATGGTATCTTACTTATGTGACTTTGTTCTTTCTGTATATTACTTATATGACATTGTTCTTCTAGTAGCTTACTTATGTGACTTTGTTCTTCTAGTATATTACTTATGTGACTTTGTTCTTCTAGTGTCTTACTTAATTGATCTTGTATTTTATCTTCCATATGTGGCTATAATCGTCTATTGGGTTACTGAATACGCTCTATTTCAGTGAGCGTGCAATTTACCTTCATTTTTTGTATATTTTGTTTTGAGGATATTGTAAGATTAATAAACATTTGTCTTTTCTCAGGGAGAAATAACTTTCATTTTACATCAAGAAAAGACCAAGCAAGAAAAAAATGCAACAAATTCAACGTTGCATTACAATTACTTCTATTCTCGCTATTATCATGTGTGTATTGATTGTAAAAGAAAACCTGGCAGATAAACCGGTAATTTTGTGTCTTTAATTGCACATTAATATTGTATTATTACTTCGTTTTAAACGAGAAAATGTATTAATTGTAAAGTCCTTCGCGACTTTAAAGTTACTTTAACATTTAAGCATCTATTTTTTTGGGGGGAAATATTATAATAGATATATCATTAACTTTACCACTGGAACTTTTGGGATGAGTTTAATTTAATAGATTTAAATAAACACAAAATCCAGTGAAATAAAATGAAAGCTCTAGACCACTGATCACTTTAACAAATATATTATACCGTGCACAGAAACAGAAGTCACTCCAATGTAGCCACCAATTCAGATGGAAATCTAGCAGAATTTTTACTCAAGCTAGTGAATCTTAAATCTCTGGCGACCGAATGATAACATGGCTTTCTACGTGGTCTGTATATATCTAGCTGAAATGCAAGATTGGTGGGACATGTGAAAATTGACACCTTTTTAGATCTCAGGAGACTTTTGGGGATCTGACCGCCAGACTAAAGAGAGAAGCCGTCCCTGATCTGACGTATCTCCGCTCGCTGCTTTCGCGTCGGCATTCCCGTTCGCTCCCACTGCGATCGGTTTCGTGTTTAACACTGAGATGCGAAATACCGGCAGGAAACTTGCGTCGCTCGTTTCAGGGACCACTACTGCCTTTGATAACGCCGATAGTCTTTCCTGAGATCCCTCAGTCTGTTTGATCGTGTGCCGCTTTTATCTGTTTGATTCTGGCACCGCCCCCACTGGGCCAAGTTAATGAAAATACTGCATATGATTGCTCAAGAGATGTCCGTGGGCGTGATTTAATCTCTCCTTAAATCAATGCGATGACCAGATAAACGGTAGATAAACTGTCCACATATTAATCAGCAAACGTGTTGACCATATGTGTGGAACGGTTGCATAGCTTATGAGTCCAGGTGAAAAAAAAATCCCGTTTGACGAAAAGTTACCACAATATTCAGGGGCACTGATGTTATCCGAAGGGGTCGTTACAAAGGGTCGTACCATATCATCCAAGACTTCAGGGGTACCGATGTTATGAGAGGGTTCTTACCATCATCTAACAAATTCAGGGACGGATGAGTTGTCTGTCACACTGCGCGCTAAAGGAGATGAGTGTTTAAGCATTGAAAGAGAAGGGATTCTGCACACTGAAGGACGAGTGTCTGCACATTGAATGAGATACGTGTCTGCACAGTAAACGAGTTTAATGTCTGCACAGTGAAGAACATGAGCGTCTGCACATTGACAAATATTGTCTTCACATTGAAGGAGATGAGTATTTTCTCACAGAAGGAGATGTGTGTCTGCACAGTGAAAGAGATGTGTATCTGCTCACTGAAAGAAATGAGTGTTTGCACACTGAAGGGGATGAGTATGTGCTCCCCGAAGGAAATGGGTGTCTGCTTACTGAAGGAGATGAGTGTCTGCACACTGAAGGTGATGGGCGACTGAGCACCAAAGGTGATGAGTGTCTGACCAAAGATGGTGATGAGTGTCTGGACGGTGAAAGAGATGAGTGTTTGCATGCCAATGGAGATGGGTGTCTACACATTGAAGGAGAAGAGTGTCTGCGTAATGAAGCAGGTGAGTGTCTCCTCGCTAACGGAAGAAATTGTCTTCCCACTGAAATAGATAAATGTCTACACACTGAAGGAGATGAGTGTCTGCAGATTGAAGGAGATTTGTGTCTTCTCACTGAAGGAGATAAGTGTCTGTACACTGAAGGGAAGAGTGTTTATACATTGAAAGAGAAGAGTATCTGCACACTGAAGGAGATTAATGTATGTGCATTGAAAGAGATAATAATTAAAATCATCAGCGGAAAACGAGGTACAAACAATATTACATTAGTAAGAGATAAGCTTGGAAATCTCATCACGGAAGCAGAGGGACAGGAAACAAGATGGGCAGACATTCCACGAAAAGAAGAAATCATTACAGCAATCAAAGGGTTACAGAATTGAAAAGCTCCTTACCATGATAACTTAAATGCAGAGCTATTTAAGAAAGATCATGAGCTAGCAGCAGAACTATTGGAACCATTATGTGCACAAGTCTGGAAAACAGGGACAACACCAACTGAGTGGAACAAGGGAATAATTGTCAAATTGCCCAAGAGGGGAGATCTTGCAGACTGCAATATTTGGAGAGGAATCACTCTTCTCTCAGCTCCCAGCAAGATACTAGGCAGGATAATTATACAGAGAATTTCAAAAGCAGTAGACCACAAACTGAGGAAAGAACAAGCAGGATGTAGAAAGAACAGAAGATGTGTAGATTATATATTTACACTCAGGAACATTATAGAGTAGTGCTCAGAATGGCAAGGCAGCTGTACAGTAATTTTGTTGATTTTGAAAAGGCTTTTGACAGTACACATAGCGACAGTTTATGGAAAATGCTGAGGGCTTATGGAATTCCAAGCTGCCTAGTGTCACTCCTGAAAAGCCTCTATGCCAACATTACGTGTAGTGTTGGGCAGAGCAGCCTAACCTTTGAGGTGAAGACAGGAGTGCGACAGGGATGCCACTATCAACCACTCTATTTTTAACAGTTATAGACTGGGTGATGCGCCAGACAATAGAGGGCATTCCAAGAGGAATACGATGGACTACATTTTCTACATTGGAAGATCTGAAATATGCAGATGACCTTGCACTACTAGCATATTCACATCAACACATCTAGGAAAAAAAACGGATAGACTTAATAAGTATAGCCAGCAGGTGGGCTTGAACATCATTCTAAAGAAGACAGAGATCATGACGCTCAATGTGAGCAACCCTGAGCCCATATTAGTAAGGAATCAGGAACAGATAGACACCATCACATACCTAGGATGCATAGTAACACCAGACGGCGGAGCAAGCAAAGACATCAACCACAGAATGAACAAAGCAAGAACAGCCTTTTTTAGTCTAAACAACATCTGGAAGTCCTCTCAATACAGCACAAGCACAAAATTAAGATTATATCAGAGCTGTGTGCTTTCTGTGCTTCTCTATGGTGCGAAAATCTGGAGAGTTACAGAGAAGAAAATGTCGAAATTGTCCTCTTTTCACACAACATGCCTAAGAAAAATTCACCGAATCTTTTGGCCGAATACCATCACCAACCAAGATCTGCTTACTCGGAGCAAGCAAGAGGACATGCACACCATCATAGCTGGCAGACGCTGGAGCTGGGTTGGCCATGTCCTCAGAAGAGACCCCGATGCCATCACAAGAACAGCTATGCTTTGGACCCCTGAATAAAAACAAAAGAGAGGCCTACCAAAAACAACTTAGCGGAGGACTGCTAACGCTGAGATGCAAAGAATGAACCAGAGTTGGGGCACTGTACGAAGGA
>JAMPIV010016484.1:0-17500 GCA_024509875.1 Oreohelix idahoensis | reverse complement strand
TGTAAGTCCAGTTTACATTTACAAGTTAAAATGTTTCTCATATCTCGTTTTCCAATGCTTTGCTCACAAATGAAATTGGTGACGCACAAGCCAAGAAAAAGACAACACAATTTCGACATTTCCTTCTCTGTAACTCTCAAGCATTCCGCACCATAAAGAAGCACAGAAAGCACACAGCTCTGATATAATCTTAATTTTGTGCTTGTGCTGTATTGAGAGGACTTCCAGATGTTGTTTAGGCTAAAAAAGGCTGTTCTTGCCTTATTCATTCTGATGTTGATGTCTTTGCCTGCCCCGCCGTTTGGTGTTACTATGCATCCTAGGTATGTAAAGGTGTCTGTCTGTACCAGTTGCTGATTCCTTACTGATATGGGCTCAGGGTTGCTCACATTGAGCGTCATGACCTCTGACTTCTTTAAATTGATGTTCAAGCTTACCTGCTGGCTAAACTTATTAAGTCTATCCGTGTTTCCTGGATGTGTTGATGTGAATGTGCTAGTAGTAAAAATACTTCTATGGCACGCGCCTCAAACAGCCTCTGACAACCAAGTCTAGCTCCTGGCCTTCACGTGTGGCTCAATTTGAGCCCGGCGGAACTGTTTCCACTGACGGGAGAAGGGGCAAAGGCGAGCGACTGGCGCCTTAAAACCAGCAGCTTCGGGCAGATAGGGCTCGTGATCCTTGGTTGGTAGCTTATCTAAGAGAAGGAACTCTGAATTCAAAATACCGCTGCCTTGCGGGAATATCCATTTATGGAATTGGCTTCGGGAGTAAACCCTGAGGATAAATCCGGAGTCGGAGTCCCTAAGGCAGTCTAATGTCGATTCGACATTATTCTGGCAACTCCTGCGACATGGCTGGTACCAAACTGTATCGGCTACTGCCGTTCCTTTGGATCTACCGGCTGTGTGGAGAGGGGGAACATGCTGCATGGGCAACAGCGTGATCTCCATATAACTGTGCCCAAGCTCGCGCCCTGGAGAGGACACTCCAGCTTCACCCTATAGGTGTCGGCAAAACACGGGAAGTAGCAGTTACCGGTTATAAGCATTTTGCCCAATTGGCGTAGGGCATTGCGCCAGGGGCTACTTCCGACAGTGGGAGAGGTTCTAGGATCTCACTGGACAGCTACCACCCGATTCAAGCTGGGCAGCCCCCAGTCAATAAGGTGTTGTCCCGCCACTGTCTGCTTTCCCCATTGGGTGCATGGGGATTAGGGTCAAACCCGAACTGTGGACAGAAAATTTTGCACCAAGCAATTATCGAAAAAATAGAAATAAGCAAACTCTCAGATTGGGATGCTGGAACGTCCGGACTATGTTGACTGGACTATCCGAAAACCTACAGGATGTAAACGATGTAAGGAAGACAGCCATAATTAATGATGAGCTTAAACGACTTCAGGTGGATATAGCTGCACTTCAGGAAACGCGCCTGGCGGGCTCTGGAACGGTGAGCGAGAAGGACTACACATTTTATTGGCAAGGGAAAGATCTTAATAAAGCTAGAGAACACGGAGTAGGTTTTGCGGTAAAAAAATCGCTAACTAAAATGGTTCAACCACGCGAGAATGGATCAGAACGCCTGTTAACGCTCCGCCTGCAAACTAGCACAGGTCCCATCACCCTTGTCAGTGTGTATGCTCCTACTCTGTACTCTGCCTCAGAAGCTAAAGATGAGTTCTACGAGAATCTAACAGCAATTATCAAAAGCATACCTAGGCAAGAACAGCTTGTTCTCCTTGGTGACGTTAACGCTAGAGTGGGTGCCGATAATGTTTCATGGCATTCATGTCTGGGCAGGTTTGGTATTGGCAAGATGAATGAAAATGGACAACGGCTCTTAGAGTTGTGCGTCCACCATGACCTCTGCGTGACCAACACCTACTTTCAGACAAAACCCCAGCATAAGGTGTCATGGAGACACCCACGATGCAAGCACTGGCACCAACTTGACCTGATTCTCGTCAGAAGGCCACTCCTCAGGTCTGTGCTCTCCACGCGCTCGTACCATAGTGCAGACTGTGATACAGATCACTCCTTGGTTTGCTGCAAAATCAGAGCACAACCAAGAAAACTCTATCGTGTCAGACATGAAGGGAAACCACGCATTGATACCAGCAAGATGTCAGACCCTTTCATGATCGCTCAATTCACTGCGACCTTCGAGAAAGTGCTCAGTAGCCCTCAGCATGGTGATACTATTACAGAGAACTGGGAGCATCTACGGAACACCATTCAAAGTACTGCACTTGCCACCTTTGGTAAGAAAACAGCAAAGTCAAATGACTGGTTTGATGCTTCATCAAATGTGATGGCACCTGTCATTGAAGCTAAGCGCAGTGCTATGAATGAATACAAACGTTCACCGAGTGCCAGAACCCTACAGATCCTGAGGGCTACGAGAAGCAAAGTTCAACAAACTGCTCGACGCTGTGCAAATGACTACTGGCTCCAGCTCAGTGAGAGCATCCAGATCGCAGCGCAAACAGGCAACATTAGACAAATGTATGACGGTATAAAGAAAGCACTTGGCCCCCATAAAAGTAAGACGGCACCGCTAAAAACCATCAGCGGAGAGAAGCTAACCGATAAGGGTAAGCAGATGGAGAGGTGGGTCGAGCACTACTCTGAGCTTTACGCTAGAGACAATACCGTTACGCCTGCAGCCCTTGATGGTGTCAACAGTCTGCCAACTATGGAGGAGCTGGATGCCGAACCAACATTAGAGGAACTCAGCAAGGCCATTGATAGCTTGGCCTCTGGCAAAGCACCAGGCAGTGATGGGATTCCTTCTGATTTAATCAAATGCTGTAAGAGCACGCTATTACATCCCCTGCATAGGATGCTGTGCCAGTGCTGGGAAGAGACAACTATTTCTCAAGACATGCGAGATGCCAAGATTGTAACACTGTATAAAAATAAAGGAGACAGAAGTGATTGCAATAACTACAGAGGCATCTCTCTTCTTAGTATTGTTGGTAAGGTTTTTGCCAAAGTCATCTTAATGCGACTACACACGTTAGCTGAGCGCATATATCCAGAGGCACAGTGTGGATTCCGAGCTGGCAGATCAACAACAGACATGATCTTCTCTCTCCGCCAGCTTCAGGAAAAATCAAGAGATCAGAAAAGACCATTATATATCGCCTTTATAGACCTCACAAAAGCATTCGACCTGGTTAGTAGGGATGGACTCTTTAAAATCCTCCTGAAAATAGGCTGCCCTTCTAAAATGCTGGAAATGATAAAGTCATTCCATGACGGCATGAAGGGAACAGTCCAATATGCTGGAAGCACGTCACAGCCCTTTGATATACGAAGTGGCGTTAAACAAGGCTGTGTTCTGGCTCCGACCCTCTTCGGAATCTTCTTTGCCTTACTCTTGAAACATGCATTCAGAGATGCAACTGAAGGAATATGCCTTCACACTAGGTCAGATGGCCGTCTGTTTAATCTTTCAAGGCTGAAGGCAAAAACAAAAATAAAAAGGGTCACTATAAGAGACTTGTTGTTCGCTGATGATGCTGCAGTCGTCACTCAAAGCCAACAGGAGCTTCAGAGCTTGATGAATCGCTTCACTAAAGCATGCAAGGACTTTGGCCTCACAATAAGTCTAAAGAAAACGAATGTGCTGAGTCAGGATGTGGGTGCTGCACCAGTTATCACCATCGATAACTATGAATTGGCAGTGGTGCACCACTACACTACACATACCTAGGGTCTACCATCAATGACAAACTCTCACTGGATACAGAAATCGACAGCCGCATTGGCAAAGCTGCAGCTACCTTTGCCCGCCTCACATCGCGTGTTTGGGGAAACTCTAAACTCACAATGAAGACCAAAGCTGCGGTATATAATGCCTGCGTCACCAGCACACTCCTATATGGCAGCGAGACCTGGACGACCTATGCTAAGCAAGAAAGAAGGCTCAATACCTTCCATTTGCAGTGTCTACGCCGCATCCTCGGCATCTCTTGGAAAGATAAAGTGACAAATGTCGAGGTGTTGTCACGTGCTGGCCTTCAAAGTATGTATACGCTTCTTAGACAGCGCAGACTTCGCTGGCTTGGCCATGTTCGCCGCATGGAAGATGGTCGCATCCCAAAAGATATCTTCTACAAACAATTAGCAGATGGCAAGAGAACAGTTGGGCGACCACAGCTGAGGTTCAAAGATGTGTGCAAGAGAGATATGAGGGCACTGGACATGGATCCAGCAACATGGGAGGATGAAGCTGCCGATCGCACTAAGTGGCGATGCTATTTACGGCGCCACCTCAGATTGGGCGAAGAGAGGCTCACACAGGAAGCAGAGGTGAGGAGAAAACGTCGAAAGGAGCACTAGAAAAATAAGCAGCTGAGGGCTGTCACCTCAGGGGCGCATTCCCATAGTCAGTTATGACTGAAGGGGCTATTATTATTATTATTAGTAGTTCAATGTCATCTGCATATTCCAGATCTTCCAATGTAGAAAATGTAGTCCTCCTTATTCCTCTTGGACTGCCCTCTGTTGTCTGGCGCATCACCCAGTCTATGACTGTTAAAAATAGAGTGGTTGATAAGGGACATCCCTGTCACACTCCTGTCTTCACCTCAAAGGTTAGGTTGCTCTGCCCAACACTACACGTAAAGTTGGCATAGAGGCTTTTTATGATTCACACTATGCAGCTTGGAATTCCATAAGTCCTCAGTATTTTCCATAAACTGTCTCTATGTATGCTGTCAAAAGCCTTTTTAAAATCAACGAAATTAATGTACAGCTGTCTTTGTCATTCTGAGCACTGCTCTATAATGTTCCTGAGAGTGAATATATGATCTACACATCTTCTGTTTTTTTCTAAATCCTGCTTGTTCTTTCCTCAGTTTGTGGTCTACTGCTTTTGAAATTCTCTATATAATTATCCTGCCTAGTTTTTTGCTGGGAACTGAGAGAAGAATGATTCGTCTCCAATTATTGCAGTCTGCAAGATCTCCCTTCTTTATTTTCGTGTTGGATCCGATTTTTCTTGATTTCCATATATTTCCAAATGCAATGAAAGCTCGTTTTGCTTTGTGTATTCTTATTTTGAGATCACTGTCTGTCCCTCCAACTTTGTCTATATTGCTGCCAAGATATGTGTACGATTCTACATCGTGTACTTGTATTTCTTCAAGTTCAACCATGTTATCATTACCTGCATTTATTCTCATTATTTTTGTCTTTTCCCTGTGTATTTTCAGACCCAATTTCTGTGACCTCTCATCGAGTGTTTTCAATATGTCATGCATCTGATTACGGTTATGGGACAGAAGAGCCAAGTCACCTGCAAAATCCGGATCATCCAACTGCTTAGTCAGAGTCCACTAGATTTCATTTCTGTTGTGGTTTGTCAATGTTCTCATAACCCTGTCTATTGCTAGTAAGAAAATAAAGTGAGACAAGAGGCATCCCTGTCTCATTCCTGTTCTTATCCCAAACGGTTTTGTAAGCTGTCCTTCATGACGAACTCTGCATGTCATTGATAAAGTTGTTATTTTATTCCCGTTAATGATATCCACCAAAAGATAGATATAAGTGGATGGAAGCAGACATCATCATCATCATCAGTTGATAAGATCTCTATGGTGTTGTTTGCTCCACTGTAGTGTATGGAATGTCAACTTGACCTACGCAGTGGTGTGTAGACATGGATTGAGTGTATAATGTGCGAATGTTAATAAGGGTTCGTGGTGTTGACAAATGTTCTTTTCTCACACTCATGTATGGCTGGAAGTCATCGACACCAACGACTGTGTACCTTTTCTAAAGTTTAATTGGACGTACACACTCGACAGCACAGATAGTGACAAATCACAGGTTGGCATAATACATCATGGTACAGTGGATAAATGGTCTTGCAATGTTACATGGGCACTCATGTAGAATAATAGTATAAAGGACTGTCAGTAGCCAAGCCCTCAGTATCGCCCATACATATATATCATCTGACTTCACTGACTGAGCACGTCAGCTTATAAACAATATTTCAGATGGCTTCTAAACCTAATCTTGTTTAGCGACGATTCTCCAACATAATGTTCAGCACATATTTTTCCATATAATAATATTGAACCGCTAATAACGGGTTCTCATGTGTAGCAGTGATCTCTGGACTAAACAAGCGATAATACGGGCATCCCTTTTCTCTTCTTGAAAGTCACTACATGTTTGGTTCCAAGATGGCTTCACTCGTGAGCTGTCACTCACGTTTGGATACAGATAATGAATCTGTCCTAAAGTTAGTCATTCATAAAACATTTCATTGCTCTGTAGATTTGATCATGAACAATTGACTGCATTCTACAGGATATAGTGCTGCTAGGAATCGAAGTCGTTTTCATCGAGCCAAATATATTCTCTTAGACATTCAAATCGTACCTATCGAAAATGGTGGCTTCGTACGAGAGTTCATAAGAGTGTCTATTATTACCTTGGTATCAGAAATATGATTCTGCCATTCCTTGGCAATACGAATAAACACTGGGGTAAAGCATACACGATAGGTCTAGACGACTATCACTTTCCCCACCAATACTGAGATCACTTTTTCCCGGCGACAAGCCGACATAGAAAACACAGTCCCTATCGGGACGAAGCCAAATCACACCACACTCTAGCGACACATCCGCCGAATAGCCTTTGACCTCTCTAGAGACAACAGAACATATAGTTCGACTTAGATATGTAAAGATATACAGATATAAGACAGACTCGTCCTACTCAGACAAACAATACACATAAATTCAGGCCATAGATATTCTGAAGCAAGAACAATCTATTACTACCCAAACAACGAATAAATCGCAGTAAAATGGATTCATCCGCGGAGTTCGATCGAAAGAGCCGACACAACTTTCAAGGGAAGTAACTCAATAATGACTTTCCCTTAAGCACTATTTTGTTTACAAAATATTTGCGAACATAACAAGTATACCAATGTATAATATTGTAAGATATCAAAGACTGCACGTAACAGTCTTACCACACCTCCCGGGAAAAAAAAATGGAACATTTTTTTTTTTGAAATACATCTAGGAGCAACGTACAATAGGCTCACAACGCATGAATAATGCGCAGATGAAAATATCAGGAATACCTATAACGCCTAATATGAGGCTAAGTCGACTTATGGAGCGACTGGTGAGAATGTGTCTCATAAACTGAGAGAAATTATTTCTCTACAAGTATATTTTTCCAGGAAGGTGTCATCAAAGTATAATACAATTCTGGCAATTACACAATGCCTAAAAAATTCATATCATCATTTCGTATTAGATATCTTAAATTTATGATTTATGAAGAAAAAATCATCAAAGCACAGCGGTGAATAAACATCAATGAACCGCTATGTAGTGATACAATCATTATATTATTAAATTACAAATGTGTATCTATCATGATATAGAAAAGGAACTACTATAGAACTAGACATATCAAGAAGTCTAAGCCCTAATAGTTATGTGGAATCATGTGGGCATCTTGACAGAATGTCTGCCATCACATTATCTGATCCACGAATAGCTCGCACAGAGAAATGAAAAGGTTGAAGAGCAATTGCATATCGAGTAGACCTCGAGCTCTTCAAATTCTTACTCTGTATAGCAGTAAGAGCTTTTTGGTCGGTTTCTACTATGAAATGTGCGCCTAGAAGGAATCTCTGTAGTTTGAGGATCGACCAAACCATAGCTAATAGCTCACGGTCTAAAACCGAATAATTCCTTTCTGCCGCATTAAGTTTTCTGGAAATATACATTACAGGATGCAGAGTTCCAGAGTACTCTTGCATTAGTGCCGCTCCAATCCCAGTGGATGAAGCGTCACTACGAAGAACGAATGTCTTATCTTTAGTGGGTAGCACTAAAATAGGTGGTGTTGAAAACAGTGTTTTAATCTTATCCAGAGAGCATTGGCATTCCTGAGACCAGTGGACCACATTAGGCGAACCTTTCTTTAGAAGTGTTGAGAGAGGTGCCATGATAGAGGATAGATTCTGAATGAATCTGCCATAAAATTGAATAAGACCTAACAGACTTCTCACCTGTTTTTTAGTCTTAGGGATTGAGATGTTAAGTATCTTACTAGTATTATGGTCCTCTGTCTTTAGGAAACCATGACCAACTCGGTGGCCTAGGAAAGAAATTTCGCTAAAACCAATATAGGCTTTAGAGGGTTTCGCTGTCAGGTTGTGCTCACGCAAAGTAGACAGCAATTCATCTAACCCTGAATAGTGATCTTCCCAAGTATCGCTGAAAAGACAGATGTCGTCTAGATATGCAATGACATCTGACCGATAAGATAGGATTCGGCGCATCATGCGTACGAATGTAGCTGGTGCGTTCATAAGACCGAAAGGCATAAAATTCCATTGGAACAAACCTCTAGGTGTTGAAAAAGCCGTGAGAGGTTTGGCGCGTTCAGATAAAGGAACTTGCCAATATCCTTTAGACAAATCAAGTTTAGTGAAAAAATGAGATTTGGAGAGTCGAGTAAGTAGCTCTTCCAGTAAAGGCATAGGTTCGGCATCGAACTTCGTTACTTGATTCAATTTTCGATAGTCAACGCAAAGACGTATGTTATTGTCTTTTTTACGCACAATAACCATCGGCGAAGAATATGCAGAGGTGGATGGTTCGATTATTTTCAAATCTATCATCTCATCCAACTCTTTCTCGACCTGTGCTTGAAAATGTATAGGTATAGGATAAGGTCTAACCCTAATAGGAGTATGGTCAGTTAGAACAATGTCATGTTCAATGACATGCGTTTGTCCAGGGATGTCAGTGAGTACATCCTGAAATGTTTGCAACATAGTTGAAACTTGTCGCTGTTCTCCTAGAGACAAATCAGGAGAGACAGTAACGTTCTTCCATGATTCACTAGAATGAAGTGGGATCATTGGAAGAGGAAGATTTACATCTGAAAAACTTGTTTCCTCATCCTGTATCACGGACAGTGATGAGTAATGACCATGTGGTACTGGAGAATTGTCCGTTGCTTGGAAAATGGGTTGCAAATAATCCGGACGTTCATGGAATTCAGTAAGCATATTGATGTGGAAGGTTTTATGCTTCCCATCAATATCGACAATATAGTCGACATCGGAAATTTTCGATATTATATCGTACGGACCTTTCCAAGAAATAAGTAATCTGTTTTCCCTACAAGGTAGTAATACAAATGCTTTGTCACCAGGACAAAGTTGTCGTAAGCATCTCTTCTTATTGGCAAATTGCCTTGCCTTCTGTTTCGCAAATTCAGAAGAAGAAGTTGCTAATTTGCATGCTTCGATAATCTTTTGTCTCAACGCGATGACATATTCGTAGGATGACTTTGTGTCATCGTCAATATTGTCAGATGTTATGAGATCGTGAAGCAACGACATAGGGCCACGCGGACGCGCGCCAAAGACGAGTTCAAAGGGAGAAAATCCTGTATGTTCATTGGGTACCTCTCTGTAAGCGAAGAGGGCCGCAGGTAAAACTCTGTCCCAGTCTTGAGGATGATCCTCAGTTATCTTCCCCAGTAAGTTTTTAAGTGTTCTATTAAGGCGTTCGACCATACCATTAGACATTGGATGGTAGATACTACTTAAAGATCTATCTATCTGCAGAGTAGACATTACTTGAGACATGGTATCTGATATTAGTTGGGTGCCATGGTCTGACAATATCTCTCCGGGGAACCCCAGACGAGAAAATATAAGCCAAAGAGCATCTGCAATATCAGCAGTAGTAATGCTCTTCAGAGGAATAGCCTCTGGCCAACGTGTGCACATATCAACACACGTCAAGATAAACTGATGTCCTCTGGCAGACTTGATCTTAAATGGACCAATAATGTCTATGGCCATTTTTTGGAACGGCCGAATAGGAATGTCCGCCGCCTGAATGGGTGCAGCATGCCGTGGACCTTTGGATTTAACTTCCTGACATACTTTACAAGATCGACAATAAATCCGTATGTCCTTGTTTACCAATGGCCAAAAGAAAGCCGCAAGGACTCTTGACTTAGTACGGGAAAAACCCATGTGTCCAGCACACTGAGAGTCGTGAGCGTGCTGCAAAATTTTAACTCTCAAATTCTTGGGAACCAGGATTTGAGAATGACTTGACGTAATGGAGTCTTGAACCATACGTACAAGTACGCCATTCTTCTTTGTAATCCACGATTTACGACTTGTGTCTTTATTCGGATCACCTTTAGTTGCAAGAATGAAGAATTTCTTCAGAGTGGGATCATCTTCTTGCTGTTTTATAAACGAGTCACGAGAAATTACCAAGGGATTATCTTGGTTATGCACTTCATTATCTTCAGTAGATGAAGTTTGAGGCATATTAAGAGCCTGAGCTCTAGTGACTACAGCGTTAGCAATCTGCATGTTTTGCCTTTCCCACGTGGAAATTTGTTGCGGAGTGCATTCCTTGACTCCATGAATGCGACCGATGATGAGGTCAGCGATCGGATTCGGAAGAAGACATGCGTGTACATCTCCTGTAAAGAAAGGAGTAGCAATCCTAATGATAGCAGTAGAGTATTTCTCTAATGTGCCGCCAAATGTTACACATTTGACTACTTGTCCAGTGGCACGGGAAGGATCTACGAGTGACTGCCTAACACCAATTGTGGTGCATCCAGAATCAAATAGCACAGAGACTGGATTGTTATTCACTAAACCCTTATGTAAGACAAGAGAACCTCTTCCATCATGCGCGACTGATGCCGGAAGAGCAGGAAGAGGATGGCCACAGCTTAAAGTAGACACTGTGGTTGGCTCAAATAACGTTTTGCATTGGGGGCACTGAGATGCTCTCCCAAAATCAAAAGCGGCACATGCCATATTACTAGCATCATTATTATCTTTACTCTGTTTATAGGCTTCATGGGACTCTTGTTGTGCAGAGTTTGCCTGAAAATGTGGTTTATGTCTTTTGTTTTGAGATCTACCTCGGTTATTATCACCTCTGTAGTTATTGTTACCTCTATTGTAACCCCTATTTGGGTTTGAGTCATAGTTCCCTTGGTTACCATTATCATATTCATTATAATGAGTATCTCTGTAATTATGATCTTGTTGACTCCAAGACGGATAACCCTGATAGTTTCTATAATTACTTCCTCTACGGAAATTCCTATAATTATGACCACCCCTGTGTCGAGAGCTATCAGCTCGTCTCCAGTTCTTTGAAGAAGAACCCTGAAATGATTGGTTACCTTGGTTTTGATAACTATTATGGTTACCTTTTTTATCAAATCTGTTTTGAGGTCCCTGAAATCTGTGTGAATAATTGGGATTGTATGGTGTTGCTGAAGCAACTGGCATACTCTCCTTAATCTTAGTGTTGCCAAAAGTCACGTCGGGGTGTGCAGTGACATATTGGGAACAATATTCTTCCATTTCTTTTAGAGATTTGGGTTTACGCTCATGTATAAATTCAAGGAAAGGTTTGTTCACACATGACATAATCTTATCTCTCAGCAACAAATCCATAAGTCCTTCATACGTTTTTTCTGTTTTGGAAAGCTCAATCCAACGATCAACTGTGAGACGTGCCTTTGCAGTGAATTCTGAGAATTCTACACCCGTCTCAGGCACCATCGTCTTAAATAAAAGGCGATAGCCTTCCTCACTTAGCTGATATTTTTTTATCAAAGCCGCCCTAATGACATCATAATTATCCTTATCTGCTTCTCCTACAAGGCATAATCTAGTCAAAGATTCACCTTTCAAGTTTTCTGATAATTGATTAGCGTATTGTGATTTATCCACATTATGTGTACGACAAGAACGTTCAAATCTATCCAGCCAGAATGTAATATCGTCACTGGACTGATTGAACGGTGGAACCTTAACCTTGTAAGTAGAAGGTTTACCATTACCACTAGATGCCTGATTAACATTACTCATACTTGTCAATCTCAATTTCTCTAACTCAAATTCATGTTCTCTTATTGCTTTTTTCTCTTCAGCATCTAATCTTTTTTGTTCAGCCTCCCTGTCTAATCTTTTTTGTTCAGCTTCCCTGTCTAATCTTTTTTGTTCAGCTTCACTGTCTAATCTTTTTTGTTCAGCAGCAGCTTCTCTTTCTAATTTTTTTTGTTCAGCTGCAGCTTCTCTTTCTAATTTTTTTTGTTCAGCTTCAAATCTCCTTTCCTCCACCTGCATCTGCAATTTCTTTTTCCCGGCGACAATCCGACATAGAAAACACAGTCCCTATCGGGACGAAGCCAAATCACACCACACTCTAGCGACACATCCGCCGAATAGCCTTTGACCTCCCTAGAGACAACAGAACATATAGTTCGACTTAGATATGTAAAGATATACAGATATAAGACAGACTCGTCCTACTCAGACAAACAATACACATAAATTCAGGCCATAGATATTCTGAAGCAAGAACAATCTATTACTACCCAAACAACGAATAAATCGCAGTAAAATGGATTCATCCGCGGAGTTCGATCGAAAGAGCCGACACAACTTTCAAGGGAAGTAACTCAATAATGACTTTCCCTTAAGCACTATTTTGTTTACAAAATATTTGCGAACATAACAAGTATACCAATGTATAATATTGTAAGATATCAAAGACTGCACGTAACAGTCTTGTATTCATATGTTTTCTTTATTAAATTAATGATCTTCAGGGGAACTCCATAATGCCTCATCAATTTCCAAATTGATTCTCTGTCAACACTAAACAACCACCCTGGTGGAATGAGACAGTAGGGATAGCATGGCTGGAAAAGGAAAGAGCGACGAAGTTACGGCGAATAGCGCGAAAGAGAAAGACAATGAATTGTGAAGAAGTGAGAGATTTTGAGGAGAACAAGCAAAGAGCCATTAACAATTTCAAGGACTTGGCAAATGAAGCAAAAGACACAGCGTGGTAGGACTTTGTGACACAGGTGGGCACTCACAAAACACTACAGAAATTCTGGTCCTTAAATTGTAGAATGAGTAGGAAAAGTACACTCCAACCAATTCCTAATATTCTCAGCTCGACAGAAATAAGCCTGAAAAGGCGATGCCGAAAAGGGATATGCATTTCTCTAGTGTTATATTATTAAGACAGATACGTGTTATAAAGCTGCCCGCCAAGAAATTAAAGACCGTATGTTTTGAAGCGACAGGAAAGGCAACATATATTTTGACCTCATATTCGAAGAAGACGTTATGTGCACTTTAGAATCCGGTAGGAACACTGCCGCACGTGCTGATGGTGTACAGAATCAACACATAAAACAGCTCGATGACACAGGCAATAATAATGTGGTGAGTATTTTCAACAACATAATACAGAATGCTAAAGTACCAGAAGACTGGCTACATAGTTACCTTCAGCCACTTCCTAAACCCGGTAAAGACCCCACACTTCTCAGCAGCTATATAACTATCTGTTGCGTGATAAATTCTCGCAACATCGTTTTATTTCAATATCTGTTTTATAACGCAAGGGCAACAACTGCTTGGAATTTATAGTCACTTTTCTCGGTAAGCATTTGTCTTCTCGCGTTGGTATCGAATGCAGTTAAGTTTGAGCTGCGGTCGTTTTGCGCTGGACTGCGCATGACTTGTCTTGCTTCTTTGTCGATCGGTTTCCGCCCACCACTAGTGGGAGTGAGCGATTTGGAATGGCGAAAGAGATGCCTCGTTGAAGAGGGGATCTCCGCTATTTTTGTTCTGTCAGGGATGTGTAGTCCTCTTAATGGATATTTCGTTTATTCGAGATAATACCTCTAGTGTTTCCCACATGTCGGGAGGCGTGATATTTCTGTGTATTTCATGAAAGCAAGGTAAATTGACTCTTTCATTAACTCTATCGATTTTGGGTCGTGAGCGATTTCGATTCATAGCCTGTCTGCGAAAGTCGTCGTCACGAGATGTTTTCCTAGCTCACATGTCGCTGCATTGTACTGCATCGGTTGATGCAGGTACCAAGGACCATTACTTGCTACTTTGTTAAATGAACTAGGTTTGGAAAACCTTTATTATCTAGAGGATATTTTTGAGGACATTATTTATACTTCGGCAGACGTGTCTGTCTTGCTGAAGTCAAACTAAGGAGAGTGAACTGATCTCATACATCTGGTTATCTCCTGGCTGTTATAGAAAAGGATGGAGTTGTTCACCTGACTACATTTACAGCACTATGAAATATAACATGCATCTGACTCATCATTGTAATGCTGTCTACCGTTTATTGCTGTATTGAATGTTGCTGTGATAATGACTGTTTGATGTGCCTACACATTTGCGTAACCATTTTGTCACTGTGGCGTCCACAATAAATAATGAAGAAAAACGTCAACGGCTGTTTCAAGACTCATTGACTTTATACGTCGTGAGTTTACTGACGTCCTATGTGGATTGCCCTGTTATTGTTGCATGAACATTGTTTTGACTGAACACATCTACACACTACACAAAACCAGACATGCGGATGCCATCCATCATCATATGGCATCACGCATCATTTGGTGGCCATAAGCTGGTTTGATTCTGGTACCAGCAAACACGGGGTCCCTTACCCACTTCATTTTCAACAAGAAATTAACATTCTTCAATACAGTCAACATCTTCAAAATTTTCAAAGTACTCGGCGTTGCCCGGTAAAAGTCAAATTTCAATTTTTTGACGGAAACAAGAATTTGACAGTACCCGGCGTTGTTACATGTTGCCGGATAACTCGGACTGCTGTTATCTTTTACGCAAGTCAAGCAAGTTGCTGCTGTCAAGGTTCCAGTGCTGTCGTTTTTTGAGAAGGTCAAGTGCCGGTTGAAACGGGTTGTTTTCTGAAGAAGGCCAAGTACCGATTTCCATCAACTTACTTTTGGATTAGAAGGTCAAGTGCCGAAACAACTCAACACACAGTATTTCAGAAGCTCTTGTACCATCGTGTTAGCAGTGGAAGCAGTTCAGATGTGCCATCATCGTTGGAGCTTCGCTCTTTAGGACGTTGATTGACATCCGTTTTTCTGCTGTTCTACGATTGGAAGCCTATAAGTTAAGTGGCCTGTTTGTATGTAAACTGTGCCCTTATACTTCTGCTGAGTCTTCTGTGTATCATCTCATTCTATATGTTATATGTTTATATGTTATTTGTATATTTATATGTTTATATTTCAGCGGGTTCTCGGTTGGGTGGTGTCTCCGTTAGATTATGCCACGTCATAGAGGTCGTCTATTGTGAGCGTTTTCTGTAGGGTTTGCAAATTTCCGATACTGGAATTTGCTAAGCGACTTCTGTTGCTATTTATGTTAGCTGTGATGACATGTTTTAATATTGTTTTCGTTATTATTTCGCATTCTTTAGTTTTGTTTTGATTTGTTTGTATTTGTTAGCCTACTCTTGTCTATAATTTAGTTTCATACAACATTTTTGTTTATACACTGTGGTGTCATGTATTTTGTTTAATTCTATCGCAGATATCGTCACATTTTTTGTGATATTTCATTAATTTCTGCTTTATTTTTAGTTGATTTCTGCGAAAGTTTTTGTATTGTTGCTGATCTTTGTTATTGTTTACATTGTTTGTATTGTTTACATTTTCAATGTTTACATTCTGCATGTGTTTACATAGTCATTGTTTACAGTTATAGTAATTAGTTAATGGGCTATGCTAATGCACTGTTACTACTACACTGATGATAAATGAATGATGAATAGTGTCGTGCACTATTGAATGAGAAGTGCACTTATGATCAAGAATTGAGTGCTGATATTTCATATACAAGTTCTTTGATTGGAGACTTGTTTCCCACAGAGACTGGGATAATATAAGGTGATGTGAATATACAAGTGCTTAATTAAGACTTGTTACACTTAGGTTTGAAATAAATTAGTTAATTATTTCAGGTTTTGGACTCATATGTTAGACAACATGTCTACATTTGAGCACTTTATTGAGCAGGGTAAATTGCTTGGGAAGACTGGTGATAAGTTAGAAGAATTTGCAACTGCTCGATATGATAAAGCAATGGAAGCTGAACAAAAGAAACTGCAGATGCAGGTGGATGAAAAAAGATTCCAAATGGAAATGGAAAAACAAAAAAGGGAATCAGAAGCTGAGGAGAGAAAACTCCAGCTACAGCTAGAAGCTGAAAGACTTCAAAAAGAGGCTGAGAATAAAAGACTTGAAAAAGAGGCTGAGAATAAAAGACTTGAAAAAGAGGCTGAGAATAAAAGACTTGAAAAAGAGGCTGAAAATAAAAGACTTGAAAAAGAAGCTGAAAATGAAAGACTTCAAAAAGAGGCTCAGGCTGAGGAAAGAAGATTACAGAGAGAGTCTGATGAGAGGAAAGAGAAAGCAAAAATGGAACATGAAGAAAAGGTCTTAGCTTTAGAGTTGGAAAAATTGAAATTGACGAGCATGAGTAATGGTAATGATTCAAACAAGGGTTCATCTTCTGGTAAGGCTAATAATGATACTTTTAAGATTAAGTTACCAACATTTAGTCCTTCCAGTGATGACATAATGTTCTATCTGGACAGATTTGAACAAGCATGTACAGCTCATAACATAGACAAAGCAAAATATGTTTATCAGTTATCAGGGATACTGACAGGTAAAGCTCTAAGTATATTAAATATGGTGGATGAACCTGACAAGAACAATTATGAGGTTGTCAGGGCCGCTTTGTTAAAGAAATATCAGCTTAACGAAGACGGCTATCGTCTACAATTTAAAAACATGTTACCTGAAAATGGAGTTGAATTCTCCGAGTTTATTGCAAGAATACGCATTACTTTCTCACGATGGGTTGAACTATCTAAGACGGAAAAAACTTATGAAGGACTTATGGACTTAATACTTAGAGACAAAGTCATGTCGTCTGTCAATGAGTCTTTCCTTGCTTTCCTTCATGAACGTAAACCTAAAACAATAAAAGAAATGGAAGATTTCTGTTGCCAATACGTAACTGCGCACCCACACATAACCATGGGTAACTCTAAGGTGAAAGAAGGTTTACCAGTTGCTTCGGCAGCTCCGTATGGTCAAAACTTTGCTCGTAGATTCCAACAAAATTTTGATAGAAAGAGTAGCGGTAATTTCTGTCAAAATCATGGAAATCAATTTCATGGTGATTCTTCTTCGAAGAATTGGAGACAACCTGATAGTACTCGTTACTATCACCCTAATAATTATAAGCATTTCAAAAGAGGATATGGTAATAGAGGTTATTCCTGCCGAAGACCTCAGAACCAAACAAATAG
Organism: Oreohelix idahoensis; assembly: GCA_024509875.1. Classification (NCBI taxonomy): domain Eukaryota; kingdom Metazoa; phylum Mollusca; class Gastropoda; order Stylommatophora; family Oreohelicidae; genus Oreohelix; species Oreohelix idahoensis. The sequence goes on along the minus strand of JAMPIV010016484.1, from coordinate 258 downwards.
ATGTCGCATCAATGTGAACATGATAGTAATCGTGGAAACTGGAATTCGAACCAGGATAACAATTACAATAGAGACAATAATAACTGCAGAGATAATAATAACTCTGATAACTTCAGAGGTAATAATAGTCGGGGTAGATCACAACACAAAAAAAAGAGATATCAGCAGGCTAATGCTGTACAACAGGAAACTGAGGCAGCCTATAATCATGTTGTTGATAGTAAAAACTTTGACGCTGTCACTAGTTCTGCTATTGAC
>JAMPIV010016483.1:50000-88086 GCA_024509875.1 Oreohelix idahoensis | reverse complement strand
CGCAGGGTGGGGTATCCTTATTTTTTATGATCATGAAAGGTTTTGATTTGGAATGTCAATTTCTTTGCATTTCCATTTTTTTTTTTTTTTTGCACTATTTTCCATTTTGTAAATAAGCTAAATCTTTCTTTCATAAAGATATGGTTTTTTAACTTTCCAGCCATTTTTAGAGGGGAAATAAAACTCAAATTCTAACATTGACTGAAAGCGGGCATATGTTTCGAAAATAGCCGAAAAAGTAATCGTAACAAATGTCCAGGTACTGTATTTGAAAAAAGTTCGTCTTAAGCAGATCAAATTATATAGTCGGGACACGTTTAATCGTTCGGCATATCCGAAAATTCGTGATAAACGGATTCCGCTTAACCGGACATTTTTTACAAAGACAAAGAAGAAAAATTGCCGGGGATAAACAAATTGTTTTTCACAACAGAAATTCGCCACATCCGAGATCGCCTTAAGCGGTTTGCACTGTACAGCAGCCTAGGAGGATGAAGATGCTGATCGCACCAAGTGACGATGCTCCCTACGGCGCCACCTCAGATTTGGCAAAAATACGCCCTTACAACAAGCAGAAGAGAAAAGAACACTCCAAATGGAACACCATGGGAAAAAAAGAAACTGAGGTCCATAATCTTAGGGGCGCAATCCCATAGTCAGTTATGACAGAAGGGGCTATTACTCATCTTAAATAAATGTGGTTCATAATATAGACGATGACGAAATGACGACATAGACACGCACGAATGATCGTAACCGCAAGATAAAAATTGGATATAAATTTTAATAAGTTTTCGAAACTGTCGTCCACCATGAGCAGTATCATCAAATTTCATCATTGTCCTGTGCGCCCCCTATGGAGCACGGGGCGACCACCACTACAGCTGGTCCATGAACAGAATAGCCAATTACTAATTAATGTACATTTCACACACGTGACCTACCTTAGCAGAAGCCTTGAATGTTTGTTCTCAGTTTCGTATTTCTTTTGAAAACAAATTTAAAACGCGTTTTCAGAATTGATCATAAATTTTGTCTTCCTGCCTCATATATTTTGCTACTAAGGTCTCCAAAAACTTTTATGATCTATTAATCACAGACACCAGTACCGCCCGTTTGCGCGCAGACGTTTTGAAATAAAGCCATTGAAGGATGCGCAGTGCTGTCGTCTGGCTTTCCAATTTATTTCTAACTTGGAAGCTGGATTCTGTCGCGCGCATTTGAGGGGATAGGGGATGGGGTGGAAACTAAATAGAGTTGGGGAGACGGCTCTGGTGTACTATATGGGGGAATGGGAATTTATATGCTGTAAATCTGTTCTTTTTCTTGTCTAAATTCTTTGAGATATTTTCTTGTTGCTAGGGTTAACGATTGTTCTTTCACTATACATACATTTGTATAAATGTTGTTAATAAAAAAACTAAAAGCTGGATTATTCCTTCTCTGCTCCAGAAATGCATTTAAAACAATCTTGTTAGAACATTTATTAGGGTTCTTCTGAATTATAAGAGTTCATTATGTGTTGGGGTGACCATCTCCCTTCTCCACTGCCTTTGCCTTCCATAACTCGAGAACATAGTGGAATAACTGTTTACAGTTGAGTAAACTTGGTCACAAAAAAAACCTAGAGCTAGTATGCTGAAATCTCTAACCCTTGATTCCCCTACGACAGTATCTGCAGTATGACTATCTTTACTTCTAAATTATAAGACATTTGTTATGTAGAATTCGTGTGCCAGAATTAATTATTTCAGGTTTAAAAAATAACAACAGAACCGAACAAAGCGAAGTCTTACAGTCTAGCAGTCTCGACCGGGATGGATATTTTACCGGCGACTTCATTAATTATTTACACCGGTTGCGAGATGCCCGCATCAAATATTTATAAGGGAGCATATTTAAACAAGGCGCTTACCGAATAAGCATGGTGGGCTCCTGCCAACCTTCATAAATTATGTAGTAGGACGTTCAGTATTACCCCTATCAACCCTAGGCAAGTAAGTAAGCGCGTGAACCGTCAGGAAACTACCACGGCTAAATAGGGTTGGTGCTAGCTATCAACCTTCGACCAATCAAATAAGCGGATTCGAATGGGTCTAGACTGTGTTTCGCAACGTATTTCCCGCTCAAGAACCCCTCCAAGTTTGTTTGTATTTTTTTTCCCCTTCTGTCTCCCTGAAAAACCCACGCTAAATGAACAATGTGCGTAGTTCTTTCTTTTTTTTTTTTTTTGGACATCTTAAAATATCGTGACCCTTTAGTCCCACAAGCTTAAGCCAAGTCTTCCTGACCGGTACCATCCGGTCGCTACATGACTTCTTCATCCTTTCATGTCAGTCTCCAGTTATCTTCTCTATATGTTTTATAGTCTACCTTGACCCCTCTTACCCTTGGGAATTCCAGACCAAGGACTCCCTGGTAATGCTATCAACGCATTTCCTCAATGCTTGTCATCTCCATTGTCCTCTTCACATCTCTTGTTCCACTGGCAGTTGTTTGGTTCTTGTCATCAGTTCCACATTGGTAATACATAAATTTTCCAGTCTTACGCTATTCGATTAGCGCTGTTTCGATGTACGATGTTTCTATTTTATGGCATATGCTCGTTGTAAAGGTAGTCCCTAAGCAGATACTGCAGTAGGGGAGTGAAGTGTTAGAGACTTCACCATACTAGGTCCAGCATCGAGAGGGGGCTGACCAGTTCCCTTACTAACTGCTTTTTCCTTCCCTAACTCAAAGAGCCGAGTCAGGTGCCCATTTACAGCTGGGTAGACTGGAGCGTGTCGGTACCGTGATTCAAACCCGGCACCTTTGCCGCAATAGACCAGCGCTCTAACCACGCTGCCACTCGGACGCTCATGCACGTTATACGGTTAAAAATTGCTATCTTACTCTGTGCCCAAAATTCCGTGGGAGCCAGGGATATAACTTTTCACATTCATTCACGGTGATGAGATGACGAAGAAGCATTATCATTGCTAGCACAATGAAACATAACCTCAAACTTGTATGCAGTTCTATGGTAATCCGTAACACAGAACAAGATTTTAACTGCTACAGAGTGCATCTTTAAGAGACACAGGTGGTACATGAAGCTCGATTCGTTTTCTCTTTTTTTTTTTTAAGTCTCCTCCAAAACCTTCTGCATCCATTGACCACATAGCCGTGCTTTCTACATCTGGAGTCAGAAACAACTTTTTCATCCCCTACAAAACCTTCTGCTAACCAGTCGTCTGAAGATTAAGACATCTCCGCCATGACAACTGTAGCCACACGCGATGGAAGTAGTAGTGATTAAAAGTTGTAAAATATTTTTGTTGTTGTTGTTGTTGTTGTTAGGACAGTACAAACATAATATTTTGTTTGTGTTCAATATGTTTGATAATTATATGTAGTTAATAAATGTTGTTAACTAGTTTTTATTTCGTATCACCTTTACTTAATTTTTATACATCTTCCTGGACCTAGGGAACGAATTAATTTGTTTTCTATTAAATATTATTGAAAATCGATTTTCGTTTAACGCTTTTTCGGTTAGCAGTCGATATTTCATGAACGATTAACAGCGCTAATAGGGGGATTTGCTGTATACTAAATGTCATAATTTAATCCAAATTGACTAATGCTGTAAAGTAGTGTAGTCCGGGGGGGGGGGGGGAAGAGGGGGGGGGGCCTCTGAAGAGACAAAGAAAGAATAGGACTAATATACACTGAGGCATGTCGTAAGAGTAAGGTGACCAGACGTCCCGGTTTTTCCGGGACAGTCCCGGTTTCCGACCATTTTTGATAATTTGTCCCGACTTTTTTTCGATGCAATCCGGGACGCCAATTTGTCCCGGTTTTGGACGAATTTGCCAATTTGGCATAAATCTCACAGATTTAAAAAAAAAATTATTATTCCGTGGCTGACTTGAGGGAATTTTTAATTATTAGTGAACTGGCGCTGAAACAGCACAAGAGGTTGTCAGGACCGCGAATTAGTTTTGTAGTTCCAATGTGATATTCGCAGTTATTTGAAATTTTAGGTAGTGGTAAAGTACCAAGATTTTGCGTACGGTATACGTTTATTTAATTTAAACGGTGAACTATTTGTGCATATTTTGTTATTGTTGTAAGAAAATGGCACCAAAGCGTAAATGCAGTTTCAATGAAGATTTACAAAAAGAATTTCCGTTTATTAAAAAGAGTACATCAAACTTCAATGTACGATGCAATATATGTGCCTCCGGGTTTTCAATAAGCCATAGTGGAAGTGGTGATTTTAAGAACCACATAAGCAGTGAGAAACATGAGAGAGCCGTCGTTACAGCTGCATCAAGTTCGTCGTTAACCACTTTCTTCAGAGCTGATAAAATTGGTGACCAAGAAGAGCAATTAGCTGCTATAGAAGGCGCCTTTGCATACCATACAGTGCTACACAATCATACTTTCAGGTCTATGGATTGCACATCAAAATTACTTCAGGTTACTTTAGAGCCAAAATTTGCATGTGCACGTACGAAAACAGAAGCCATTATTCGAAATGTCTTGGCACCCCATATTCTAAATGAGTTAAGGTGTGACCTAGAAAAGTCTACATTTATTTCTGTACTGACAGATGCATCCAACCACAAAGAATTCAAGATTTTTCCTTTGCTTGTCAGATACTTTGATCACAGTAATGGAGTGAAAATTAAAATATTAGAGTTAAAGTCATTGCCAGGTGAAACATCTGATATTGTAAGTAGTTTTCTTAATGCCTGCATAACTGAAAATGGTTTAGACAGGAAAGTAGTTGGAATATGCGCAGACAACACAAATTCCAATTTTGGAGGTGCTGAAAGGAAAGGACAGAACAATGTTTTCAAAAAACTGCAAGAAAACCTTGGACATGGTCGTATAGGAGTTGGGTGTGCAGGTCATATTTTCCACAACACTGTTCGAACAGCTGCAGATGTACTGCCTGTTGATGTCGAGCTGATTATTGCTAAAATTTATCTACTCTTCAAATCATACACAGTACGAGTTGAAAGACTCAAGGAGTTTTGCCAGTTTGTGGAAACAGACTTCCAGATGATCTTAGGTTATGCTCAGACTAGGTGGCTTGCTCTGCTGTCTGCTGTTGAAAGGGTTCTTCAGATGTTCCTGCCTCTAAAATCATATTTTCAATCTCAAGACAGATGCCCAGTTTTTATACAGACATTCTTTGAAAATCCTCTATCTGAGGCATGGCTTGTTTTTATTCAGTCAGGCCTCTCCATTCCACGAAGCAGTGCAAAAAAATAGAGGGACAGACGGTCACTGTGTTTGAAGTCATTGACAGCATCGACAGGTTGAAACTAAAAACTTTATATAGTAAAATAGTATGTTATTACAATGTATTCCATAATGTAATATATAAAATGTATATCATTATAAATTGACATTCAACTTGATTATTTTTTCCGGGTCATGTCCCGACTTTTGACCTTTTCTTTACCCTTTTGTCCCGATTTATTGCATTGAAATAGGTCAAATCTACTATTTTGTCCCGGATTAGGGTTTTGAAAATATGGTCACCTTACGTAAGAACAGGGCCGGATTAAGCTAGTGCGGGGCCTGTAGCATATGTTAAGAAAAGGGCCCTATATTTAAAAAAAAAAACAATAAAACAACACAAACATAAATTGAAATCACATACATTTTTTATTTTTGCATAGTACTTATTCATTATCAGATTAATTCGTTGATTGTAATCCTATAAAACTTGCCACTCATGTTTGCTGGTAGTTGTCATAAACTTTTAACCACGGCAGGCTTGAATATCAATGTCATTCGCCTTTAAAAAAATTAAGTACACTTTTAGTAAGCTGTTCAGCACTATGACCTTCCATATCCAAAAATGTCACAAATCTTTCAACTGGTCCAGATGGCAAAACATAGCGCAGAGTCAAAATCAGCTCGTCCATATTAGATATATCTGGAGTAGAATCCAATGAAACGGAATAATACTTGTATTTCTTCACTTCACAGAGAATGTGATAAAGTATGCTGGATCCAATCAGATTGATGAATTCCTCACACGTTGTTTTAAATAGATATGATGTATGTCCAAATCCTTTGTTTGCATGAGTACTTATATGCTCTGCCAGAAAAGGGTCAAACTTGGCCAGTAATTCTAACAACCCTAAGTAATTCCCGTTATAAGGGTACCCAAAAATTTCATCACTGCCACGAAATGAAAGGCCTCGTTCTGCTAAAAACTTCACAACTTCAATTATTCGCTCTAGAAGTTTGTGCCAATACTTTTCTTGAATGTCCATTTGTTTCACAAGATAGGAATCGACACGTTCACCTTTGTTTTTACGCATCAACAGTGAAATTAAAGCTTGTCTATGTGAGGAGCTTTCTTCATGTCGACGCAATAGATTGCTTGCATTTTTCCAGTCATTAAACCCTTCCACAGTAAACTTTGATGAACATTCTGAACTCATAAGCTTGCATGGGAAACAAAATAGGCGCCCTTTACTTTCTGAATAGCATAACCATTTTCTTGCATGTTGCTTGTTTGTAAGTTTATGAATATGTGTAAAATAAGACTTCTGACAGTATCGAGTTTTCTTTTCAGTGTCATACAATCGCACGGATAAAGAGAAAGCACTATCAACATGTTGACATTTTTCACTTCCCTTGGATATCCAATATTCACGCTCACAATCATCTACATTGTTCGGCCAGTCACCAATATCATTAGAGTAATTCTTCGTTTCACTTATTCTTTCACATTCAGACTCAGTGTATACTGGGTTTTGCTGTATGTTTTCTGCTGCACAGCCTGCACTAGTAGTTAACGCAAATTCATTTCACAAAGAACGAAACAAAATTAGAGGGGCAGTCGCCTAGAGCCAAAAAAACTGGCTTCCGTCCAAACGTTACCAAATTTTCAACGCCACTTAAATGGGTTCCGTCCGCAAACAGTTAACATTAAAATAATGAAGAGTCACACTAAGTCACCCTCTTATGCTCTTTCTCTCACAATTTCGTGACACCAAATGAAAAGGCGCTAAAAATGGCATAAATCACAAGATCATTGGTTTAACGCTCGTTTTTTTTTTCTTCTCTCTAATTAGCGGCACTCGAGCTTTCCAGCTTTTTTGGCCCAATGACATGTCATTGCGAGGCTGGGGAATCAGTGGACTTTCCTTCCAACCCGGTCAGAAGCTTCGCTCCTTCCCATCAACGTTCGTATTAGAAGATGACCAACAAATTATGTACATATTTATTGGCGCGGGGCCCCTAAAAGCGCGGGGCCCGTAGCATATGCTACTTGTGCTACTACGTTAATCCGGCTCTGCGTAAGAGGCAGTTAATATGAGGTTGTACATGACGTTGCCAGTTTCAAAGTGCAGGAGAAAATTACAATGATGATGATATAATCCCTTTAGCTGTGAGCAGGTAGCTCTTTACAGCCCATTGCCTCTCTGACAAATTTACAAGTCTTCTTCAGTTGTTGTGATGATGTGTAGAGTGTATTGTGGATGGTTGGGTGCAATGGGAGTAGCTGGCGTTGCAGGTCAGTTAGTCTTGGACACTGTAACAGTAGGTGTTCAACTGATTCCTCATGGTGGTGGCAGTGCCGACAGTTTGGTTCACGTAGAGGGTCTATTCTATTTAAATGTTTATTGACGGGGGATCTGATCTCTTCTTTTCAATTGTTTAACTGGATCTTGAGGGTTTAGTTTAGTTTGGTGTTTGAAGAATGGACGCCCTGTCTGGGAGGTAGCCAACTGGTTTAGTCATTCTTGCCTATAATTGTTTCTCAGGATCTGTTGGCAGGTTTGCAGTGTGGTACTTGATGGGAACTGGGGCAATGCTGCTCCTCTTTTGGATAGTTTGTCGGCTTTTTCATTTCCTGGGACTCCGACATGTCCAGGGATCCACTGGAGTGTAACTTCGACGCAATAGGAAGTGAACAGTTGGTCAATTAATCTACAGATGTTATTAATATCAGGAGACATTTTGCTTTCTATGGTTTGGAATGCTGATTTTGAGTCTGAGAATATAACGATATCCCCAGGTGAAGCGATGCCACTTTAAAAGTCTGAGATTATCCGGCACAGTGCTTTTTCTAGTGCTGTTATTTCTGCATCATAGCTGGAACAAATTTCTCCGCAAGGGCCAAAGAGGCAAGGGTGGTCTTCTGGGTGCAGGTTGGGGTATTTTATCACAGCGCCATATCCAGCATTGGTGGTAGCTTTAAATGCAGATCCATCTGTAGACATGGATGATGTCTTGTGGATATGAGTCTATAGTTTCTAAAACGATGGTTTTCAGTGGTGGCACTAGAGTGCATGATAATTATCATGCTCGGAGATTTCAATGCCAGAGTTGGAAATGACCATGCTAGATGGAATGGAGTTATCGGAAGATATGGAGAAGATACTCTCAATGACAATGGAAAGCGACTCCTTAGACTCTGCAGTGAGCAGAATCTGATCATTACAAACACAAAGTTCCCCCATAAGCGCATACATGCATACACTAGATGTGAACCAACAAAGAATGAGAAGTCAGTGATCGACTATGCCATTGTTAGGAGGAGATCATTCAGTTATGTCCGGGATGCTAGAGTCTGGAGGGGGCCAGAGATTGGAAGTGATCACTACCGGCTTACAATCAAACTAACAACTGAAAGAGTTGCTCAGCCTAGGAACTGCCCAACTTAATGCAAGAAACTAAGTAAACGAACGGGAGAAATGAGCACTACGACTTACAAGCTGAGAGAGCCAGAAATTAAGACCAGATATCAGGGGCTTATTGCTGCAGCGGTGAGCAACACAGAAGAAAAACCTGATGACTTGGAAACCCTCTGGCTTAAATTCAAGGACATCATAAAGACAGCTGCTGCAGAAGCATGTGGTGAAGTCCGACTTTGGAGCAAGAGAAAGAGGACACCTTGGTGGACAGAGGAAGTCAAAGAGAAAATAAGAGAGAAGAAAATGGCATGGAAACAATACTTAGGAGCTAAAAACACAACAGGACAAATGGAGAAATATAGAGAATATGTGACACCCAGAACATAAGCAAAGAACAAGGTGCTAGCAGCAAAACAGAAGTCCTGGGAAGAATTTGGAGAAAAGCTAGAGAAAGATACGCAAGAAAACCAGAAATTGTTCTATAACACCCTAAAGAACATGAGGAACGAAAAACAATGCCCTCTCAAATTTATAAAGGACAAGCAAGGCAAATTGCTTACTGCCCCGAAGGAAGTAATGGAAAGATTGAAAGAATATTTCTCAGAACTCCTGGATGGTGAGTAAATGTCGAGCATCAGAAATGATAACCACTAGCCCAGAAGAGAAAACCAATGATGGTGAAGATAACATAATGATGGAAGAACTGAAGGTTGCACTGGAGAAAATCAAGATGGGCAAAGCAGCAGGGCATGATGGTATAACACCAGATATGGTTAAGTACATGGGAGCATCAGGCGACCTATTACTCTTAAGGGTCCTTCAGGCAGCGTGGTTCAACAAGACCATACCTAAGGAATGGGAGATTGCCATCATAACACCAATTTTCAAAAAGGGTGACAATCGACAATGTGGAAACCATAGAGGCATATCCCTTCTCAGTGTCCCTGGTAAAATCTACTCTAGAATCATAGAGCAGAGACTCCGACGTACAGCTGAGCCACAATTGGATGAGGTCCAGTGCGGATTTCGAGCAAACCGAAGTACTCAAGACCTAATCTTCACACTCAGACAGCTGAGTGAAAAGGCCCTTGAGTATAAGAGTGAGATCCATCTTTGTTTCATAGATCTGGAAAAGGCGTTTGACAGGGTCCCCTGGAGCAAACTTTGGGACTGTTTGGCAAGGAAGAACATTCCAGCACTTCTGATTCATGCTATACAGAGCTTTTACAAGTCTTCCAGAAATTGTGTGAGGACAGCAAACCATAAGTCAGGAGAGTTCAGGACCACCACTGGTGTAAGACAAGGTGATATCCTGTCACCTTATCTTTTCATACTCCTCATGGACGATGTCATCAAGGCATGTAAGGAGAGAGCAAGAAAGTATTCAGTGGGGTACTGGAAGATGAGACAGGTCTGTATTTCAGAGCTGGCATTTGCTGATGATGTTGCCCTGATTGCTAAATCAGAGGCACATCTCCAATCCAACCTGCAAGTCTGGAAGGAAGAGCTGGAGAAGAGAGGGATTGTCATAAGCAGCTCTAAACCAAAATCCATGGTGATATCACGAGAAGAAAGAAGACATCAGATTAAGCTGGGAGAACAGGTCCTGGAGCAGGTCGACCACTTTAAATACCTCGGAGCTATTATAGACCGAAAGGGAGGCATCAAAGAAGAGTTGGCCACTCGAAAAACAGCAGCTGGGAGACTTTTTCAGGCCATAAATCGAGGATTCCTCAGCAAGAGAGAGGTTGGTAAGAAAACGAAGATGGCTGTATACCGCTCCACCTATGTCCCAGTCTTGACATATGGATGCGAGTCATTGGCAATGACTAAAACCAACAAAAGCCAGATCCAACGTGAAGGCCTACAGACCCAAGCAGAACAGTCCCAACTAAGATGATTTGGCCATGTCTGCAGAATTGGAGAAGGTCGGCTACCACGACAAGCAAGGGAAACAAAGAGCCAGGGATCCAGACACCCAGGACGACCCAGAGTCCGCTGGGAGGACAACATTAGACAATCTTTGAAGGACCGAGGACTAGAATGGAACCAGGCCAGGAGGAAGACAGTCGATAGGATAGTCTGGCGCTCTCTTTTTTAAACCTCTACACCTCACGGTAGAAGGGGAACGACTAAGTAAGTAAGTAAGGTACTAGAGTGTTCTTGTCTGCTGAGGAGTCAGAAAGTTCAGTTCTTACTGTAGGAGTAGTTAGTTGCCTGCTAACAAGGTGGTTCATTATTGATAGTTACCATTGGCTTTCTAACTGCTGGTAGGTGGTGTTTGATGCTTGATTCTTTTGCATTTTTAAGAAAAGATGTCTTTTGTATTCTCTGTTTTTGGTGCCGCTGCTCTATCATTTTCCTATTCTTTTCCTTTGTGTCCATTCTCAGATACCTTTCGTATGTTTCCACAGATGAGCGTTCTCTTCATAGGTTTAAAAGTTCAATATTAGTGTTGATTTCACATGCATCTGTCGGCGTTGTCTTCATGGCATCACTTATAAACCGTAGAGCGTGATTTTGGACTTTGTCTAGGTTTTGTAGGAGGCTTTTGCTTGCAATAGTTTAGAGGAGGAGCGAGTAGTCAATTACTGAGCGCACATGTCCAGTATAGAGTTGGCGTAATGAGTGTTGGTCTGCTCCCCACCCACGGGATGAAAGGTGCTTGATGAGCCTAAGTCTTGTGGATGCTTTCTCAATCAGCTTGTCTATGTGGGGTCTCATGGTAAGTCTACGGTCAAGCTCGACTCCTAGATATCTCGGGCATTCTTCGTATCCTAGTTTCTCTCCATTCATCCAGTCCTCAATGTATTTCTCATTAACTCTCTTGTTTATACTAAACAGGCCGTACACAGTTTTCTCTACATTGATTTCAAGTTTCCAGAACTGGCAGTATGCAGAGATGGTTGTCAGGTTCTTGTTCATATTTTTGGTAATGGTTTGGAGATATTTTCCTTTTGTCCAGATGACTAGGTCATCAGCAAACAGCGCTTTTTGGCAGGTGATGACATCTGGGATGTCATTAATAGATATATAAGAAACAGTGTACAACTTTGTGCTGATCCCTGGGGCAGTCCTTCCTCCAGGGTCCTTTGTTTTGATGTTGATCCACTGAATGTTGTTCGGATTGTTCTGTTGTTTAGCCACTTGTACATTTGCCCTGATATTCCCATTCTTCGCATTTTGAAGAGGAGGCCTATCCTCCAGACTCAATCGTAGGCTTGTCTAAGATCAATAAATGTTGCTAACACATTTGTTTGGTCTTGGAAGGCATCACCTATCTCTTGGGTGAATCGTATCAACTGATCCATTGTCTGTTTGTTTCTTCTAAAACCTGATTGATTGGTATTTAAGATCTCATTGCTTTCTAGCCACCAATATAGCCTTTCATGTATCGTCCTTTCAGTGATCTTGCCTAGGTTTGATGTCAAGGAGATCGGTCGATAGCTTGTTATTTCATTGGATGGTTTGTCCTTCTTTAGGACTGGGATGATATTGGCTTTTCTCCAGTCTGTTGGTAACTTGCCTTCTCCCCAGGTCTTGTTAATGAGGTCAAGGATGGTGGAGAGTTCATAATTTGAGAGATCTGAGACCATCTCGTTAGTGAGCCGATCAGGTCCAGCAGCTTTTCCTTTCTTGCATTTTTTTAGGGCCATCTTGAGTTCTGAAAGAGTAAAATCTTTTCAAAGACCTCACAGCTAGCTGTTGGTTGTTTCTCCATCATTTTGGTGAGTGATCTGATAGCACTGTCAAAGCTGACCCAGATGTATATGCTATGCTTCTGGCAGGACGTGACGATCCTATGATACTGATACACTGAACTGCCTCCCTTCGGGGATACTGAAAAATGCATCCATACCCCCCCCCCCCCTCTACTGAAATAATGTAAAAAATGACTATATAAACCACAGTTACAAGAGCACATGAATGTTTTCGGTGCAGGTTTCCTGCCAGGCAGTGCTTCTTAACCTGGTAGAGGCCCCGCACCCATTGGCAGCATCTTAAGAGGTCTCGTACACTCTAAGACGTCTACTTAAATATTTTCAAAGAACTCAGTGGTCAGCTACAGGCTATTTGTGTCTCCACAGAGTTTTTCCAGGAATGGTACTGGTGATGGCCATATGTGATTTCTCTGTTCCTCATATGGTGGGCATCTTTGAAGCAGATGTGTGATAAAGTTGATATTTAGTTGGATATAATATATGTTGATAAAGTACACCAGAACACTCCTAGGCGGGAAGACAGGCGTCTATCATCATCAGTTGACAAGATCCCTATGGTGTTGCCTGCCCCACTGTAGTGTATGGAATGTCAACTTGACCTACGCAGTGTTGTGTAGACATGGATGGAGTGTATAATGTGCGAATGATGATAAGGGTTCGTGTTGTTGACAAATGTTCTCTTCTCACACTCATGTATGACCGGAAGTCATCGACACCAACGACTGTGTACCTTTTCTAAAGTTTAATTGGACGTACACACTCGACAGCACAGATAGTGACAAATCACAGGTTGCCATAATACATCATAGTACAGTGGACAAATGGTCTTGCAATGTTACATGGGCACTCATGTAGAATAATGGTATAATGGACTGTCAATAGCCAAGCACTCAGTATCGCCCATACATATATCATCTGACGTCACTGACTGAGCACGTCAGCTTGTAAACAATATTTCAGATGACTTCTAAACCTAATCTCGTTTAGCAACGATTCTTCAACATAATGTTCAGCACATATTTTTCCATATAATAATATTGAACCACTAACAATGGGTTCTCATGTGTAGCAGTGATCTCTGGACTGATCAAGCGATAATACGGGCATCCCTTTTCTCTTCTTGAAAGTCCTACATGTTTTGGTTCCAAGATGGCTCCACTCGTGAACTGTCACTCACGTTTGAATACAGATAATGAATCTGTTCTAAAGTTAGTCATTCATACAACATTTCGTTGCTCTGTAGATTTGGTCATGAACAATAGACTGCATTCTACAGAATATAGTGCTGCTAGGAATCGAAGTCGTTTTTCATCGAGTCAAATATATTCTCTTAAACATTCAAATCGTAATTATCGACAATGGTGGCTTCGATCGAGAGTTCATAAGAGTATCTTTGATTACCTTGGTAGAGGGAATATGAAACTGCCATTCCTTGGCAAGATGAATAAACACTGGGGTAAAGCATACACGATAGGTCTAGACGACTATCACTTTCCCCAAAACCACTGAGATCACTTTTCAAGGCATCAAGCCGACATAGCAAAACACACACATTCCCTATCAGGACGAAGCCAAATCACCCCACTCAAGCGACACATCCGCCGAATAGCCTTTGACCTCTCTAGAGACAACAGAACATATAGTTCGACTTAGATATGTAAAGATATACAGATATAAGACAGACTTGTCCTACTCAGACAAACAATACACATAAATTCAGGCCATAGATATTCTGAAGCAAGAACAATCTATTATTACCCAAACAACGAATAAATCGCAGTAAAAATGTATTTATCCGCGGAGTTCAAGGGAAGTAACTCAATAATGACTTTCCCTTAAGCACTAAAAAATTACCTATGTATAATATTGTAAGATATCAAAGACTGCACGTAACAGTCTTACCACACCTCCCGGGAAAAAAAAAATGGAACATTTTTTTTTTTTTTTTTGAAATACATCTAGGAGCAACGTACAATAGGCTCACAACGCATGAATAATGCGCAGATGAAAATATCAGGAATACCTATAACGCCTAATATGAGGCTAAGTCGACTTATGGAGCGACTGGTGAGAATGTGTCTCATAAACTGAGAGAAATTATTTCTCTACAAGTATATTTTTCCAGGAAGGTGTCATCAAAGTATAATACAATTCTGGCAATTACACAATGCCTAAAAAATTCATATCATCACTACGTATTAGATATCTTAAATTTATGATTTATGAAGTAAAAATCATCAAAGCACAGCGGTGAATAAACATACATGAACCGCTATGTAGTGATACAATCATTATATTATTAAATTACAAATGTGTATCTATCATGATATAGAAAAGGAACTACTATAGAACTAGACATATCAAGAAGTCTAAGCCCTAATAGTTATGTGGAATCATGTGGGCATCTTGACAGAATGTCTGCCATCACATTATCTGATCCCCGAATAGCTCGCACAGAGAAATGAAAAGGTTGAAGAGCAATTGCATATCGAGTAGACCTCGAGCTCTTCAAATTCTTACTCTGTATAGCAGTAAGAGCTTTTTGGTCTGTTTCTACTATGAAATGTGCGCCTAGTAGGAATCTCTGTAGTTTGAGGATCGACCAAACCATAGCTAATAGCTCACGGTCTAAAACCGAATAATTCCTTTCTGCCGCATTAAGTTTTCTGGAAATATACATTACAGGATGCAGAGTTCCAGAGTACTCTTGCATTAGTGCCGCTCCAATCCCAGTGGATGAAGCGTCACTACGAAGAACGAATGTCTTATCTTTAGTGGGTAGCACTAAAATAGGTGGTGTTGAAAACAGTGTTTTAATCTTATCCAGAGAGCATTGGCATTCCTGAGACCAGTGGACCACATTAGGCGAACCTTTCTTTAGAAGTGTTGAGAGAGGTGCCATGATAGAGGATAGATTCTGAATGAATCTGCCATAAAATTGAATAAGACCTAACAGACTTCTCACCTGTTTTTTAGTCTTAGGGATTGAGATGTTAAGTATCTTACTAGTATTATGGTCCTCTGTCTTTAGGAAACCATGACCAACTCGGTGGCCTAGGAAAGAAATTTCGCTAAAACCAATATAGGCTTTAGAGGGTTTCGCTGTCAGGTTGTGCTCACGCAAAGTAGACAGCAATTCATCTAACCCTGAATAGTGATCTTCCCAAGTATCGCTGAAAAGACAGATGTCGTCTAGATATGCAATGACATCTGACCGATAAGATAGGATTCGGCGCATCATGCGTACGAACGTAGCTGGTGCGTTCATAAGACCGAAAGGCATAAAATTCCATTGGAACAAACCTCTAGGTGTTGAAAAAGCCGTGAGAGGTTTGGCGCGTTCAGATAAAGGAACTTGCCAATATCCCTTAGACAAATCAAGTTTAGTGAAAAAATGAGATTTGGAGAGTCGAGTAAGTAGCTCTTCCAGTAAAGGCATAGGTTCGGCATCGAACTTCGTTACTTGATTCAATTTTCGATAGTCAACGCAAAGACGTATGTTATTGTCTTTTTTACGCACAATAACCATCGGCGAAGAATACGCAGAGGTGGATGGTTCGATTATTTTCAAATCTATCATCACATCCAACTCTTTCTCGACCTGTGCTTGGAAATGTATAGGTATAGGATAAGGTCTAACCCTAATAGGAGTATGGTCAGTTAGCACAATGTCATGTTGAATGACATTAGTTTGTCCAGGGATGTCAGTGAGTACATCCTGAAATGTTTGCAACATAGTTGAAACTTGTCGCTGTTCTCCTAGAGACAAATCAGGAGAGACAGTAACGTTCTTCCATGATTCACTGGAATGAAGTGGGATCATTGGAAGAGGAAGATTTACATCTGAAAAACTTGTTTCCTCATCCTGTATCACGGACAGTGATGAGTAATGACCATGTGGTACTGGAGAATTGTCCGTTGCTTGGAAAATGGGTTGCAAATAATCCGGACGTTCATGGAATTCAGTAAGCATATTGATGTGGAAGGTTTTATGCTTCCCATCAATATCGACAATATAGTCGACATCGGAAATTTTCGATATTATATCGTACGGACCTTTCCAAGAAATAAGTAATCTGTTTTCCCTACAAGGTAGTAATACAAATGCTTTGTCACCAGGACAAAGTTGTCGTAAGCATCTCTTCTTATTGGCAAATTGCCTTGCCTTCTGTTTCGCAAATTCAGAAGAAGAAGTTGCTAATTTGCATGCTTCGATAATCTTTTGTCTCAACGCGATGACATATTCGTAGGATGACTTTGTGTCATCGTCAATATTGTCAGATGTTATGAGATCGTGAAGCAACGACATAGGGCCACGCGGACGCGCGCCAAAGACGAGTTCAAAGGGAGAAAATCCCGTATGTTCATTGGGTACCTCTCTGTAAGCGAAGAGGGCCGCAGGTAAAACTCTGTCCCAGTCTTGAGGATGATCCTCAGTTATCTTCCCCAGTAAGTTTTTAAGTGTTCTATTAAGGCGTTCGACCATACCATTAGACATTGGATGGTAGATACTACTTAAAGATCTATCTATCTGCAGGGTAGACATTACTTGAGACATGGTATCTGATATTAGTTGGGTGCCATGGTCTGACAATATCTCTCCGGGGAACCCCAGACGAGAAAATATAAGCCAAAGAGCATCTGCAATATCAGCAGTAGTAATGCTCTTCAGAGGAATAGCCTCTGGCCAACGTGTGCACATATCAACACACGTCAAGATAAACTGATGTCCTCTGGCAGACTTGATCTTAAATGGACCAATAATGTCTATGGCCATTTTTTGAAACGGCCGAATAGGAATGTCCGCCGCCTGAATGGGTGCAGCATGCCGTGGACCTTTGGATTTAACTTCCTGACATACTTTACAAGATCGACAATAAATCCGTATGTCCTTGTTTACCAATGGCCAAAAGAAAGCCGCAAGGACTCTTGACTTAGTACGGGAAAAACCCATGTGTCCAGCACACTGAGAGTCGTGAGCGTGCTGCAAAATTTTAACTCTCAAATTCTTGGGAACCAGGATTTGAGAATGACTTGACGTAATGGAGTCTTGAACCATACGTACAAGTACGCCATTCTTCTTTGTAATCCACGATTTACGACTTGTGTCCTTATTCGGATCACCTTTAGTTGCAAGAATGAAGAATTTCTTCAGAGTGGGATCATCTTCTTGCTGTTTTATAAACGAGTCACGAGAAATTACCAAGGGATTATCTTGGTTATGCACTTCATTATCTTCAGTAGATGAAGTTTGAGGCACATTAAGAGCCTGAGCTCTAGTGACTACAGCGTTAGCAATCTGCATGTTTTGCCTTTCCCAAGTGGAAATTTGTTGCGGAGTGCATTCCTTGACTCCATGAATGCGACCGATGATGAGGTCAGCGATCGGATTCGGAAGAAGACATGCGTGTACATCTCCTGTAAAGAAAGGAGTAGCAATCCTAATGATAGCGGTAGAGTATTTCTCTAATGTGCCGCCAAATGTTACACATTTGACTACTTGTCCAGTGGCACGGGAAGGATCTACGAGTGACTGCCTAACACCAATTGTGGTGCATCCAGAATCAAATAGCACAGAGACTGGATTGTTATTCACTAAACCCTTATGTAAGACAAGAGACCCTCTTCCATCATGCGCGACTGATGCTGGAAGAGCAGGAAGAGGATGGCCACAGCTTAAAGTAGTCACTGTGGTTGGCTCAAATAACGTTTTGCATTGGGGGCACTGAGATGCTCTCCCAAAATCAAAAGCGGCACATGCCATATTACTAGCATCATTATTATCTTTACTCTGTTTATAGGCTTCATGGGACTCTTGTTGTGCAGAGTTTGCCTGAAAATGTGGTTTATGTCTTTTGTATTGAGATCTACCTCGGTTATTATCACCTCTGTAGTTATTGTTACCTCTATTGTAACCCCTATTTGGGTTTGAGTCATAGTACCCTTGGTTACCATTATCATATTCATTATAATGAGTATCTCTGTAATTATGATCTTGTTGACTCCAAGACGGATAACCCTGATAGTTTCTATAATTACTTCCTCTACGGAAATTCCTATAATTATGACCACCCCTGTGTCGAGAGCTATCAGGTCGTCTCCAGTTCTTTGAAGAAGAACCCTGAAATGATTGGTTACCTTGGTTTTGATAACTATTATGGTTACCTTTTTTTTCAAATCTGTTTTGAGGTCCCTGAAATCTGTGTGAATAATTGGGATTGTATGGTGTTGCTGAAGCAACTGGCATACTCTCCTTAATCTTAGTGTTGCCAAAAGTCACGTCGGGGTGTGCAGTGACATATTGGGAACAATATTCTTCCATTTCTTTTAGAGATTTAGGTTTACGCTCATGTATAAATTCAAGGAAAGGTTTGTTCACACATGACATAATCTTATCTCTGAGCAACAAATCCATAAGTCCTTCATACGTTTTTTCTGTTTTGGAAAGCTCAATCCAACGATCAACTGTGAGACGTGCCTTTGCAGTGAATTCTGAGAATTCTACCCCCGTCTCAGGTACCATCGTCTTAAATAAAAGGCGATAGCCTTCCTCACTTAGCTGATATTTTTTTATCAAAGCCGCCCTAATGACATCATAATTATCCTTATCTGCTTCTCCTACAAGGCATAATCTAGTCAAAGATTCACCTTTCAAGTTTTCTGATAATTGATTAGCGTATTGTGATTTATCCACATTATGTGTACGACAAGAACGTTCAAATCTATCCAGCCAGAATGTAATATCGTCACTGGACTGATTGAACGGTGGAACCTTAACCTTGTAAGTAGAAGGTTTACCATTACCACTAGATGCCTGATTAACATTACTCATACTTGTCAATCTCAATTTCTCCAACTCAAATTCATGTTCTCTTATTGCTTTTTTCTCTTCAGCATCTAATCTTTTTTGTTCAGCCTCCCTGTCTAATCTTTTTTGTTCAGCCGCAGCTTCTCTTTCCAATTTTTTTTGTTCAGCTTCACTGTCTAATCTTTTTTGTTCAGCCGCAGCTTCTCTTTCCAATTTTTTTTGTTCAGCTTCCCTGTCTAATCTTTTTTGTTCAGCTTCACTGTCTAATCTTTTTTGTTCAGCTTCACTGTCTAATCTTTTTTGTTCAGCCGCAGCTTCTCTTTCCAATTTTTTTTGTTCAGCTTCAAATCTCCTTTCCTCTACCTGCATCTGCAATTTCTTTTGTTCAGCAGCAGCCTCAGCTTCTTTTTCTAATCTTTTCTCTTCCGCCATAGCTTTTCTTTCTTCTGCAGCTAATCTTTTCTCTTCTGCAGCTAATCTTTTCTCTTCTGCAGCTAATGCTTTGTCATATTGAGCAACTGCCCATTGTTCTAATTGTTGACCAGTCTTATCAAGAGCTTTCCCTTGAGTAATGAAATAATCTAGAGTAGACATGATGCCTAACAATAATACTAATCACCTGAATCAATAATAATACCCCAAGTTCTCAATGACCTGATTAATCAGTATACTATCCCAATATCTGTGGGTCACAAGCCTTTAATAAGGTCTTGTATAATAGTAATAATAATCAGGTACTGGTCTATACCATAATCCAAGTGCAGTGCACAGGCAATTGTGTCTTATGAAATATACCCATATAAAACATATGTCAACCAACAGAATACATAAAGTACAAATAGGACTGACAATACAAGAACGTTTGCAGAAATCAAAATAAATCAAATAGGGAAATCAATGAAGATAATCACTGAATCTGCAAAGAATAACAACACAAATGACGTCACAATATATGAATATAAATTATGAATAGAACTGAAAGATAGAAAAGGTTAGACCAACAAATTACAAACAAATCAAAACAAAACTAAAGAACAAAGAAATATTACAAAAATAACAATAATTACAGACTTCACAGCTAACACAAAAGCAACAGTTGTCGCAGCAAATTTTCAATCAAGAAAATTGCACCTATAGAAAACGCCCACAACGGACCCTCTATGACGTGGGATACTCTGTTGTGAGGACGCCGCCCAACCTTAAACACAACCCGCTGACATAGAAACTAACATACTATACAAACAAATAACATGTAAACATAAATATATATAAATTATGTGTATGATAGTATGTGTTGCAAAATAGGCTCAGTCTTACAGTAATGGCAAAGTTATTTTTCATGAAAACAAACAAACTGCCACTTTATTCAATTAAACATTCTGGCCTTAAATATTAAAGTTCATATATGGCAAACAAGAAGATCCATCGATGAAACCAGGACTTCTTAGTTCACAAATACTGTCTTTCTGTTAACACTGACAAGAATTGATCCAACTGTTCTGTGAAACTCTATAATGTCTAATGTAAAAAATGTCAACAACGCTGACCTACATACTGCATTCACTTGACAGGTCACGTGACGAAGCGTTGACAAAGAGCAAACCAATACTGCAAGTGTGTCGTATCAGCCACAGGAAACGGTCTGGTATCGGTAATCTGTTGACTTCTGAATTTCTGCGAGGTCAAACCCAGAAAGCTGGTCCACCAGTTGATAAAGTTGATATTTAGTTGGATATAATATATGTTGATAAAGTACACCAGAACACTCCTAGGCGGGAAGACAGGCGTCTATCATCATCAGTTGACAAGATCCCTATGGTGTTGCCTGCCCCACTGTAGTGTATGGAATGTCAACTTGACCTACGCAGTGTTGTGTAGACATGGATGGAGTGTATAATGTGCGAATGATGATAAGGGTTCGTGTTGTTGACAAATGTTCTCTTCTCACACTCATGTATGACCGGAAGTCATCGACACCAACGACTGTGTACCTTTTCTAAAGTTTAATTGGACGTACACACTCGACAGCACAGATAGTGACAAATCACAGGTTGCCATAATACATCATAGTACAGTGGACAAATGGTCTTGCAATGTTACATGGGCACTCATGTAGAATAATGGTATAATGGACTGTCAATAGCCAAGCACTCAGTATCGCCCATACATATATCATCTGACGTCACTGACTGAGCACGTCAGCTTGTAAACAATATTTCAGATGACTTCTAAACCTAATCTCGTTTAGCAACGATTCTTCAACATAATGTTCAGCACATATTTTTCCATATAATAATATTGAACCACTAACAATGGGTTCTCATGTGTAGCAGTGATCTCTGGACTGATCAAGCGATAATACGGGCATCCCTTTTCTCTTCTTGAAAGTCCTACATGTTTTGGTTCCAAGATGGCTCCACTCGTGAACTGTCACTCACGTTTGAATACAGATAATGAATCTGTTCTAAAGTTAGTCATTCATACAACATTTCGTTGCTCTGTAGATTTGGTCATGAACAATAGACTGCATTCTACAGAATATAGTGCTGCTAGGAATCGAAGTCGTTTTTCATCGAGTCAAATATATTCTCTTAAACATTCAAATCGTAATTATCGACAATGGTGGCTTCGATCGAGAGTTCATAAGAGTATCTTTGATTACCTTGGTAGAGGGAATATGAAACTGCCATTCCTTGGCAAGATGAATAAACACTGGGGTTGAGTTCTCACGCGAGCGGATCTGTCAATCATCGGATAGTGACAGAAAGCACGTGGGGAAACAGACCAGACTCGGTAGCAAAATCAAAGGGCGATAATAATATTTCCCGATCACCTTTGATGTCCGACATTCCCAGTGGACTTATCTATTTGATCTATGGCAGGGGGAGATAATCTAAGAAGGCCCGTTCGCACGGGATGCCTTCTGATGTCGTTTCGGCATCGCGAGTGAGCGAACAGTAGAATCCTTTATCTCGGAAGCAAAGCTCGTTGATTTTCCCTGATTCGTCCAAGGTGTGAATTTTCACATCTTTTAGAGATATTACCCTAAATCTGTATATATATACTGCCTTCTCTCCAAGTCAGTTATCAAGTCTCTCAAGAAATTTTGGATAATCTAAACGCGTACGCTAGAACCTATGTGAAATAGTGCGTTAATAGCCTTCGTGGGGATTATTCTGTTTTTCTGGTAATAATATAAGTTGTGCTTAAGTGTTAAAGTTTTACCATTTTATTCACTGCGATTCCCAAGCGTTAAGACTAGAGAAATAGCAAACGCGTAGATATTTTCTTACCAGTGGTTCAGTAATGTAAAATCCATCAACCATTTTTTTTCACCAGAAGATACGATTTAGCTGATTAAATAATGCTAGAGTGACGGATAAAGTGACAGAGTAGAATGCGCATTATATTTTCATTGTGTGTAATTATATAGTGACTAGCATTTAATATCATGTGTAAAAACGATAGACGCCGACAATCAACTAGCTAGTAATGACAGGCGATATTTGTTAAGGGCGCGTAGTCATAATTAAAATTATAACTGACATTGTGCGCTGAGTGTTTTACCGGGTCGGAGGGGGGAAAGGCGGCATGCTTTTACCAAACCCGTACTCGTTAAGAGACGCGCGATAGTATAGGCGTGTGCCTTTTAATTTAATTAGGTGACGGAGAGGATAAGAGATCATACCTTACGCTGATAGCATATGTTATTGTCATTTTGGTTAAATGTTTTGTTTTCTTCCTAATACAGTGCTTGATGAAAACCCAGCGGCCAGCGGTTTTCTATTGTGGTATTTTCCACAGTTATTGAAGGAATAATAGTTGTCGTTTTTATATCCTTGGCGTTTGTCCCCGTACCGGTGTGAACAGGAATTGCCAGGGCGACACACTAACATTTTTTAACTGTAAATTTGAGTAACGGGACTTACAAAATACCCATATTTGTCCATTCAATTTTATCAGCCCGCTGTGGCAATATACATAAAAATTTTTCCCGACTTCTGACAGTCCTTTACCCAAGTGGATTTTATCCAGGAGAATACGCTGTTTCATAATCGGTACTCACCCCAGAGCAAGCCGATAGGAGTATCATCATCATCCTAACTAACGGTTTTAGCAATCCTATGTTTTCCTGCTGTTTACTGGGAGTGACATATCTCAGAGAGTTCCAGCATTAACTGTTCTAGGTGTCAATTGTGTATCCATAAATCTACCACCAAATTAGGCGTTCCCCGTGTAAAATTTAATTATTATCGGAGGGACTGGGGCCGATTCGGGTGATACCAGCTACTGGATTTTATATGCACATTCATGAATTATTCGTTTAAAACATTGTTTCACCAGATTAGGTAAGGAGCGAATGAGTGGCCACGGATAACAGAGAAAGAGAGAGAGTGAAATATTTTCTTTTGTTACAGGAAACATTGTACCTGCAAACTTCTGTTCCTTTTAACTATTGTTTAATTTTTAATGGATAGCATTTTAGGGGTACTTGTTCTTTTCTTTACTGTCTATTCTACACCCTAGTGTTAGTCTTTGATCTTTTGGGTTATAGACTTCCTTTGGGATCCTTTTGTTTCTCAACAAGGGGGAGGGCACTTATTGAGTTATTTTCCTATGTCTGTAAACGAGATTATATTGATATATATATATATATGTTTGATGTTGTAAAGTTTAAGTAATAATAAACTAAGCAAAAACTTAACTTAGTGTGTTGGTCCGACCCATATCCAATTTATCCATAGTTTTTTTCACGTTTGTGCGTATTGTTGTCACATAATTGTGTGTGCGTGGGCGTGCGTAGTGTAACTTATATTTCATATAGGGAGAGAAAGGTCGTCTGATACTAAAATATAGTCGTATAGATAGGCTGGACTAGAGAATCTATTCACTCCAGAGACAGATCTTCCTCGTACACTATCCCCTCGTGAAAATCTACTTCTTACACCTTTATTCTCACATATTTACCACTATCACCTCTGCTCAGACGGGACCATAAATATCTTCTGACCTATCTTTAAAAATTTACGACATTACTGTAGACTCTTTTCCATTACACGTCACAGTCAGGCACTCTTGCAGCCCGGCGGGATTCTACGGATTTAGCGACATTCTGCTTACTTTGATCATCATCAGGAGGAGAACGACAGCATGGATTTCACTAACAACGTTAAGAAAAACAAACAATTGAGAGAAGCCTGAGGCAGACCACCAAGTTTATGACAGAAATAGTTGTATGCAGATGGATAGGAAACACATGTGAAAACTTGTTGATAGCATTACCAGACAGTCCCTGTTCTGGAATCCACACGGTAAGAG
The DNA here is from genome assembly GCA_024509875.1 of Oreohelix idahoensis. NCBI lineage: Eukaryota > Metazoa > Mollusca > Gastropoda > Stylommatophora > Oreohelicidae > Oreohelix > Oreohelix idahoensis. The sequence goes on along the minus strand of JAMPIV010016483.1, from coordinate 63,583 downwards.
AGATAGAAGACCGAAGAACACATGGAAAAAAGAACTGGAGACAGACATGAAGGGGATGAAGAAGCAGACATGGGAAAACATTGACCTGATGGCACGGGTCAGGAAAATTTGACTTAACACATTATGAGAGGACCGCAAACCAGAGCGCCAATTTTTTAGTAATAAAACGAATGAAAAATGTACTGAAACACTCTGATTGTATGCAGATTTTAAGGATAGGAAACACATGTGTTGTAAAACTTGTTGACAGCATTACCAGACAGTCCCTGCTCTGGAAGTCCACACGGTAAGAGAGATAGTGAGACTACAAAAAATGCGTGTACAGAACGGCTGACATGGATAGGAACCAAACGTTTTCAAACTGATAGATCTAGCGACGAGGACAAGAGAACTGGAGACAGACATGAAGGGGATGAAGAAGCAGACATGGGAAAACATTGACCTGATGGCACGGGTCAGGAAAATTTGACTTAAGTTTGTTGACGGTATGTGCTCCTTTGGGAGTTGAAAGATGAAAGAAAGAAGAAGAAGAAAAAGATGTATGATAGCAAACGGAGAATACGAGGATGAAGAAGAAGCCTACTACTAGTATAAGACTTAAGATGATAAACACAACAACCAAACAGAATTAATATAACTGTCAAACGTAGTCAGGTAGATAAGCACTGAGCTGTCTGGATTAGCATAGTCCCGACACAGGATTATTTTGGCTATCAGTCCTCTAAGTCAGTTTATCATTTGAGCTGCTAAGGCTCACATAACAGCGAAACATAAATGGGATTCCAACATCCTAAGGTAATTCGTTCAACAAAGCATACATAATGAAGGAACCCTGAAACTTGTGCGTTGTGAATAAATAAATAAATATAGGTAAATAGCAGGCACTTGTAACACAGAAACAAATACGACAACAGACAACAGAAAACCAATATAAGTGAAAGCTCACACCGATGTCCAAGGCAAGACAGACTTAACGGCATGCAACACTGAACAGTGCGTCGTTCCGGTTAAGTGTTTCGTGACTCCTACACCTGTGTGAGCCTATCAGTTATGTTTATTTTCTGTTGTCTTGTGTCCTTCTCCTTTCTATATTACGAGTGCCTGCAATACCTGTATTTATGTGCTCCATGAAGACCATTGTATGTTGAAAATATCTTCATCTGAAACCGATAATACATTCATTTATAGTAATTCGCTTCAACCCCTTGACATACGTCCGTAATAACACACAAAAAATAGGTATTTCGTACACGTTAATTGTTGTTTTACTATGGGTGCTGAGTTTTTCGCTCTTTTGCAGCCAATACCAAGTTGAAGAGTCCTTGATATTATCTACATTGTAAATCTGGGCCCTTCCTGTGGCTTTTCTTGCCACTCCGAAATGTGTTGAGAAGCGTCATGAGCTCCAGTTTCTCCAGCTTGACTTGAACTTAAAGGTTCATCATATTTAGTCCCAAGCTAGCAGGAAGAAGCAAGTGGCTTATTGTGCATTCTCAGCCACCCAAGGAGGCTCTCCAAATACTAACACGTTATTCACACCCTTGAATCACAGGTGTCCGAAAGGGGAGTAAAGAATAGTAACAGTGTTCCCTACCATGCATCTCGTAAACAGCGACTAAGGAGGTTTTGGCATGAGGCTGGTTAACCCATCCTGTAAAACAATATTAAACCACAAAAATTTCGACAAACAATGTACAGGTCACCTAAGGAAACTAAAACTCAGGCATCCAAGACAGGAGAGGGTCCTCTGGCAGGGAGGCGTCCATGAAGGGGATAAAGAATATATGGAAAGACCTTGAGCTGATAGCACGGGACTTGAAGACTTGGCATACGTTTGTTAATGGCCTATGCTTCCTAGGGAGTTGAAAGGTGAAAGAAGAAGAAGAAGACATGTTATACAGTATTATACTTGATTATTACATTACACTTGATTGTTTAATAAAAGATACGTTAATAAAGAGTTATAGAACATCTTAAAATTTAAAAACATAATGCACACATTACATTAGTATCTTCTTCTTCATTCACTCTCATACGTCTACTTGAATATGTTAAAATAAAGCAGTGCTCAGCCTTGGCCTATTTTTGTCTCCATAGAGCTTTTCCAAGAAAGGTGCTGTCACGCTTTGATTGGAATTGTCTGACTTTTACTCTGAAGGGCCTGCCTTTTTTTTTTCCGTACGCCCGCTATTACTCGAGGCGAAATCTCAGGTTATTTTTAATGTCTAACCTGACATTGATTTTTACGTGAGTATCCTATTTTCTTGTACAGAGACGTGTCCCCCGCCATTCAGGCAGATACTCGCCGTTTTCGGAGGTACCCATTAGAGCTGGGTCGGCTCAGGAGCCGCCAGTCCCTGGTCGACGACACTCCTTCAAATGTCCTCGCCAGGTCTCGAGTTAATCCAGTCCAAATCCCGGTCGACGAAAAATCCTCAAATGCCGTCGCGCGGGTTTGATCCTGAATCACCCGGTCGCCAGAGCGGTGTTGTAACCACTACGCTAGCGCAGCTCCCAAGGGCCTGCCTGCTTTCTTTCTATCTCCCGCCCAGCCCACTTTTCTGTCAATTTATGCTCTAATAGCTTATATTCTCTCTCTGATTCTGTCAATCTTGCTAGAGCCCAGTTTAGGCCCACCTCTTTCCACGTACAAAAAGCGGCTTTTTGTCTAAAGTCTTTGATTCCACGATTCTTGGGGAAGCGGCCATAATCTCAGTTTCTTTGAGTACGGAGTACCCCGGAACACTGGGAAACTTTCCCTACCTTTTATCTTTGCCGTTCTTCGGTTTTCATCCCGAACTCTAGTCGCTCGTAAAACATGCGATTGTGCTAAAATTACGCCACTTTTCCCCCGTCTCGAGACACAACCGAAGACGCTCGTCTGTTTCTTTCATCTCGGGCGGACTAAGAAACGCTGGCCGAAATTCTGGCAACTTTTTTACTATATAAGAACGTAGTTCCCTTCTTTCGGTACCATTGTCGCTCTTAGGATTTCCTTGCTGCCTGGATAATCAGTTTGGGGTTGATAGCCTATAACCAGATTTATTGTGCGGAGATTGAATTCCTTTTGCTCGGTAAGCACACCTAATTTCTTTAAAGTTATTTTTGGGGAGTTAGCTTCATTATATAGAGCTTAATCCAGAGTTACTCTATAATATATTTAATTCGTTAAGTAAAGTAACTTTTGTGTGACCCGGGGAATCTGGTAATTTTTAAGCATTCTGCTAATTTTAATTCCACACTGAGGGATATTTTATCTGACAGAAGAGAGAGAGAGAGAGAGAGAGAGAGAGAGAGAGAGAGAGGGGGGGGGGGGGATTTTCAGAAAGACAGGAAAGGGGAGCGGATATATATTTATTTGACTATTTGTTTTCCATTTCTTGAATATGTGTATAAATTAATTCTGTATAAATTACAGAATCGTTTAGCAATTAGTGTATGTCATCGCAACATGAATTATTATAACTTCTAGTGTAGTCCCTATTAGATAAATTATCTCAGGGGCACTTTTATTTATCACTTCATGTTTTGAATGGCTAGACTGGACTTGCTTAAAGCGGGTGTGTGTGTGAAAAGCTAATCTGTAGACCCATCCGCGTAGACAGCGTGGAAGTAATGCATGGACGCGTTTGCCTGTGCGAATGTTAAGGCTAATAAGCGCAGGTGTGTGGGATTGTTTGTAACGTAAAAGAGCAGGGTGAAGTGCGTGTGTTTTGACACTGTGTGTGTGTTAGGGGAGGGAGCGAAAGATGTAATTTTGTACGATGGTAAACATTAGACCTGACTGGGAAAATTGTTAACGATATGTGTGATCTGGTTGTTTTTTTTCATAGTGGTTGACGTCTGTAACTCTGTGCTTTCTGTAACCCTAGTAGGAGCACCTTGCATCGTCAAGACATCTACTACCAATACTTATCAACCACATACAGGTAGTTCTATCGTCCTTTGCCCACGAACTTTTGGGGCAATATCGTCAGACCCATGTAGGGCCGGTTACATCGAAGTACATACTCCCAGCCTTAGCCGGATACATTTATACCTCCCGCCAGACCGGCTGTCTCCGTTGCCATCGACTTGTGTCGGCAACACTGTCCGACCCATTGATAGTCTGTAAAACCGGAGTAGTTGGAGCATTCTTCATAAGAAGCGACACCTGGTCAACAGTAGACACCTACCTGAAGCCAAGTCGCCGTTATGCAACACAGAGAGGCGCTTTCCTTGAGAGCCCTCACTTATACTCGGTCTTTTATTTGTCAGCAGTGATCTCTAGCGTCCTGCAAATTGGATGTATTATTCGTGGTTGGATAAGCGCACTAGTATTCGTTTCCTTCACCCGTCCTTGGATAGTGAGTGCACGCTGGGATTTTTACGGCATCTGTTTTCCACAGGGAGCTTATCTCCTTCATTAATTGGACAGCAACATCCAAATGAACTGTGTTAGATTTCTCGGAGTTTAGGAGTACTTACATACCAGGATTTATTTTAGCACACGGCGGGAAAGACCTTTTTCATGACGGAAGACTAGGGGAACCCTGTTTGTTAAAAAGCTGGATGTGTGAGAGACTCTTTGGGTGTTGGTGTGAAGTGAGGCGAGCTGCTTGTGTGCGATTTATCAAAATGGTGTGGTAGGTTGTTTGTTTACAGTGGTTGTGAATTTTTGGCCTTCAGAGATTGTGAAAGCATACTGATTTCCATGTTGATGTTGTGGTCGTATTTTTCCCTCTTTTTGTTTAATAAACATAAAAATACCTATTGTGGTCAGGACCTCTTCTCTTATAACTGTCACTGAATGTCGTGATATATGTTCTTACTGCTTGTTAGATTTCTTCTATTTGTCCAGAGAGAACGAGCAAGAGACTGGCATATAACCATAGTCACAGGAGGCTGGAGAAATAGTCTTCTTACACTCCAGAGGTCAGATCTTTTCCCATAATTTTAATTAGTTACTCTATTCTTATCTACTTTCCACATTACACATTCATACTCTGTCTGAACTCAGACATAATCTATTCGTAATCTATACCTACCTGTGACAGGTGCTGATGACGGCCGTATGTGCTTTCTCGGTTCCTCATATGTTGTGCATCTTTGCAGTAGATGTTCAGCAGTCATTTTATCCGTACCATAGTTACTCTCATCGGTAGTTCCTATCTTTAGCTTGTTGAATAGCTTTAGCTGTTGGGGTCCCTGCGGAGTCTGAGTATTACCCCTTGTTCACTTCTGCTGAGCTGATAATATGCACCGTTGTGTGTGTGGCCTGGATGCTCTGTTTCCCATTTGTTCATGTATCTGCTTTCGATAAAACTCTTTGCCTCTTCGAAAATCATACTTGCATCTGGCTGAGGTAGCTTCCCACCTTCCTTTGCCAACCTGTCAGCCTTTTCATTGCCGGGGATGTTGCTGTGGCAGATTACGATAATTGATTTCATATATCCATTTTCTTTATCTTCATTTTTCGTTTTACCTAGCTTCACCTAGGCCTGTTGGGTTAACATAAAACATCCTATTACTCTGAAATCGGTCCCTCTTTTCTCATTTTAGCACGCATTGTATTGCGGTTCGCTAAATTCTTTGATGAGAGTCTACCAGAAACCTATTTGCTATCGTGAGCTGTAATTTTAACACCAGCGCCAGAGATCAAATCGTTGTAGAGATCAGACAGCGACCAGATTTGAATAAATTTGAGTAGATATTGGGAACCTAGTGAGAAATCTTTATTACCTTTCCCTGAATCCGTTCGTTTGATAAGTAATTAAACACGGCGAATCGAAAGATCTAAAGACATTGCTCGCTTGAATACGAGCAGAGAGACGAAGGAAACTCACACTGATTAGCGCATTGCCGATGTCTGATCGAAGCGAGAACGAAGATCCTGGGTGTTCGGCTTTGAATTACGTATAAGCCGAAAAATGAACGTAGAACTTACTGTAGGTGTAAACATCTGGTAGGGTCTGGTTTTTCGGGGGATAATTAACTGTCTCCTTTCATCTTTAATATATATATATATATATATATATATATATATATATATATATATATATATATATATATATATATATATATATATATATATATATATATATATATATATATATATATATATATATATATATATATATATATATAAACCATAGAAATCTAACTCAATTCATCCATTACCTCACTGATTTCTCTAGACAACTAGCTTCGATTCTAGAATAACTTGTATAAGTGAATTTCGTAGTAGTCGTTGGAGAAAAGTCTCAGTAGTTCGGTGTTGAGGTAAATACTATAATAGTAGTTTGAGTGATTTAATCTTTTTAAATCGTCAATTATATTTTACTAGTTAGTTTCTGTGCAGAGTGATTTACTAGTTAGGTCCGTTATATTATAGCTCTAAAGTTTTACTGAGTTACAGTGGATAGCAGAACAAATAAATATTTCTAGCTTAACTCTTCAAGCTATGATAAAAATTTAATTAACTGCTAGTAACCAGTCAGAGAATATTTTAACCAACCAAGTAAATGCACTGATTCATCATGAGTATTGACGAAATATGTATTTATTCCTAATTCATGATGATTGATTCTTTTTAAATGACTAGAATTTATTTCACGGAAGTTTTTTTAAACGATGAGACTAGCTCTACGCTTATAGTTTCTAATTTAAGTTAAATAACCGAAGTGGATAATATCTTCTATGTTACGCAGGGTAAGGATAGGATTGTGAATTATACTATATTCTGTAAAGTATTTGTATATTCTCCCTTAGGGTATTTGTGTCAAACCCTAAACCTTACCAGCGGCTTCCATTCCATATGAAACTGGAAATAAACTTTATCAAAGAACATTCTGATATAATATCGGGGTTTTCAAGGTGACGTGTCTGTCTCGTGGTACACCCAGAAAGTGACAAAGTATAAACCCAAATAATATTAAGAATAAATGATAACTGGACATATAGAATATCAAGATTTCTTTTTCCCAATTTCGTAAACATTCAGTCTGTTGTGGCTAACGAATCTAACATTGACATTACCTGTATAACGACCACGTGTTGTGAAGAAGATTGATCCTGAACCGATTTGTTTACCTGACATTTGATGTAACGATTGAAGATTCCAAGCTAATGTACACTGTGACATTTAGATCTCTTAAATATTTTACCACCTGGACAAAATTGAAGTGACCTTGATCAGCATCCTACTTACAATAAGTGAATCAAGCGTTTCCTAACATTTGATTAATTAGTCGTTGGAGAAACTGGGGCTTGATTCGCCAAATAACCAACCGTGGATGGGCTGTGGGTGCCATTAACAATTGTTCCAGATGTGGTGAAAGCACCTTTGTAGGTAAGAGATACTGAATTTGTGATCACAGGTTTGTCAGAGCGAGAGAAAGCATGGGAAGAATAATTCTATTTGGATATAACCCATGTACTTATTTTGTGTTTGCTTATGCATGTTTTTGCTAAAGCTGCAACTTTATTTCACTTCAGAATAGATTAACTTATAACTCTGTTCTTTACTGTAGAGGGAATTTTAGACCATAGCGTAAAAAACCTTTGACTCTTTCGGGGGTTAATAACTGTGCTCTAACGGGATCTTGTCTCAACAGAGGGAGGAAGGATTAAACCTATGAGTCTAACGCTTTCATTAACTCTTTAACCTATGTTCATTGCATTTGATTTTGATATTCAAAGATATTGTTGTGTTGTAGTTCTTTATGATAAATAAAATTAACATAAACTTTATTTACGTGTGTCGGTCAGCTTGTCCCAAAAGATCCCAATTCCATAGTTATAGGTTTCACGTAGGTGCGTCTAATTGTCGTCACGTTTCTGTGTGTGTATAGAAGTGAGTGGTTGAATATACATCTATATATTTATATGGAAACTGTCTGATCTACAAATCTCAGTCGTAATCGATAGGCTGGATTGATTATCTCTCAAATCCCGGGACAGATTTTTACCTTTTACCATTTCACTTGTTAAAAATCTATTTCTTTACCTGATCTCTCACTGAGCTATCACCTGTTCTAGTCCTATTTAAGCTGGGCCAAAATTGATCTTAATTACCCTATCAAAAATGTACGACAAATGGGATCTCGTCCGAGAAATTTTTGAACTTAGAATAGGAAAACGAGACGACAAAATATTTCTCGTTTATCGGGATTTTGATCTGTTAATCTTTATAGACTAGTTAGAGAAAGAGTGTGATTGTCTCGTGAGATATAGTATCATTTAAAATAATTATCCCCTAGACAAACGATCTGTTTATTGGCTTGCCGACCACACATATATATCTATTGTTTTTTCCACAGCATTGTTAGAGTATATTCAATTGAGTTACAGGGTGATCTTTGTGTCAGAGTAAGTTATGTATTGATTTTGTAATACAAAGTCGCTGGTAGTGTGTGGTTGTGTAACAATCACAAGGTTTTAATTTTAAGCAGAAGGTGTTTTGAGCTAAGCTAAGGAGCGCGTTCGGACTATTTAGTCCAGTAATTGCCTCCCTTACACTAACTGACTTCAGGGGTGACTTGATAGTGGACTTAAATTAAGGGATTTTTTTCTCCTTAAAATGTTTGCTAGGAAATAGTTTTGTTTCCACTGTAGTACTTAGTTTTGTGTAAGTTGATAAATCTGAACTACCATTTATTTGGCGTAGTCGTCTGCATTAGGAGCCTTAATTGCCAATTAATAGCAGCGATAGTTAGATAATTAATATAAGGAGGAGGTATCCCTGTTAAATAACATTTCTTTTGTTGTGTAATTTCTCGTAAGTGGTAGGGAACCAGTGTATCCTTTTTCTTACTTCTTTTTCGAGTAAGTCTCAGTCACTTATTTGCAATGGCAGAGCGGGCAAAGCTTACGCAGATGCTCAGAGAGGAAGCAAGGGAAGAGGGATTGGAAGGAAAAGAAACGAAAGCTTTTGTCAGGGATGAACTTGACAGATATGATGCGGAGAAGAAAGAAGAAGAAGCTAGGAGGAAAGAAGCAGAAGCTAGAGAGAAGGAGAAGGCAGCTCAAGATAGAGCGGAAAGGAAAGAAGTGGAAGACCGTCAATTACAGCAGAAGAAGATTGAGAAAGAAATGGAAATTCGCAGGGCGAACGAAAGAGAGAAAGAGAGACAACATGAGGAAATAGAGAAAGAGAGACAGCACGAACTGGCGCTTAAAACTCTAGAGCTCCAAAGTCGGGGTGCTGCCTCTACCTTCAGCAAATGGAGAGTCTTCTCCTCATTCTTCCTTAACTGATCCTTCTAACACTCAATCTCCTCAATTCACCGGTATGTCTTTCGTTCTAGAATCTTTCCCTCGCCCTAATGAGAAGATTGACACGTATCTAGAAAAATTCGAGAAAATGGCAAATCTGTACGGTTTAGAGAGGTCGCGTTGGTGTATGAAACTTTCCCAGGCCCTAAAAGGGTCTGCGTATGATGTTTACTCAAAACTGGAAAGCAACCAACAAGACAATTACGACGTGTTGAAGAAAGCGTTACTTGAACGGTTTGAAATGAACGTTCGAAAATTTTTGCAACTGTTCCGTAACAGCAGAAAGGAGAGCTCTGAAACTTTTCAGCAGTTCTCTTCTCGTCTGAAAGGATACTTGACAAAGTGCCTGGAGCTTTCGCAGCTCGCCTCTACCTATGAAGGACTTGAGGAATTTGTTATAACTGAACAAATAAAAAACACTTTGTCGAGTGACACCCGTCGATATCTGGCTGAGCAAGGAGCGGAAAAGCTGGAAGACATTTTGGAAAAGTCTGAGCGATATCATAATGCGCTGGCCGAACTGCCGGCCACAAAACGTAAACCGACAGAAGATCCTTCTCGGAAGAATAATCATGGCAGTCTTCCTATTCTTCTCACCAAAATAAACACAGAGAAACTGGACCCCAGAACCCCCCTCCTGAAAAATCTAAGCTCTACAAAAACAAGTACCCACCAACAACAAACAGTCTGATCAACCCAACCGTCCAACATGGCAGCGCGGTCAGAAAGGACAATGTGACAAAGGGAAAACACCTAAGCAAGGGGCATATGGTCAGAGCGAGCACACCGAGCCAAAACGCATCGGATGCTTGCTAACAGTCTCGCAAGGCAGAATTGATGTCAGTGATTCTCAACCTGAGGGAGAGAGGCTCTCAACGCGAGGAACTGTTAATTTGAACGGGTCTTCAACATATTGTTTGTTTGATACGGGGCTTTCTTATGAATGTATTGTTGCCAGACACCTGGTCAAACCCGGTCAAGAAACAGAAGAAACCGTCCAACTTCGTGGAGTTTCTAAAGGAGATGTACCAACAATGCTTCCCATCGCTTTGGTGGAGATCCACTCTGATTTTGTCAGAGGTGTGATCAAAGCGGCTGTTATGGATGACCCGATCTACCCAAACATACTTGGCGGTAGATATGTGTTTATTGGGAAACCGGAAGAGCAATTGTGGCAACAGTAACCACGAGAGGGCAAACCAAGAAGGAACGGGAGCCTGCGCCAAATTTGTTACCTAAGGAACTTAAAGAGGCGCAACAAAAGACCCTACCTTGGCACCTGCTTTAGGAAACTGCCCATGGCTAAGGTCCCTAGACAGCACGTGGACATTTTATCTAAGGATGGCGTACTTTATCGCAGAACGGGCAAGCCTGAACAAGGTTTTAATCAGCTCCTAGTACCGAAACAGTACAGAAGCCAAATCTTAGAAATGGGGCCCTCTCTACCCTTTAGCGGACATATGGGACAAAACGCCACAAATCAGCGAATACAGACTCACTATTGGTGGCCAGGAATGAACTCTGATATTATCAGGTACGTCAAATCATGTGCCAAGTGCCAACGGGTGGCACCCAAGCATTTGACACCCGCAGTTGTCATGGGTGAAATGCCAGTAATGGGGACACCATTTTAACGGGTTGTGATCGACATTTTAGGACCCTTAGAAAGGACTAAAAGAAGGAACAGGTTTATCCTGTTCTTAGTCGACACATGCACTATGTGGGCAGAAGCAATACCGCTAACATGCGCGGATGCCAAGCATGTCGCAGAAGCCCTCGTGCAGATTTTTACTCGGTTGGGATTCCCTCAACAAGGTTTGACGGATAACGGATCCCGATACCGTAACCTGTTAATGGATGAGATCGTTAAGTTCTTGAGGAACCAGAGCATCTACACAAGCCGTTATAATCCGGCCGGAAGTGGGTTAGTAGAACGTGAAAACGGAAACCTCAACTTGATGCTATGTAAACTATGACAAGAGAAACCTGAAGATTGGGACCTTTGTATACTTGCAGCTTTTTTCGCCTACAGGGAAGCCCCAAATTCTTCCACAGGATTTCCCCCACCTACACTTTTATTCGGTAGACCTATTAAGGGGCCGCTTCATGCCGTACTTCAGTCACTGACAGACCAGAAGGTTGATGAGACAGTCGTCTCAGCCAGTAAATATGTGTCGGAATTTAAGGAACGGTTGAAACTAGGATGGGACCTAGCAACGATCAACATTAAGCGAGCACGCGCAAAGCACGCAAACCGATACAGGAAAGCCGCGAAAGAAAGAGAATTGCAAGCAGGAGACAAAGTTGTGTTGCTACTCCCAATTGGGAACAATAAACTACGTATCGAATGGCAAGGGCCGTTTACCGTCCATAAAATGTTCTCAAGGGCTAACAGAGAAAGAAAGCGTTGGAGCAGATTTCATGAGCAGGAATTGGACAGAGACCGAGGGGGAAGATGAGAGTGAAGAAAACAGTCACACAGAAGCTATTGATCTTTCATATATCTATTTTGTGGCAGATTATGATAATTGATTTCATCTTCATTTTTCGTTTTACCTAGCTTCACCTACGCCTGTTGGGTTAACGTAAAACCTCCTATTACTCAGAAATCGGTCCCTCTTTTCTCATTTTAGCACGAATTGTATTGCGGTTCGCTTAATTCTTTGATGAGAGTCTACCAGAGACGTATTAGTTAACGTGAGCTGTAATTTTAACACCAGCGCCAGAGATCAAATCGTCGTAGAGATCAGACAGCGACCAGATTTGAATACATTTGAGTAGATATTGGGAACCTAGTGAGAAATCTTTATTACCTTTCCCTGAATCCGTTCGTTTGATAAGTAATTAAACACGGCGAATCGAAAGATCTAAATACATTGCTCGCTTGAATACGAGCAGAAAGACGAAGGAAACTCACACTGATTAGCGCATTGCCGATGTCTGATCGAAGCGAGAACGAAGATCCTGGGTGTTCGGCTTTGAATTACGTATAAGCCGAAAAATGAACGTAGAATTTACCGTAGGTGTAAACATCTGGTAGGGTCTGGTTTTTCGGGGGATAATTAACTATCTCCTTTCATCTTTAATATATATATACCACAGAAATCTAACTCAATTCATCCAGTACCTCACTCACTGATTTCTCTAGACAACTAGCTTCGATTCTAGAATAACTTGTATAAGTAAATTTCTTAGTAGTCGTTGGAGAAAAGTCTCAGTAGTTCGGTGTTGAGGTAAATACTATAATAGTAGTTTGAGTGATTTAATCTTTTTAAATCGTCAATTATATTTTACTAGTTAGTTTCTGTGCAGAGTGATTTACTAGTTAGGTCTGTTATATTATAGCTCTAAAGTTTTACTGAGTTACAGTGGATAGCAGAACAAATAAATATTTCTAGCTTAACTCTTCGAGCTATATAAAAAATTTAATTAATTGCTAGTAACCAGTCAGAGAATATTTTAACCAACTAAGTAAATGCACTGATTCATCATGAGTATTGACGAAATATGTATTTATTTCTAATTCATGATGATTGATTCTTTTTAAATGACTAGAATTTATTTCACGGAAGTTTTTTTTTAAACGATGAGACTAGCTCTACGCTTATAGTTTCTAATTTAAGTTAAATAACCGAAGTGGATAATATCTTCTATGTTACGCGGGGTAAGGATAGGATTGTGAATTATACTATATTATGTTAAGCTAAACCTTACCAGCGGCTTCCATTCCATATGAAACTGGAAATAAACTTTATTAAAGAACATTCTGATATAATATCGGGTTTTTCAAGGTGACTTGTCTGTCTCGTGGTACACCCAGAAAGAGACAAAGTTCCAACCCAAATAATATTAAGAATAAATGATAACTGGACTTAAAGAATATCCAGATTTCTTTTTCCCAATTTCATAAACATTCAGCCTGTTGTGGCTAACGAATCTAGCATTGACATTACCTGTATAACGACCACGTGTTGTGAAGAAGATTGATCCTGAACCGACTTGTTTACCTGACATTTGATGTAACGATTGAAGATTCCAAGCTAATGTACACTGTGACATTTAGATCTCTTAATTATTTTACTACCTGGACAAAATTGAAGTGACCATGATCAGCATCCTACTTACAATAAGTGAATCAAGCGTTTCCCAACATTTGATTAATTAGTCGTTGGAGAAACTGGGGCATGATTCGCCAAACAACCAACCGTGGATGGGCTGGGGGTGCCATTAACAATTGTTCCAGATGTGGTGAAAGCACCTTTGTAGGTAAGAGAGACTGAATTTGTGATCACAGGTTTGTCAGAGCGAGAGAAAGCATGGGAAGAATA
>JAMPIV010016483.1:0-47500 GCA_024509875.1 Oreohelix idahoensis | reverse complement strand
TCACGCTGACAGCATACATGGTCCTTGTACGATGATGATGATGATGTGAGACATGGGTGTGTAGTCGCGAATGCGTTTAGGCTCATATATAGTTACACAATACACCCAGTCACACTCGTACTGAAGCCAATGATGGTTGAAACTACTGGTGACAGTTCATACATTTATTCACAGGACTAACAGTAGAATCACACAGGAACAGTCAATGTAAACAGGATCATGTACATCATGTTAATTGAAATCGCTTGGTACATATCAGGCATTCTAAGGCTGGTGAACATTCAAATATGTGGGCATGGTCAAAAGTGGTATGTTCTTTAATATACAGTTCATAATGCCGCTTTGGTATCCCTGACTGAACGCGTCAGATACCTTAATAACTCCGTCATACAAAAGACGAGCCCTGAACTCATGTAATCCTATTACCAGGGCCGTCGTTCAACTTGGCATAACACGCCAGTTACATCTTTTCATGCGGTAGAATAGTGGCCATTACACAGAGCCTCGATATGACGTCAGCTGTGTATTCTTCATTAAGCAGGTTGCATAAACCCTGCTATAATGTTTGTATAAGTATACCGCCAACCTGCGGTTTCCACAATATATAACTTCGTCACTGGACTTCTGATCAAATGAAGACGAATAGTCTTAAATGGCTACCTCGAGCACAAATATAGGTTCTGCATTACAGGAACTGTGAGCTATTCTCACAGGCCAGGTAATCCTTTAACAAGTTCTGCAACCGAATGCGTAATAATGATAAAGTCGGTGTTACCTTGAAACGAATCCTCAGAACACAAGAAACAACACTGTCGTCATTCCTGACGTACAGTAAATCACTGGGGAAAACTGACAACGCAGTCACTTCGAAGATTTTCCTTCCCCAAAATACAACGGACATTCACGTCCCACAGAAGCCAGTTCACCTCCCTACCTGACGGAAGTCTAATTTTTGCGCTCAATAACTGCGCATGGCACAAAGCCCAGAACTGTTTACCTTCGATCCTATCTCAATAAAGGTCAAACTCAATGTATGAATCAAAAAGGGTGACAACCCCTAATCAACCTGACACAGCAAAGTTAAGACATAGTTCTCCAACTTTGACCAGGGTGAAAAACATACAACCAATAAATCGACGTTTGAAACTCCGTCAAAGATTACTGCAACACTAGTACAGCTGGTAACGTGAGTAGAACTTTAAATGGTCTCACCATTCCGTACCACCAACTTCAGAGGGAATAAAAGAACACATTCCGCCGCTTAGTATTCGTTTTCCTGATTCAGATCAGGCGCCTTTCTCCGCTGTCCGCCACTGATCCTTTTATCCGAATGTGCACTCTCCTTGAGTGTATATCATATAACTCAGAGGATTTTATGAAAAATCACAATTCTTTTAGTTAATGTAATGACAAAATTTCAACTGCACCGCGGCAAATGGCTTGTGCCTGAAGGAACTACTTTAAGCATACAAACAACTCATTACAAATGATAATATACATATGATGTCATCATCATCCACTTCCTTTCTCCACTTGGAGTCTGGGAGTACCTCTGCTTTTGGTTCTTCCGTGAGAACTAGCATGAAGCAATAACCAGCGTTTGTTGTGGTGGTTCATGAATGTATCCTTTTCACATGCTGAGGTTGCCAGCCTCGTATGAATCTTTAACATTCCTTGCTAGTATAAACCAGTAAAATTCAAAGTATAAAAATATGTCCAACTCACCCTAGTAACAAGGCAAATCCTAGACGTCTTGCCAGGTAAATAATCTTGGCAACTTAACTCAGGTTCCGTATTATAGTGCGTTTCAAAAAGATTGGTCGACGATTGACTTCAAATATCTCCATATTCCTTGCACTGATAAACATGATTTTTTGCATGTAGTCTTATATTTTCAATGTCCCAAAGTTTTTATAAAATTCAATGTTGCAGGTAGTGTTCTTTTCTTGCAACGGCTAATTCCTTTGATCTTTTTTAACGAAGTAATTATTTTGTCCTGGAAGAAAATAATTTACCGTAAATGACGGAAGTTGCATATTTTCAGCATAGGCGTCTATACAATTCGAATGTTAGAGGGGCTTGTTAACTGATTACTACGTGAGGTCCTTTTTTATTTCTTCGAAATATTTGAGAGAATAATAACGCCTATTCGTCGTAAATGTTACTTTTTATACTAAAACGTGAGTGGATGCATGAAGAGGTGAAAGTACTGTGTATGTTAAAAATAGTAGTGAAATCGCGGAGATAAAAAAGGAAATGAATTGGTTTACATGTACACATAGATGGAGGAGAAAACATATAAAACATATAAGGTATTTACACACTTATTCTGAGCCAGACGAGTCTAACATATTGATGACTATTCTCGGTTGAACGAACGACAGTCCATCTTTTTTCCAACAGTCATTTTCCTCTTTTAAGACATGGTCTTCACATTGACTCCAATATTCTTTGTCTATCTGCGAGAGAGCGGCATTTGTTAGTTCTTTCATATTGCATAGTGTGAAAGTTTTATTTTCAGCTGCCACCTGTCCTTTAACTTTTGCCCAAACGAGTTCAATTGGGTTTAAATGTGAAAGATAAGGTGGCAGTCTCAAAGACATATGACCATGCTGTTGAATCAAATTGTCTATATGGAATATCTTGGTCTTTTGTGATTTTTTTAACAAGGAACAGTAATTCAGGTTTCAGAAACCCCTCGTTGAATGGAATGTCTTCTTTTCTGAGCCAAATCTTTATAGCATCTTTTGAACTCTAAGATGTCGGGATTTTGTCTCCTTCTGCCACAGCGTTGTGGTATGATGCGTTGTCCATTACTGCCTGCATGTGCCATTATCAGACGTCGTCCTTTCCCACTGGGTACACATCTTTTAATCTTTCCATCTGATAACTGCCATTCCTTTTCACTTGTGTGGTGAGCATTGATCCAAGTTTCATCCACATACGCATTTCCCATTGTATTACAGACCTAGAATACCGCAAGATACGCCTATGCACTGAACACACCGGAAGGATCAATGTAATGTTCAAAACAGTGCGGTAGTGAGCTGAAACACAGGGAAAATCGCGCGAAATACGTTCAAGATGTTAAATCGAAATAGTTCACAAATATGAAGGGGTGAGCCCTCTCAATACACGGTTGGACTAGGAGGTGGTCGATTTTGTATACTTTAAATAAAGAAAATTTAAAACCATAAGTTTGTTAACGAGGGAAAAAATGTCCCCCTCGGGACATAGCGATCATTAGGTCATATGCAAAGTTGCAACAATTACGATCAAGTGGTTGCAAAGATAATGAATATTAATCAGCGGCAAACATTGTGAAACGCACTATAATATTGGCGAGTTTTCTTTTCCAGTGGATAAAAGATGCGCTAATACGTTTTTCCGTTCCTAAACATTCAGAATCCTGACTCTATTCTTTCCTGTGGCAAGGTCCTAGTTGTCTATTTGTGACGATTTCTGAAATGCAGTGTTGTATGCTAGATGTTCTACATTAGGTCGTAGCTCTCGACCCATGCTTCCTGCATGGCATTCTGACAAATCTTCCAATCGCGTGGTTGTTTATTGACGCCTCAAAAGCCAGCCAATTCATTCAAAGTTCAAATTATGAAAACTTTTCCTCATGTAGTATTCTGTATGACTCATGCGTTTGAAAATTTCAAACAGTCATCCTCCGTATATGGAGTTGCTACATCTGACAATCCTTGGTAATGTTTACGTTACAACTTCTTACATTTTACCTGATCATCTGGAAACCAGGTTGTCCGGAAGTTTCCTTACATCATTCGTCCTGCTCGCTCTTCCAGATGTCTTCCAAGTTTGCGTTTATTTATAATCACCTAACCATGCTGTCGAGTCGGAAGTAATTCTGCAACCTTAAGCAAACACTTCATGCTCGCATTTACCTGGAGTCAATGTGGTATTATAACGTTTTAGGGACTCAATTAATCTCTCAGGGATGGGTGATACGCTTGTCTGGCCCCGTCATGCATCGAAGCGTGAAACGTGAACAATGACAGTCGGGAAAAAGAGTGTGCTAACAGAAGAATAATGCACCTAATTCAGTACGCACAACAAATGTAGTTCAATACTGCCGGAGAGGAGAAGAGAGCGCACAAATTATGTCACATACATTTACACACATGCGTTTGTATATATTTTTTAAAAGTGATTAACAGCTCATGACTATTACTCCCAATGTGAGTCTACATCAGTCTGCCATTACAAATTTTACTTCTTTTTTAGCTTCAGAATTTTTACTTTACTCGTATCCAGACGTTTGCTCATGCATTCGCTGTTTCCAGCATCATTTATAATGTGTTTGTTTACAAGATCAATCGCCCTCTTTTGGTTTAAAAAAAAAATATATTTAATTTAATTTATTTTCAATGGTTCATTCGAGGAGCTAGTGTGTCTTAACGTGTGTATGTTTATGCGTATTTTGTGTATGCGTTTGATTATGTGACTGTAACACTTATACACTCATTCTTCAATGAAGAAAATCAATTTTTGTCATCAAAAGTTTGCCTTGCTTCTATCGGTACGACTTTCAGTCGTAGACGTATGTCATTTAGTTTAGCAGGATTTTTTTCTGTATTATATAAATTTTTAATTCTTAGTATAGCGTCCGCCTATTCAGACAGTGCTTTGTTCAAACCTAATAGAGACAATAAAACATTGGTCGTTCAATAAATGTTTTTGTTATAGAGGCCACCTTTTTGAATACATGATTTCTAGATATATTTGTTCCAAAAACTTTACAGCATTTCAAAAAACAAACAAATAGACAAAACTGGAAACTGACGGCTTGTAAAGGGAGGCTTAGAATGTATGTACAAATTACACATAAATTCTGACCATTTGTTCCGTTTATTGCCGTAAAGTAAAATGGCAAAGGTAGTCCCATAGCCGTAGGGGAGTGAAGTGTTAAAGACTGCATTATATTAGGTCTAGCTCAATGAGGTGGGGTGAATAGTTCCCTACTCGCTACCTTTGCCTTCCGTAACTCAACAGCAGAGTCAGGTACATATTTACAGGTGGGTAGGCTGGAGTGTGACGCTACGATATTTGGATCCCAAAACCCGGTAGGTGTGCCGCGAGGGGAAAGCCGTCTAACCGTTTATCCAATCGGGGGTCGTGGTGGCTAAGAGGTATGGCGCCCGCTTCGAATTCTAGAGGTACCGGGTTCGATTCCTAGTTGAGAAAATATAATTTACGAAAAAAAAATTTTCATAACCAGTGGTCCTAATGATGTCATACTCCCCCCTGGTCTCCTGGGTAGTGAGATCGGATGCTTGAAATCGAGTATGACCTGGGAATACTCACAATGTCAATATCACAATGTGAACAACTAGAACGCATTCAAAATGAAGGGATGCGTATAGTCTTAGGCTGCACGCGAGACCATACTCCCCCCTGGTCTCCTGGGTAGTGAGATCGGACGCCTAGCCTTCTCGGATAAGAGTGAAAAAATAGGAGGTCCCGTGTGCAAGTTGCGCACGTTAAAAATCCCACAGCAGTTGGAACATCGTAAAGAGTAGGCCTGTCTGGAAGGCCGCTGCCCTGGCAAAAATGAAAAAAAAAACTAGTAACATACCCACCATAAAAATATGTATAGAATATGTTATTCCTGTATACACACATTGGGATTCTCGCCGGTGCTACCGGAGTTCGTGCAGTGTACTGAAATCTTCCTTGTGTGATCTAAGGGAGGAGATCGGAGCACTGATGGAGTTGTCCGTGTGCAATGAAGATTGTCCTTAAAACCAAATCAGACCTAAACTAATAGGACGCTTAATCATAAATTATGAACACTAAACTGGAAACTGTTTTAGTTAAGCTGGACATGTACATTTACATCCCGATGGAGTCGAGGTTGTTCAAGGAATAAACGCTTTATATCTAGATATAAATATCACACAATAGACTCTTCAGGCTGTTTCTAAATGGTGTGAGGAAGCCAGCTCCAAGGTCAATCGCAACAAAGCTTGTGTGCTGTGGTGCTTCTTGAATAACTCCATATTGAAAGCAGATCTTCCAGACATTACTCTCAGAGAGCAGAAAATTGAAAGGCAAGACAAGTTGAAATACCTTGGAGTAACAATAGATCGCGCGCTAACGCAAAAGCATCATGTTGATCACATTAGACAGAAGTGTAAGAGAGATCTGGCAGCCCTAAAAAAATGGCTGCAGCGCACCTGGAACAAAGACTATTATTTCTCCGGTATCATCGGCTGGTCATGTTTGTAATCGATTATGACCTGAGAATACTCACAATGTCAATATCACAATGTGAACGACTAGAACCCATTTAAAATGAAGGGATGCGTATAGTCTTGGGCTGTACGCGAGATACCCCCATTGTGACGATGCGGATTTATGCTTGGATGGCTGCCAATTAGATCCAGATATGCGATGGCCGAGGCAAAAGCTAATATGCGAGTAACCACAGACAAAAGGCATCCCCCCGTATACCGTAGCCGGCATCAAAGGAGCAAGAATGAAGAGGGGAGTGTCATGGGTGACGCAGGCAGAGACAACTATTAGACAGGTGACCACAGTTAAAAATATATTTAAGGGGAACAAAATGAAGTAAGTCAGTGGGAATTGGACAACTACCAGCAAGTCATCATCAGCCTTGGCAGAGAGTGCAGAACTTGGGCCACTGAGATGGCAGAGCTGGAAATTGATCAAATGATAAATGATCATGCTGGGGATGATGATGTCATTGAGTACACTGATGGGTCTGTAATTTGTGGTAATAAATCAGGGTGGGGCTTTTCTACTGGAGTAAATGGCAGAATTGTCGCTGAACACAGCGGGGTTTACATGATAACAACCTCCAGTATGAGAATGGAGGTAGAGGCAGCTACTGCAGCTTTAAGGTGGCTGTCGGAAACTTTTAAAAACAAGGGCATTTATTATGTCAGACTCTCAGCCCATACTTTGGAAGGTCTAAAATGGATGGCTACGGCATAAATGGAAAACCTCCATAAAAGCCTCGAATCTTCAGGAACTGGTGTGGATCTACTGTCTTGGTCGTGCAGGGGCATGCGGCAATGAAAGAGCTGACAGACTAGCTTCAGGAGCACCCATAGAAGGTGCATTTGATATGGATAAGGAAGAAACACGGAGGACAACTAATGATCGCCTATGAGAGACTGACTCTGCAATCGATGAACCATCAAGGCTAAGATTGCTGGAATTTGGCATTAAACGTAAGACATCAGGGATGGACGTATGAAAGGATACATCCGGCGTGTATACAACCAGCGCGTAACAGGAACAATTAGCATTCATACTCTTCGACATTTGCTGAGGGAGACTGAGCACCTATGGGTTTGCCCGGAGTGCAATGAGGTCGATTCAGGTCAACAATAACAACTAAGAGTAGACCATACAGCCGCTGCCCTGGCAAAAATTAAAAATGAGGAAACCTTTACATCACAAAAATATTTATAGAATGTGTGATTCCTGTATACACACATTGGGATCCTCGTCCACACTACGGTGTTCGTGCAATCTGCTGAGATCCTTCTTGTGTTATCTAAGGGAGGAGATCGGAGCACTTATGGAGTTGTCCGTGAGTAATGAAGATGTTACTTTAAAACCAAACCAAACCAAACTAAAATGTTCAAACATATTTTTTGTCAAAGTGCAGAATCGTTGATCAGGCAGACCAAGGCAACTTCATTAGGCATCCAAGCGATATATCGCTCACCACCATCGCTCTTGGAACCTCTGCTCTATGGAACTAGTGAAACTGAAAATATTTCATAGAAGATGCATTAAAGGGACAGAAGATAATTATTAGAAAGAAAGTAAAGGATAGTATGGGTTATCTCCACTGATGCAAGCAAAAAAAGTCATTGTTGCAGCGGCTGTTCTGGGTGATATTACCCTCTGATACTATTAATGTGCTCGGTTATTTGAATCAATATTACACTAGACCAAAAAAACTTTTATATTTGGACATGCGTCCTAATATAACCGACGAACCGTGTGTCTAGGTTGAACGTGGCGCCTCGCCAAAACGAGGCAAATTTTTATTTTTATTTTACGTTTTTTTAATCCGTCAGCTTGTTTCAAACTTGTCCCGTTTATAATATTGGTGTACGGTTGAGAATTTTGTTTATTTTATTTCTCCTTGATGATCTCTTCTTGACAGATCTCTGCCCTCCTCTTGTTTTGCGAGAAGCCTTTATTTCTAATTTATTAAATTTTATATATTCAAGGGGGAAGAGTGGAGTAAGTCTGATGAGAACTACCAGCAAGTCATTATAGGCCTTGGCAGGCAGTGCAGAGCTCGGGGCAATGGGAAAGCAGAGCTGGAAGTTAAGCAACTAATAAAAGATCATACCGGGGATGGTGATGCCATTGCGTATTCTGATGGGTCTGGACTCCGTGGGGAGAAATCAGTGTTGGGGCTCTCGGCTAAAGTAAAGAGCAGGGTCGTCTGCTTTAAAAAAATGGAGCTTACATGACAACAACCTTCAGTATGAGAATGGAGATAGAGGCAAATACTGCAACACTGAAAAGGTTGTCTGAAACTCCATCAACCAGGGCAGTTATTGTGTCAGGCTTTCAGTCCATGCTTCGGAAGTTCCAAAGTGGATGGGTCAAGCATGAATGTACAATATCCATGGAAGCCTCGAATCTTCTGGTAATGACGTGGATCTACTGTCCTGGTCATGCAGAGGTAGGCAATAATGAGAGAGCTGACAGACTAGCTACAAGAGCACCCATAGTAGGGACATTGGATATGGATAAGGGAGAAATACTGAAGATAATTACTGATCGTCTGCTAGAGAAAGAAACTGCAATCGATGAATCAACAATGCTAAGAGACTAGCAGAGATGGACATATGTGAGGATGCATCAGTCGTGTATATAACCAGTGCACTCCAGGAGCATTTAGCAGTCATACCCTTCGACATTTGCTGAGATAGCCTGAGCCCCTACATTTTTGCCCGGATTGAAATGAGGGTCGATTCTGATCAACAATAACTGTCTCTAATTATTCATTACTCTTCAATCCTCCGCCCCCCCCCCCCCCCCCACCCCCAAGCCTTTGTGTCCTGTGCCAACCGTGCCAGGAACTTCCATGTCTTTTTCATCTTTGTCACGTCTGTCTCCAATTCTCTTCTCCGCGCTTTTTCGGTTTTCCTATATTTCTCTTACCCGGAGGTTTTCAGAACAAGGACTGCCTCGTAATGCTATCAACTGGTTTCCTCAGCATATGCCCTATCTAATGTCGACATCACCCCTTGTTCCGCTATTTTTTGTCTTGCTTTAGATGACTTCTTCGTGTTGTTGATTTTTTTTTTTTTTTTTTTTTTTTTTTTTGTAAATAATTTTTGTAACTTCAATTTTTTTCCAGAAAGAGTACCTGAACCCATACCCAGCCCTCCTTAGTCGCCTTCTACGATATGCCCTGTAGGATACAGAATTGATATTTTGTGTTCTCTGTTTGGATCTCGGTAACACACGGGCTACAGTTTCTTCCGTGAGAGATTTAAAACCAAAGACGGACAGTTGAGAAACCAACAAACAGCTTTTCACATCAACAACAAATATGGGCAACTCAATACATTGGGAGATTCATTCGCAGGAAAGGAAATCGAGCCAAACACAAACACAACAAACACTCATACATACACATTCACTCAACACAGAATAATAATTTATTTTTTGCTTAAAGTGTCAAGACGGTCTTACTGCTTGGATCTGCAATATGGAGACAAACAAAAATGGCAGCAAGGTGTTACAGGTTTTTAATCACACAGACTAGAGTAATTAACATTATATACAAACATCGGCGATGTAGAACTAAGAGACAAAGCCAGACAAACATCGTCGATGTAGAACTGATAGACAAACCCAGACTAACATCAGCAATGTATAACTAAGAGGCAAAGCCAGACGTCGACAATGTAGAACTGATTGACAAAGTCAGACAAACATCGGCAATGTAGAACTAAGAGGCAAAGCCAGACGTCGACAATGTAGAACTGATAGACAAAGTCAGACAAACATCGGCAATGTAGAACTAAGAGGCAAAGTCAGACGTCGAGAATATTCTTGTTCAGAGTTTCTTCTTGATTTTGTTTGTTTCTTTTTTTTTTTTTTTTTTTTTATTTAACGTATAAGCACAATTGTGATTGTCCCTATTTACAATGATTTGACAAATGTGATGCCACTTTCTCATATCGGCAGTTTTTCATATTATTTTGAATTTAAAACAATATATATCCTAATTATAACCCATCAGAGGTTGAACGGGATATTTGTCTTCATTAATATTTAAAAAAAAAAAAGACAAACATCGGCAATGTAGAACTAAGAGGCAAAGCCAGACAAAAATCGACAATGTAGAACTGATAGACAAAGCCAGACAAACATCGGCAATGTAGAACTAAAAGGCAAAGCCAGACATAGACAATGTAGAACTGATAGACAAAGTCGGACAAACATCGGCAATGTAGAACTAAGAGACAAAGCCAGACAAACATCGGCGATGTAGAACTGATAGACAAAGCCAGACTAACATCGGCAATGTAGAACTAAGAGGCAAAGCCAGACGTCGACAATGTAGAACTGATAGACAAAGCCAGACAAACATCGGCAATGTAGAACTAAGAGGCAAAGCCAGACGTCGACAATGTAGAACTGATAGACAAAGCCAGACTAACATTGGCAATGTAGAACTAAGAGGCAAAGCCAGACCTCGACAATGTAGAACTGATAGATAAAGCCAGACAAACATCGGCAATGTAGAACTAAGAGGCAAAGCCAGACATCGACAATGTAGAACTGATAGACAAAGTCAGACAAACATCGGCAATGTAGAACTAAGAGACAAAGCCAGACTAATATCGTCGATGTAGAACTGAGAGACAAAGCCACACTAACATCGGCAATGTAGAACTAAGAGGCAAAGCCAGACGTCGACAATGTAGAACTGATAGATAAAGTCAGACAAACATCGGCAATGTAGAACTAAGAGGCAAAGCCAGACGTCGACAATGTAGAACTGATAGACAAAGTCAGACAAACATCGGCAATGTAGAACTAAGAGGCAAAGCCAGACGTCGACAATGTAGAACTGAGAGACAAAGCCAGACTAACATTGGCAATGCAGAACTTAAAGGCAAAGCCAGACTAACATCAGTGTAACAAGTGGTGAGGAAAATTAGTTGGCATTGAATATTATAAATACCTGAGACTATCATTTTATAACATCACAAAGGAGGGTGTAAGGTCGGAATGGCTCAGAGGTATTGTGTCCGCCTCTAATTCAGATTGTTCCTGTGTCGATCCCAGCCTAGGGAATATAATTGATGGAAATTGTTCAGAACCAGTGATTCCTAATGATGCCATACTCCCAACTGATCTCGTGGTTAGTGATATCGGATTCCTCAGCTTCTTGAATAAAGGCGAAAAATAGAAGGTCCCGTGTACGAGTCACGCACGTAAAAGAGTAGGCCATACATCCACTGCCCTGGTAAAATTTAAAAATTAGGAAGCCTACCCACCACAAAAATATTTATACAATGTGGTTCCTGTATACACACATTAGGATCATCTCCAGTGCTGCGTATTTGGTGCACTGTGCTGATATCCTCCTTGTATGATCTAAGGGAAGAGATCGGAGCACTAACGGAGTTATTCGTATGCAATGAAGATGGGTTCTTAAAAACCAAACCTGACATTACAAACCTGTCCTTGTACTAGAATTCACAAATTAAACGACGTAGACGTCATATTCAGTCCTAGCAACATGAGTTAAGTATACAATTTATCGTTCAATCATTGAAGCTCTTGGGCCTTGAAGGGTTAAACGAAGTAGAGGTCCCCGTATTGTCCCGGGCGGAGAAGGGGGTTTCCAAGGCGACAAAGAAATAATAGGTCTGGCATAAAGGATGAATAGCGTGAACGAACGAACGAACGAACTAAATCTTTATTTCTTCAATGTAAAGAAAAAGGCCAGACCTAAGGGTCTTTTATATTTGGACATGCGCCCTAATATAACCGACTAGGTTGAACGGGACGCGCCTCGCCAAAACGAGGCAAAGTTTTTACATTAAAAAAAAAATTATTGACTTTTTTTACATTTCTGCCCAGCATTAATACAGTTCTAACATATAAGGAAGGGAAACCCGAGGCCTGTAAACGGTAAATTAATATGAAACAAACATAAAGGTATGTTTTCAGGCACTCGTAGGAAATAAAGAAGTAGAACACTAGACAACAGAAAAACAACAGACATGAGTGGCTTACCCAGGGTTTGAACACTGGACCTTCCGTGCGACAACCCCGCCTAGCTATGCAAGCGAATCACACTATCCTCCCTGCCATCTACGCATCACCATATAAATGATGCTTTGATGACAGGTCAATAGTGCGAACCGAAAGACATAACACCGGAAGTCCACCATGGGCAGTACAGCCTATTAATAAATTTCCCTTCCTTATGTGTTATAAATATTTATACAATACCAAAACCTACCCTCTGTCCTGTACTTACTGTTCTAAGTCTACTATCATGTACTACACACAGTATTAAGGTCTCTTTGTCTTGTGTGGACTGGCCTATGCTGTCTGAT
The DNA here is from genome assembly GCA_024509875.1 of Oreohelix idahoensis. Classification (NCBI taxonomy): domain Eukaryota; kingdom Metazoa; phylum Mollusca; class Gastropoda; order Stylommatophora; family Oreohelicidae; genus Oreohelix; species Oreohelix idahoensis. The sequence goes on along the minus strand of JAMPIV010016483.1, from coordinate 34,892 downwards.
AGGGAAACCACAGAAGTGATTGCGTCATTAATAGGCTGTACTGCCCATGGTGGACTTCCGGTGTTATGTCTTTCGGTTCGCACTATTGACCTGTCATCAAAGCATCATTTATATGGTGATGCGTAGATGGCAGGGAGGATAGTGTGATTCGCTTGCATAGCATATATGGACATTCTAAATGCACAATATACCTCAATTATAACCAATTTCCAGGTTGAACAGGGTATAACAGCAACATATTAGACAAAACAACGAACGAACGCTTGCATAGCTAGGCGGGCTTGTCGCACGGAAGGTCCAGTGTTCAAATCCTGGGTAAGCCACTCACGTCTGTTGTTTTTCTGTTGTCTAGAGTTCTACTTCTTTATTTCTTACGAGTGCCTGAAAACATACCTTTATGTTTGTTTCATATTAATACAGTTCTCACGGTGTTCAAATTAATACATTATTAAATTCATTAATAGTTATTAAATATTAACACTGCAAACGTTTAAAGAGCACACAGACACACATGCATACACATATAGAGATGAAAAGAAAGCGTGATAAGCAATGAGGTAATTACACATTTAAAATTAATGTTAAAGATATAACAGTTAAAAGCAAATACTCGTGAAAACATTGAGGTTGTAAGAGACAACTAACACTAATAAATCGCAGAAAAGCTAGGACTGACAAGACATAATGAAGGAGATCAAAGTCAGAGAGATAAAATATTTTTGGTTATATGAAAAATCGAGATAACAGCTTGAAAGATAACCAAAATTGAAGGAAAAGTTGAAGACAAAGGTTCAAGAAGAAGATATTGTTATAATGAGGAAGATAACCTTAAGAGATGGACAGGAAAGAATAAATCCGAGTCTACCATTAAAACAAGAGAAATCATATTTTGGAGATCCATTGCGGTCAACCTTCGATGCGAAGATGGCTTCTAGTCCGATCAGATGTCCAAAACGTTTAGCAAAAGAGTTTGCTAGTTTAAATCCAAAACTCTGCTATCCTGTTTGCTCACTATTCTCTGACATTTTACATGTTTCATTTGAAAATTGGCGCAGTCATACTGCGTGCGCCTGTTTTCTTGACTGCCAAAGTCAGATCATGATTATCTGCCACTCTGACTCCAGAGATTACAGTTTCTTTGACATCATATAGCTTATATGGCAGACTTCTGTTACGTAGAATATCTGTACCCCATGAACCAGCCCAGACGGCCATCGATGAATTCAGAGGCGTTGTTATATGTCCTGGGGTGTTAGGAACAAGTACTCGATTGTTATGACTGCCGAAAATCATCTGGGCATAGCTAATACGCAGTTTTTGTTGATATCTAGAATGGGAGGATGAGCGAGGGCGCGAATGTGCTGTTCCAGATCTCTCTCCGTGAACGGTGAAAGTAGAAGCATGTCTTTCTGTCGCCGATTTAGAAGGCGACCGGGCTTTTAATTGCAAGTCGCTTGTGCACTGAGTTGGCAAACCTTGAACAAGACAATCGATTTTCCTCCGCTGCTCTTGGTAGTGACTCAAAGCTAGTTTTCCCCTAGGGAGATATGCACGTTCTGTTTTACCAACAAAACCACAGGGCCTCACATTGTCTGTATTATTACAGTTTTCTTTCGTGGCGAAATTCTGCTCAGCGTGTGTGGAAGTAAGATCAAATTTAAGCAATGAACTGATGTGTGTACTGTTGTTGCTCTTGCCGATCAGAGGCGAATCCTTGGTAGGTATGCCAGTGCCTGTTCCGTTCACCTCGACGGCAGTGCTGGTTGATTTTACCCAGTTCTCGTTCTCCGAATTCCCTATGACATTATGACAAATGGTTCCGTTTCTCAAGTACCGAGCTACATCCTCGCACCAGTCATGTATCTGTTGTCTCCTGTATGGCGTCATTACTGACATCTCTAACCACTGAATAAATCTGCTATTTCACGAAGGCACTGTGCGGAGTCGTGGAATGAAATCTTCAGTTGTAACTGTATAGAAGAATACAGGTGAAAAAACAGTTAAACATTTGCTTTAAATTCATGAACAGGGCATTCATCATCATCTTCCTTTTTCGCTCCTTTTGAAGCATGGAACAACCACTACAGCTGGTCTTTTTGTAGGAAGCCTGCGCCAACCATGTACATGCTCTTGCAGGAGTAGTTGTTGGAGCTGTTTGTTCTATATGATGAGGTTGCCAACTCCAAACATTATCTCATGTTAGTTGCTTCTTACGACATGCCTGTGGTAGCAGTAGTCTAGTCCTATTCTTTCTTTGTCTCATTATTGACCCCCGGGAACTACGCTGGGCAGAACAGGGCGGTGCTGGTTATAAAAGAACAGCGCCTTGCTATTATCCTTTAAACTAAGGTTAAAAATAATTGTTTTAGCAGTTATAATAATAATATGAGTAGCAGAAGTAGTGGTGTTAATAGTAGTAATACTCGTAATAGTGGTAGTAGTCGCAGTGGTTGGAGCACCATCATCACTGTCACGGATTGCCTCCCCTGCTTTGCAGTGGTGGTTCAACAGTAGCCAAAACTCAAGAGTATCTACTATGGGCCTTCAAAGGTGCCTACCTTCGCACAAGATTATTCTTGGCAGAGTGGTAGATAGAAGGGTAATGACGCTTCTATCTCAAGATAATGTTCACAAGATATTTAGAAAAGCGAGAACAATGCTGCATTGGCTGAGCATGTTAACTGTATGATCTGCCGACAACTTTTGTGAAGGATTAAGCAATTATTATTTTAGCTCGTCAAGCCCCCACCCTGATTTACTCAGTGGAATTCTTATTATTATTGTATAGCTCTGCTTAGATGTGGCCGGGGCAAAGGTCACGGCATCAATGTTATTTGTGCGCAGGTAAATATATTGACGAGAGCTAATCCTTTTCTTGTTTCTGGTCAAGTGGTTACAGGCCCTTCGCCCGAGATGGTAATTCTTGACTGAAGTTTATTTTTCTTCCCAGTTTCGTTCTTACCCTTTTAGGTTTAGTGATAAGCAATACCTCGTATAATGGTTTGTTAAATAATCCACTGTGGCATTCCAAATAAAACACAGCAATGTAGAAAACTAAATCAGAGTTTATTAACGTCATTAGACAAGCATTGAAAATTTCACAATGATTTGATCGTATACTACGCTCAACAAAATAATGGGTATATCCACAAGGAAAATGTATATCCACAAGGAAAAATATATCCAACAGAATAATATAAGAACTTGTCAACTTAAAAACGTGTCTTGATAATCTCAAAGACGAAGTTCACCTAACACTACAACTGCCTAGCAAAATTTCTATCTTTCTAATCCTAAAAATCTGTAGAAGCCTGTCTATTACCTACATCTCTCCTTTTTTATACACAGCTACTTCTTTTTCCCGCCATTTTTCACACGACTTACTCTTTTTTTCACACATTACAATTTTCTACACACGGCTCTCTGTTTTCGAAGTTTTGCAAACGACTTTCTGTTTTTCGACTTTTGTGACATCTCTCTTTTCCATCAACAATGGAAAAAAAACCAAAATAGCAACTCTCACTTCACAAAATTGTCCACAGAAAATTATTTTCTGGGACTGCTCTACAATGCCGCTCACAGTCATGACTGTCAACTGAACTTTTAGTGATCCTGCGTTTTGTGCGAAAACGCCGTATCTGCTTTTAACTCTGTCATTCTTATTCTATTATAGCACGTATAAATGCTAGTGTATGCCAAGCGGTCACATAGAGTGTAATTAGTAAACTGGCTGAGACAAACATGCAGTACGTTTAAAACGATTAAATCGAAGTTAAATTTGTATAATTGCAAATAACAAATTTAATAATCATTTAATTTAACAAGGGTTTAAAAGAATGAATAATGTTTTTTTTTTCAGAAAGGTTTCATCCCTGTTGTGATGGGATAAAAGTTTATAACGGAGTTCACGTGGCAGCTTATAGGTTTCACTTATCTGCCACTGGTAAGTTCTACTCGCGCTGATGGGTTGGTCCTTGGTACATTGATCACCGATAACGCTCGTCGCTGGTCAAGGATGTAGGGCGTAGAACGTAATCACAAGTGTCAGGGAGTGTTTACAAAGTTGGTCCCTCGTCTTAAAGCTCAGGCCACTGTTTCCTTCTTGTTCCAGAGATAGTACCCTCAACTGGTACCACCACCAACAACTATGGTAAAAGAATAGAAACGAACGCTCTCCTGAGTATTGCGTTTCCCGACACATACTTATGTGTTCCCTTTCTCTTATTCCACCATCCCATCTATCTCATAATTTACCCTCCATGAGAATTAAACTTAATCCCTCGAGAGGAAACTTTCACATTTAAATTGAATAGTTTTATATTGATTTTAAATTTAAATGAAAAGGTTAAAAGTACAGATGGAATATGCTTACATTTACATCTCCACTGACTGAAAAGTGTTCACAATATAAATTGAATATGTTTTCATTTATATCTACACTTGTTGAAACGTTTGCAACTTTAATTAATTTTAAAGTGAATATGTTTACCTAGACATTTACACTGGTTTGAAAATGTAAATATTGTACTTAGAATGTACATCATTTCTTTCATCTTTCCTTCCCTGCTCGATATGGAACTTGGGACTATCTAGGCTTTTGGTTATCTTTAAGAAACTAGCGGTAAGCAGTCACCAGCCTTTGCAGTGGCGGTTCATGAAATCATCATTCTATACGCTGAGGTTGCCAGCCTCAAATGACTTGGACATCCACAGCGATTTTCACACATTAATATTCACATCGCAATATATACATATTAGTTCACATGTTAGTAATGAAAAAAAATAAATGTAAAATGCACAACTTACGCCAATCCTGGCTCACAGACTTTTTGCTCAGATGAATAAAGGCACTGGCTTAGGCCTCTTACACGTATACTTGGGGTCGTTACTTTTAAACGATAATTCCTTATATCTTCTTCTTCTTCGTTCGCCCTGAAAAGGACGGTGGTTGCGTTGTGTCTGTTTACAACGTAGCTGTGATATCTGCACCTTTCGGTCGACACATCCGACTTCTGCACGGCATTTTTTAGGACCGGGTTTGCCTTCCCATTGCGATCCGTGCTCGCTCAGCCAGCCTGCATTGCTGCATACTGTTTCCAGGACCACCACGTGGAGGTGGAGCACGGTCTTGACCAGCTCTGGTTCGCTGGTCCTGACGCAGGCAGTCAAGCTATGAGTTGCTGACTGCGGTCTCTATTGCTGCGTCTTGAGGTCCCTAATTCCTTATATGACTCCGTGTGTTTAAGTTTCCTCAGATTCCGGTTTCCTTGTTAAAATGATAGAGATTTCCTGGGTTGCTTTGTAAGTCCGTCAAGATTCTCCAAGAAAAGGTCCGGCCTGATAACATGGAATTCTGAATTCTAACTTCTGGCAAGGTCTGGTTGTGTTGTCTTGGCACCGATTTCTCAAAGTGTCTTAACACTGAAACGTGTCAGGTTATATTGCCTGTCCTAACCCCCCCCCCCCCCCCCCCGCATCTTTTTGTTATGAAGCTACTTAGGGCTCCAGTCATTTCAAACATGCTTGTTTGGTCGAGTAATTTCAAAATATTCCGACATGGAATAATTTTGCGCATGATGCAAAGGTCACGTCTCCCATATATGGTAATTGTTACCGTAATGAATGTTATGATTGTTGAGTCCTTTAAGGGTGGATGTTGGTATATCTTGATGTGTACTGTCACTGGATACTGACTGGTATATCGTGCTGTAATATGATTTATCGCGAATGCGTGACATGAAAGTTCGTCAAGGTGGACATCTACGTAGCAGTGCAGACTTGTATCACAACATGTAACGTACAAGAGTGTGTGTGGCATTCATCACATTGAAAGGTGTAGATGTGGAGTTGATGGAATCATATGTTGTACGTGTTACAGATATGGAGTCAAAATATAGGTGAACAGCTGTGTACGTTTTCACCATTTATTATAATCACAGCAACAAGACGTAGACAAATCCATGTAAGCATGACACAGGAACATGGCGGATATGAAGACAGTTCACTACAATTGCATGTACATAAGTTCCGATAATTATATGATTATCAAAGTGTTGCAGACTCCAATTTATCTCTCATTCCACAACTAGCAGAAAAACCCCGTATTACACAACGGGTAAATAACTGTATAAATATCCCACAGTTTCATTCTGACTCTTCTTCATTCTTCTTAAGTCGACCCCCCAAACATGGCGGGCGACGAAATTAGCATAGTCTATCCCTCTAATCGGACGTATCGTAGATAGGTTGTCCTTTCGAAGATAGTCTCATATAACTCCCTCGTACATCAGGCGAGTTTTAATTTTCAAAGTTATAATAGCAATAACTAATAACTCATCTGTTCTTCCACTCCAGATAGTTATATATATTAGGCCTCCATCAAAACAGTAAACACTGTGGATTCCTCTTCTGTAGACATAAGTGTCTAAGTTCAAAATATACCGCTAATCATGCGGGTTGTAGAATACTATCTATACTCCTGGGTTTCTGTGTGTAAATCTAAAGCTAACGGTCTTAGATGGCTCCACCGAGCGTAACAAGTAGAATACTCTGCCTTTCAACCATTCGTGAGCTATCGTCACCGGTTGACCAAAAATGCGCTCAGCTTACACTGTGAACAAGAGAAGTGTGAAAGTTTCGTCTTTTACCTTGTTGTGGTGAAGTGGGATGTTATAAATATTTATAGGGGACTTAGTGTACTGTCTGAGATCAGCTGTGAAGGTATCTATATCTATTAAGAGTAGTGTATTATAGATAACCTTACTTGCTACCACATATCTATATATCTCAGTCAGAATTATTCTGGAATAGTGTGATGACTACGTTATATGTCTAGGGTATGTGTATGATGAAGTGTAAGTCATAACAACAACAGACAGTTAAACAATTTAATTTATTCCACCACACTTGACAACACTGTGACACTCACATACATAAAACACTCTACGAGGATATCTTAAAGGAGTCACTGATAACTTTTCAAATAACAATATGTATTCAGTGCTGTCATGAATGTATATGTGTCCTGATTCAAATACAAAGGGAACCAGGAATCACAATCAATTGTAATTACAAGTATATGTACAGAATTTATTAATATGAATCTTGAAGTGACATATATTATTAATAGTATCCTATGTGTGTCAGTTGTGTAGTAGTAATATGAGGTAATACTGGTTTTGTTTTGTTCAAGCTCTGTTGGTATTTGTCATCATGACTTCAATAGTTTGTTTCTATTGGAACTAGTATTGGAGATGTTCTCAGTTCCTGGTATTAAAACAATTAAATTCCCCTCTTAATTTTATTTTACAATGTCATTTTAAGATGGGGTACATAATGTTGAGCTCCATGGCCACACTCTCTTATCTTTCGTGATGACTGCAGTAAAAGCCACCTCTGCTCGATTACTTTAATGAGTTCTGGAGCCACCCCACTGGTTGCTATATGGACCAAGGAGTATGCTGTCCGCCTCTGGCTTCAGCAAAGCTCTGACCAGGTGCTGCTCAATAACTTTAAGACCACGGTCCCTGAAACAAGAAGGTTGTACCTTCTACGTCAGAACTAATTTATACTCTATTTCTACACTGAGCACAATACATCACAAACATTGAGTTCAGAGCGTTAGGCCAACTGTCAGCTTCATCTGAAAAACTTTATACCAGTATTTCCCTCCCTAATGGTTACTACGCCTCTGCAATTCCAGCATTATTTCTTTCTAGTCAATAATCTAGGTGTCAGTGTACTGTTTGGCCATTCCATGCAGTTTTACTTTCCTCCGACACCTTCTGTTCAGGCTGGAGCACTATAGGCTTTACATCATGTTCGCTACTGAACCACACATATATACAGACATAAATTATCAATTTACATTCAATTTTCATTAAAAGATATTGAATATTTCAAGCTTACCACAATTCATGGAAATAATAAACAGTTTCGTTGACTGGCAATGAATATAGCACAACTCCGATCTGCCGATGTCCCAGGCTTTATTTTATAAAAAATATACACTGGTGCTCAACGCACTGCTTCTTAGTAGGTTTATTACAAGATGTGGCAAGGAACAGACGCTCTGAATTGAGTATATTCGCAGCTCTACCCAATCAAACCATGTCTACACATCTTTTCAAAAAAGTACTCCTTTTCACGTTTCCCCTGACAACACAAGATAGTATTTATAGCCCGACCAATCGTGTTTAGTCTTACATTTGTTGCGCTCCAATCAAATAGGAGTTAACATGGTAGGCTATTTCCGTAACGTAATGTTTTTTCAAACACGTTATAAAAAAAATTTTATGAGCAGAAATGATTTCATGCTGTCAGGCACCCCCACTATTTTATTTTGGTTATAATTTAGTAATTCCTAGACTATTTGCGTAACGTTTTACATATTCTTTGTCAGCAAGCCCTAAGGAACCCAAATATACGAATTTAATGGAGCCAATATGCATTTTCTTCTAGGATAGTCGTGCTGTTACTACCTTCTCACTTCCAAACTTGAGGGTGTCTGGGTACTGTCATGTTTTCAAACGTAAACCGGTATAATGTCATAATTCCCAATAAGCGTTTTTCAGGATTTTAAAACCTAACTCTGGTATGGGTAGTGAATTTTATCACTGTCGATTTGAAAAAGTTAGTGCTAGTAGCCTTACACGCGTGATGGCAGCAATTGTGTATCGCGCGACGCGTGTTTAGTATTGCATGCTTCCTGCCTTCATTCGCCCCTCTCTCTCTCCTGCTTTATCTGTCTTTTAGTTACGCCGTGTATGGAATGAATGAAATATTAAATCTAGGTCATTGATCAGCTTGCGTATCTCAAGGTTTTTCCAAGAAATACAGTACACGTTTCATTGAAGAAAGCGGGCAATAATACAGTAGGCTTTTACTATCAACGTGAAAGCGTTACAATTTGCAGACGAAGTAGAAAACAAGGGGGATTTCGAGTACAGTCATTGTGACAGCACTGTTCTTTACCATTCTTCTTTCCTTTTATTAAATTTATTTGTTAGGCTTTACATTTACCTTTTAATTTATATATGTGGATTAGAATATTTCATGACATCTCCCTCTTAAAACAGACATTATATGTCAGTCCTTTATTCTATATACACATAGAGAAATTTATTATTATTTCTGGGGTTTACGGTGATTCTCATCACACGGATGGCGGCTTAAAAAATCCGCTCCCAAATTTGTTTTTCCAGATATATACTCAATGCTAAAATTATATGGAGCCAAAAGTAAGGACCATCGGAGTAACCTAGAGTTCTCATGCCTAGCCTGTGCTAGAAACGATAAAGGTTTGTGATCCGTTTGCAACTTAAATGCCTTCCCATACAGATAAATATTGAATTTCTTTATTGCCCATATTACTGCAAGACATTCTTTTTCGCTAGTTGAGTAGTTGATTTCAGCTTTATTCAACTTTCTGCTAGCATATGCCACTGGGCTTAATTCCCCATCCAATGCATCTGATTTCTGTAGTAGAGTTGCACCTAACCCAATATTACTGGCATCCGTTCTTACAATGAATTCTTGACTTAAGTCAGGTAATTTCAAAATAGGTTTGCTTGTGAGCTTTTCCTTCAATTCCTGGTAAGCCATTTCACATTGTGGTGTCCATGTAATGCGATCTGGATGTCCTTTACGTGTCAAATCAGTTAACGGTGCACATATGGAATTAAAGTTTTTGATATACTTCTGGTAGAAACCACATAATGAGACAAAGGATCTCACGTCCTTCTTGGTTTGTGGTCTCGGGGCTTTCTTTAGTTTCTCTAAATTCTTTGGGTCAGGGGTCATGTTTCCCTGATAAACTGTGTGTCCCAAAAATTCCAATTCTTTACATCCAACGCAACATTTGGTTGGTCGGGCTGTTAAATTTGCTTCCCTAAGTCGATTAAACAGCATATTCAGAGAGTCAATGTGTTCCTCAAATGTTTCTGTTGCTATAAGGATATCATCCATGAAATTTGTTATATATGGATTATTCAGAGGGTCCAATAATTTTCTCATCATTCTAGAGAAGACACTAGGCGCATTCTTCAATCCAAATGGCAATCTATTAAACTCATAGTGTCCTTCTGAGGTACTAAAAGCTAGGTATGGTCTAACCTCAGGCTTTACTGGAATCTGATAGTATCCTTTACTCAGATCCACTTTTGAGAAATATTTAGCTTTATTTAGTCTGGCAAACAGCTGATTTGTATCCGGCAATGGATCCACCTGTCCTTCTGTAATAGCATTCAGTCTCCTGTAATCTATACAGAGTCTATGTTCTCCAGAGGGCTTCCTTAAGAGTACAACACCGGAACTATATGAGGATTCACTGTGTGAAATAATTCCTTCCTTCAACAGATAGTCTATCTCTTCCTTCAAAGCTTTCTCCTTAGCAAACGGAATCGAATATGGTTTCATACAGACAGGTGTGGGGTCTATCAGTTTCATATCATATTCCAATAGGTTTGTATGCCCTGGTCGGTCTGTTAACACCTCTGCATGATTATTTAGAACCTGTTGCACTCTCTCTTTCTGAGTTTTCGTTAAATGTGTACTGATTTTCACCTGTGCTGCTGTCTCACAGGGGTGTAATGGATATTCAAATGATGAAAGTGGTTCCTTTTTCATCTCCATGGCGATGGACAAGGTCAACAAGTGTGTCTCTTCCTGATGTTCTCTTTCCAAATATTTCTTCAGGAGATTCACATGATAGATTTTTTCTTTCCCCTTCTTATCTATCTTATAATTTGTTCTAGACACCTTCTCTAGAACTGTATATGGACCTTGCCATCCAATCTGTAACTTATTCTGACTCCCGGGGAGAAGAAGCAGTACCTTCTCTCCCACAGCCAAATCTCTGTCTTTCGCCTTCCTGTTATAATAGGCAGCATGTTTCTTCCTGGCTTGTTTCAAATTTTCATTGGCAAGTTTCCAGCCAGTTTTTAAACGAGTGGTCAGCTCATTCACATATTGGTATGAAGATGTAATGTTTTCCTCTGCCTTTTCATCAGTCCACGTTCTTAACAAAGCTTCGAGTGGACCTTTTATTGGCCTTCCAAACAATAATGTTGCCGGGGCCATACCGGTTGAACTATGGGGTACCTCCCGATAAGCAAAGAGGGCGGCGTGCAGGTACTGGTCCCATGTATCTGGTTTTTTCGTGTGCCAACTTTCTCAGGATCGACATCAACGTGCCGTTAAATCTTTCCACTTGGCCGTTCCCTTGGGGATGGTACACACTACAATGGAAGTGTTTGGCCTGGAAGATCCTGAAAACTTCTTCAGTTAGTTTCCCCTTGAACTGAGAGCCATTATCAGTCAAGATTTGATTGGGAAAGCCTAACCTTGTGAAAATTGTGAGCAATGCCTCTGCCACATGTTTAGAATCAATCGATGACAGGGCTACTGCCTCTCCCCACATAGAACAAGTGTCCACCAGAGTCAGAATGTAGCTGTTCCTTCTCTTGGTTCGGGTGAGAGGTCCCACAAGATCCACGGCAACTCTCTCAAAGGGTGTTCCCACTATGGGCATTTCCCCCAGAGTTGCTGGTGCAGTCCAATGTTAGGTGCTACTCGTTGGCACTCTGGACAGGATTTTACATATCGTTTGATATCTTCAGTTATTCCTGGCCAGAAATAGTGACAAGCTATTCGCTGTCCTGTTGCGCTGATTCCCATATGACCACTGAAGGGAATCGCATGCCCTAGTTCCAACACTTTAGTCCTATATGAAGTGGGAAGGACCAGCTGTCCGTGACCATTGGATTCAGATCCAGCCTTCCTATATATCAGTTTGTTCTTCATATAAAACTCTCCCTTGCCTGGAGGTGTATGAGATTTGGGCAACTTCTTGAAACATGGCTTGAGTGTTTTGTCCTCAGCCTGTGCCTTCCTCATCTCATCTGGGTGAGTATTTATTGGATTATCCTCCTCCTTTTTAGACTGTGATCTGGTCTGCACTGTTGCCAATATCACAGGTCTCTTGGGATTCCCCAAGAAGACATATCTACACCCCAATATCAGAGGGTAGATTGGCTCATTTATCACTGCTGCTTTTATGATTCCTTCCACATATCGCGTTTTCACTTTTATTCGGGCGACGGGAAGTGTCATGGTAGCTACATCCTTGGTTGCAGTTTGAATCTCCACTGTTTCTGTGGTGTATTGATCGGCCTGCACCAGGTGAGAACTCACAACGGAATCGTAATCTAAACCGGTATCATATAAACACCTTATAGTGACACCATTACAGATGACATCTTCACACACTGGGGGGTGGTATGGTTCCTGTAGTTCTTCAGGTTTGACCTTCTTTTCCTTTTTCCCCGATGTCATAGCAGCACAATGAGGAGGTTTCCTTCTACAATGGTCAGTGTCATGATTGTTCATCTTACAATTTTTACACCACCTTTTTCCTTGGTTGAAAGATTTTCTTTCATCATATTTCCTTTCATCGAATTGTGGGGTTTTATTTTTATTTTCATACCGTGGCCTATCAAACTGGTGCTTACCTTTGTTTTGATCCCTAGGATCAAATTTATTAAAGTTCTGTGGTGCCCTAAAGTTATCCACTTGTTTCTTTTTATTACCTGTTACCTCTGCTTGAGCTGCTTGATACCTTTCAGCAACATTTAGCAACTCACCCAGCCTCTCTGCACCTTGTTCCATGAGAAACTTTCTCAGGTCTGGAGCCATGGACTCTCTTAATTGCTCTATAAGGACCATTTCCTTAAGATCTTGGGTTTTCCCCAGAGAAGTCCATTTCTCCAAGTATGTCTCTATTCGTGCAGAGAACTGGTGATAGGTTTCACCTGACAGTAGTTTAGCATTCCTAAATTTTTTCCTATAAAATTCTGCATTCTTTTCATATCTTAACAAAAGAGCCTGCTTTAGCATGTCATAATTTTCCTGATCACTTCTGCTCATTTTTGCAAAAACTTCATAAGCTGCCCCACGAAGTCCTTGAGATAACTTTAAGCTCCACCTTTCTCTCTCTAACCCATATGTGGTAGCTAATAGTTCATACCTATTTAGGTAGCTCTCTATATCATCGTCTTTCTCAACAAAATGATCTAAATGAAAATTCATAGCTGAGGTTGAGGCTCCCTGGCTAGCAGTGGCATCAGAGGCAAAGGGACTGGCACCATTTTCAGGAGCATGGCCTTGAAACTCAAACTCCCTTAGTCGTAACTCATGTTCCCTTTGTAATCTCTTCTCCTCCTTTTCTGCTTCCCTCTCTGCAGCTAATCTCTTCTCTTCTCTTTCTGCAGCTAATTTTTTGTCTTCTCTTTCTGCTTCCCATTTCTTAGCCTCAGCCCCAATCTGCAACCTCTTAACCTCAGCCTCTAACTTTCTTTCGGCCTCTTTTTCTAATCTTCTTTCTTCCCGTTCAATATATTTGTCACATTCAGCAGTGACATAAGAAATCATAATTTGCCCGTCCATTCCTAACTCTTTCGCAGTCTGTACAGCAGCAGATCGAAATTTTGCCAGGTCGGCCATTGTCTAACAGATAAATGTCTAAAATATGTAACTAAACAATTTTTTCTATGACTAATTGACTCGGGACAACACAGGCACTGTGAGCTCAACCTTATTTATTTTCACCCAAGGATACCTTTTAATTCTTATTATTCCCTGAAGTGAATTACCCCCAATATTTGTAATAGGGAAAGATTCAAAATCCCGAGAGCGAGACCCCAATATATGTGGTGAAGTGGGATGTTATAAATATTTATAGGGGACTTAGTGTACTGACTGAGATCAGCTGTGAAGGTATCTATATCTAATACGAGTAGTGTATTATAGATAACCTTACTTGCTGCCACATATGTATACCTCAGTCAGAATTATTCTGGAATAGTGTGATGACTACGTTATATGTCTAGGGTATGTGTATGATGAAGTGTAAGTCATAACAACAACAGACAGATAAACAATTTAATTTTTTCCACCACACTTGACAACACTGTGACACTCACATACATAAAACACTCTACGAGGATATCTTAAAGGAGTCACTGATAACTTTTCAAATAACAATATGTATTCAGTGCTGTCATGAATGTATATGTGTCCTGATTCAAATACAAAGGGAACCAGGAATCACAATCAATTTTAATTACAAGTTATATGTACAGAATTTATTAATATGAATCTTGTAGTGACATATATTATTAATAGTATCCTATGTGTGTCAGTTGTGTAGTAGTAATATGAGGTAATACTGGTTTTGTTTTGTTCAAGCTCTGTTGGTATTTGTCATCATGACTTCAATAGTTTGTTTCTATTGGAACTAGTATTGGAGATGTTCTCAGTTCCTGGTATTAAAACAATTAAATTCCCCTCTTAATTTTATTTTACAATGTCATTTTAAGATGGGGGTACATAATGTTGAGCTCCATGGCCACACTCTCTTATCTTTCGTGATGACTGCAGTAAAAGCCTCCTCTGCTCGATTACTTTAATGAGTTCTGGAGCCACCCCACTGGTTGCTATATGGACCAAGGAGTATGCTGTCCGCCTCTGGCTTCAGCAAAGCTCTGACCAGGTGCTGCTCAATAACTTTAAGACCACGGTCCCTGAAACAAGAAGGTTGTACCTTCTACGTCAGAACTAATTTATACTCTATTTCTACACTGAGCACAATACATCACAAACATTGAGTTCAGAGCGTTAGGCCAACTGTCAGCTTCATCTGAAATACTTTATACCAGTATTTCCCTCCCTAATGGTTACTACGCCTCTGCAATTCCAGCATTATTTCTTTCTAGTCAATAATCTAGGTGTCAGTGTACTGTTTGGCCATTCCATGCAGTTTTACTTTCCTCCGACACCTTCTGTTCAGGCTGGAGCACTATAGGCTTTCCATCATGTTCGCTACTGAACTACACATATATACAGACATAAATTATCAATTTACATTCAATTTTCATTAAAAGATATTGAATATTTCAAGCTTACCACAATTCATGGAAATAATAAACAGTTTCGTTGACTGGCAATGAATATAGCACAACTCCGATCTGCCGATGTCCCAGGCTTTATTTTATAAAAAAATATACACTGGTGCTCAACGCACTGCTTCTTAGTAGGTTTATTACAAGATGTGGCAAGGAACAGACGCTCTGAATTGAGTATATTCGCAGCTCTACCCAATCAAACCATGTCTACACATCTTTTCAAAAAAGTACTCCTTTTCACGTTTCCCCTGACAACACAAGATAGTATTTATAGCCCGACCAATCGTGTTTAGTCTTACATTTGTTGCGCTCCAATCAAATAGGAGTTAACATGGTAGGCTATTTCCGTAACGTAATGTTTTTTCAAACACGTTATAAAAAAATTTTTATGAGCAGAAATGATTTCATGCTGTCAGGCACCCCCACTATTTTATTTTGGTAATAATTTGGTAATTCCTAGACTATTTGCGTAACGTTTTACATATTCTTTGTCAGCAAGCCCTAAGGAACCCAAATATACGAATTTAATGGAGCCAATATGCATTTTCTTCTAGGATAGTCGTGCTGTTACTACCTTCTCACTTCCAAACTTGAGGGTGTCTGGGTACTGTCATGTTTTCAAACGTAAACCGGTATAATATCATAATTCCCAATAAGCGTTTTTCAGGATTTTAAAACCTAACTCTGGTATGGGTAGTGAATTTTATCACTGTCGATTTGAAAAAGATAGTGCTAGTAGCCTTACACGCGTGATGGCAGCAATTGTGTATCGCGCGACGCGTGTTTAGTATTGCATGCTTCCTGCCTTCATTCGCCCCTCTCTCTCTCCTGCTTTATCTGTCTTTTAGTTACGCCGTGTATGGAATGAATGAAATATTAAATCTAGGTCATTGATCATCTTGCGTATCTCAAGGTTTTTCCAAGAAATACAGTACACGTTTCATTGAAGAAAGCGTGCAGCGACACAGTAGGCTTTTACTATCAACGTGAAAGCGTTACAATTTGCATACGAAGTACGAAGTAGAAAACAAGGGGAATTTCGAGTACATTCTTTGTGACAGCACTGTTCTTTACCATTCTTCTTTCCTTTTATTAAATTTATTTGTTAGGCTTTACATTTACCTTTTAATTTATATATGTGGATTAGAACATTTCATGACACTTGTTACGAATTCCTAACACAACTTCATAACAACTGTCGTCTTCCTGACGAACAGAAATAACACAGGGGACTTTAAATAACAGTGGAAGAGTTTTCATCCCCAAAAGGCAATGCAGAGAAGTCACCAGACATTCCGTCTGACAGGCCCAGTTTAAGGTAGAAGTATACCCAGAAAAGCTTAAAAAAAATAAAAATCCAACAATTTTCATTTTCATGCTTTAAATCATCGTCAACATGTTCTTGAACTAAAGCTTAGAGATACCAGACATCTCTGACCAGGCCCAGTTTAAGATAGAAAAAGCTTAAAAAAAATCAGTGTTTTTCATTTTTCCTGCTTTAAATCACGCCCATGTTCTTGAACTTGAGAGATGATAGGAATCAGTGTTTTTTCATTGAGCAACCAATGTTTATAGTTGGTTACCATGTGAATAATGACCCAACAAGAAGGTGCGTAATTGTAAAACTGCGAAATTATAATTATACATAGGCAACAGGAAAAAGATATTTATAACTTTTCCACGGGGAATCACTCAATGATTTCTTGTGAATTTTTCAAAAGTGTGTGTCTAGAAAAGCTTTGATCGTAAATTTTCAACATTTGTTACATGCATAGTGCATTTTCACCAACATCAACTCTATTTATTGCTAGTTTTATACTGATTCTGTATAATAGTAGTTAGCAGAGCTTCTTTTGTTCACAATGAGAAATAAGACTAAGACTGGGAGGCGTGTACACCAACAAACCGTTGCCTGAAAATGAGACACCTATTGTCGATAGTGACGCTATAAAACCTCTGTGCTCCTCAGCAAAGAAAATAAATGTCATAAAGGTCCAAGAAAGTGAAGGACAAGCTAAAAATGACAACAAAGGAAATGGGTTTATCCTTATGGATGTAAAACTACTGTTTGGGTTTTTATGCGCTAACTTTAGATGTGACAAATGTTATCAGTACTCACTGACCTGTGAGATCGTCGAAGAGACTCGGAATGGCTTTTGTCATGAAATCAGTATCAAGCGCACAAACAGTGGCGAATGGACTGCAAATTTCAATACTTCTGATGTTTCATCTTCAGCTACTCACAAACAAAGAAGTAAATGTGCGAATGGTGGCATTTGTGCGTTCTATTGGGAAAGGCCACAGTGCATTGCAGAATTTTTCGATATACATGAACACAAGTCAACGCATGGCAAAGAAAGCATACAGGAGAACGCTGCACAGGATCTATTCAGCAAGTAAGGACATTGCAATGGAAAGACCCTGAGAGCACTGAAAATGGGATTCATAGACACTGCAGCTGCAGTAGAAGGAGACCTTTATTCAACAGGAGCTCATTAAACTTCATTTTGTGAGTTCTTTTTCTGTTTTTCTTTGTTTTCTCGGAATTGTCTTTTTAGCATAATTGGTGATCTTTGAAACAAGATATCTCTGGATCTGTACATTCAATTGACATGAAAATTAACACAGTTGGTTATCATATAATCTTACAGATTATGACCTAAAATGGATACAATTGAATTCAAAATTTTAGTTTTATGACCATCATGCATATATAATGAGGCACAAATATCAAACATTCAAGAAATATAAATTTTGAAAATTCATTACAAATCAACCTTTCGGTCAATATCTGTTATTTGAGGTCAAAACCTCAAGCTATATATACTAATTCAATTTGCCAAGTTTCAGTCAGATCCTTGTAAAAATAACATAGTTATGATGTTTTAAAAAAGGTGTATAATTTATTCACTACGGCGGCCATATTGGATAGCTAATTTGCATAATTAATGAGGTCATTATGTGGACAAAAATGTTAAGTCCATACTAACACTATACCCATGGTTGTTTGATTCTGAAAGGAAAATTTGAGTTTTTTACCCTACATGGTAGTCTACTACCTTAACAACAGCGGTCTCCCGCACAGGAAATCTTCTTCAAAACCCTCTAGTTTGGACATGCGCTGTTCGCATCCCCTCTGACGCATGCAGTCAGCTGGTATAACCTTTTAAGAGGAGTAACTACATATTTACTTTCCCTCAAAGCAAAAAATGAGTATTCGCCCTTAGATTATGGTTCCAACGAAAAATACATTAGACCCAAAATCTTATTCAAAATATTTTCAAACATAACAAGTATACAGACAGACTACATTATTATTTATGAAAACTGCACGTAACAGTCTTACCACACCTCCCGGGGAAAAAAATGAAACATTTTTTTTTTAAATACATCTAGGAGCAACATACAATAGGCTCACAACGCATGAATAATGCGCAGATGAAAGTATCAGAAACAAATATAACGCCAAATGTGAGGCTAAGTCGACTCATGGAGCGACCGGTGAGAATATATCTCATAATCTCATAATCTCAGAGAAAGCGTTTCTCTAAGTATAAATGTTTCCAGGGAGGTGTCACCAAGGTATTCTCTAATACTGGCAATGACACAATGCATACAAAAATGTCATCCAATAAATTCATATTAGGTATCTTAAGTTCATGATTAACAAAGAAGAAAAATCATCAAAGAACAGCAGTGAATATACATCAATGAACCGCTAAGTAGTGATACCATCACTATATTACAAATTACAAATGTGTACATATCTTGATATAGACAGAAACTATTATAGACTTAGACGTATTAGGAAGTCCAAGACATAAAAGTTAGGTGGAATCATGTGGGCATCTAGACAAAATGTCTGCCATCACATTATCTGATCCACGTATAGCTCGAACCGAGAAATAAAAAGGTTGAAGAGCAATTGCATATCGAGTAGACCTCGAGCTCTTTAAATTCTTACTCTGTATAGCCGTAAGAGCTTTCTGGTCGGTGTCTACTATGAAATGTGTGCCTAGAAGGAATCTTTGTAGTTTGAGAATTGACCAGACCATAGCCAACAGTTCACGGTCTAAAACTGAGTAATTCCTTTCTGCAGCATTAAGTTTTCTGGAGATATACATTACAGGATGCAGAGTTCCAGAGTACTCTTGCATTAATGCCGCTCCAATCCCAGTGAATGAAGCGTCACTACGAAGAAAAAAGTCTTATCTTTAGTAGGTAACACTAGAATAGGTGGTGTTGAAAACATAGTTTTGATCTTATCCAGCGAGGGTTGGCATTCCTGAGACCAGTGAACCATATCAGGAGACCCTTTCTTTAGTAGTGTAGAAAGAGGTGCCATGATAGAGGATAGATTCGGAATGAATCGTCCATAAAATTGTATAAGACCTAAGAGACTTCGCACTTGCTTTTTAGTCTTAGGGATAGAGATGTTAAGTATCTTAGTGGTATTATGGTCCTCTGTCTTTAGGAAACCATGACCGACTCGGTGGCCTAGGAAAGAGATTTCGCTAAAACCAATGTAGGCTTTAGAGGGTTTCACTGTCAGGTTATGCTCGCGCAAAGTAGACAGTAATTCATCTAACCCCACATAGTGATCTTTCCAAGTATCGCTGAAAAGACAGATGTCGTCTAGGTATGCAATGACATCTGACCGATAAGATAGGATTCGACGCATCATGCGTACGAATGTAGCAGGGGCGTTCATAAGGCCGAAAGGCATGAAATTCCATTGGAAAAGGCCCCTAGGTGTAGAAAAAGCAGTAAAAGGTTTGGCGCATTCAGATAAATGAACTTGCCAATATCCTTTAGACAAATCAAGTTTAGTGAAAAAATGAGATTTAGAAAGCCTAGTAAGTAGCTCTTCTAGCAAAGGCATAGGTTCAGCATCGAACTTCGTAACTTGATTTAATTTGCGATAGTCAACGCAAAGACGTGTGTTATTGTCTTTTTTTCGAACAATAACCATCGGCGAAGAATATGCCGAAGTGGATGGTTCAATTATTTTTAAATCTATCATCTCATCCAACTCCTTCTCAACCTGTGCTTGAAAATGTATAGGGATAGGATAAGGTCTAACCCTAATAGGAGTATGGTCAGTTAGAACAATGTCATGTTCAATGACACGAGTTTGTCCAGGGATGTCAGTGAAGACATCCTGAAATGTTTGTAACATAGCCGAAACTTGTCGCTGTTCTCCTAGAGATAAATCAGGAGAAACAGTAACATTTTTCCATGATTCACTAGAATGCAGTGGAATCATCGGAAGCGGAAGATTAATATCCGAAAAACTTGTTTCCTCATCCTGTATTACTGACAAGGATGAGTAATGACCATGTGGTACTGGAGAATCGTCCGTTGTCTGAAAAATAGGCAGCAAATAATCAGGACGTTCATGGAATTCCGTAAGCATATTGATGTGGAAGGTTTTATGCTTCCCGTCAATATCGACAATATAGTCAACATCTGAAATTTTCGATATTATATCGTATGGACCTTTCCAAGAAATAAGAAGTCTGTTTTCCCTACAAGGTAGCAAAACATACGCTTTGTCCCCAGGACAAAGTTGTCGTAAGGTTCTCTTCTTATTGGCAAATTGCCTTGCCTTCTGTTTGGCAAATTTAGAAGAAGAAGTTGCTAATCTGCATGTTTCGATAATCTTGTGTCTAAGCGCGATGACATATTCGTAAGAAGATTTTGTGTCATCATCAATATTATCAGCGGTTATAAGATCATGAAGCAAAGACATAGGACCGCGCGGTCGCGCGCCGAAGACAAGTTCAAAGGGAGAAAATCCTGTATGTTCATTGGGGACCTCTCTGTAAGCGAAGAGGGCTGCAGGTAAAACCCTGTCCCAATCTTGAGGATGATCCTCAGTTATTTTCCCTAATAAGTTTTAGAATGTTCTATTTAGGCGTTCGACCATCCCATTAGACATTGGGTGATAGATACTACTCAAAGATCTCTCTATCTGCAGAGTAGACATCACTTGAGACATGGTATCCGATATTAGTTGGGTGCCATGATCTGATAATATTTCTCCGGGGAATCCCAGACGAGAAAATATTATCCAAAGAGCGTCTGCAACATCGGCAGTGGAAATGCTCTTCAGAGGTATATCCTCTGGCCAACGTGTGCACATGTCCACACACGTTAAAATAAACTGATGTCCTCTGGCAGATTTGATCTTAAACGGACCAATAATGTCTATTGCCATTTTCTGAAACGGCCGAATAGGAATGTCTGCAGCCTGAATAGGTGCAGCATGGCGTGGACCTTTGGATTTGACTTCTTGACATACTTTACAAGATCGACAATAAATCCGTATGTCCTTGTTTACCAATGGCCAAAAGAAAGCCGCAAGGACTCTTGACTTAGTACGGGAAAAACCCATGTGTCCAGCACGCTGAGAGTCGTGAGCGTGCTGCAAAATTTTAACTCTCAAATTCTTGGGAACCAGGATTTGAGAATGACTTGACGTAATGGAGTCTTGAACCATACGTACAAGTACGCCATTCTTCTTTGTAATCTAAGATTTACGATTTGTATCTTTATTTGGATCACCTTTTGTTGCAAGAGTGAAGAATTTCTTTAGAGTCGGATCATCTTCTTGCTGTTTTATAAACGAGTCACGAGAAATTACCAAGGGATCATCTTGGTTATGCACTTCATTATCTTCAGTAGATGAAGTTTGAGGCATATCAAGAGCTTGAGCTCTAGTGACTACAGCATTAGCAGTTTGCATATTTTGTTTTTCCCAAAAGAAAATTTGTTGCGGAGTGCATTCTTTGACTCCGTGAATACGACCGATGATAAGATCAGCGATCGGATTCGGCAGAAGACATGCGTGTACATCTCCTGTAAAGAAAGGAGTAGCAATCCTAATGATAGCAGTAGAATATTTCTCTAAGGTGCCGCCAAATGTTACACATTTGACTACTTTTCCTGTGGCACGAGAAGGATCTACGAGTGACTGCCTAACACCAATTGTGGTGCATCCAGAATCAAAAAGAACTGAGACTGAATTGTCATTTACTAAACCTTTGTGTAAGACAAGAGAACCTCTTCCATCATGCGCGACTGACGCAGGAAGAGCGGGAAGAGGATGGCCACAACTTAAAGTGGACACCGTAGTTGGTTCAAATAATGTTTTGCATTGGGGGCACTGAGATGCTCTCCCAAAATCAAAAGCGGAACATGCCATATTATTAGCGTCATTATTATCTTTAGTCTGTTTATAGGCTTCATGTGACTCTTGCTGTGCAGAGTTTGCTTGATAATGTGATTTATGTTTTTTGTATTGTGATCTACCTCGATTATTATTGCCTCTATAATCATTATTGTTTCCTCTATTGTAACCCCTATTTAGGTTTGAGTCATAGTTCTCATGGTTACCATTATCATGTTCATTATAATGAGTATCTCTATAATTATGATCTTGTTGTCTCCATGATGGATAACTTGGATAGTTTCTATAATGACTTCCTCTGCGGAAATTCCTATAATTGTGACCACCCCTGAATCGAGGGCTGTCGGCTCGTCTCCAGTTCTTCGCAGAAGAACCCTGAAATGATTGGTTACCTTGGTTTTGATAACTATTATGGTTACCCTTTTTATCGAACCTGTTTTGTGGTCACTGAAATTTGTGAGTAATTAGGGTTGTATGGTGTTGCTGAAGCAACTGGCATACTTTCTTTAACCTTAGCATTGCTAAAAGCTACGTCCGGATGTGCA
Organism: Oreohelix idahoensis; assembly: GCA_024509875.1. Classification (NCBI taxonomy): domain Eukaryota; kingdom Metazoa; phylum Mollusca; class Gastropoda; order Stylommatophora; family Oreohelicidae; genus Oreohelix; species Oreohelix idahoensis. The sequence continues at coordinate 12,195 of JAMPIV010016483.1, read as the reverse complement.
GTGACGTATTGGGTACAATATTCTTCCATTTCTTTTAGTGTCTTGGGTTTACGCTCATGTAGGAATTCAAGGAATGGTTTAATTTCACTTGACATAATCTTGTCTCTGAGCAACAAGTCCATAAGGGCTTCATATGTCTTTTCTGTTTTGGACAGCTCAATCCAACGATTAAATGTAAGACGTGTCCTTGCAATGAATTCTGAGAATTCTACCCCTGATTCAGGTACCATTTTCTTAAACAAAAGACGGTAACCTTCCTCTGTCAATTGATATTTTTTTAACAAGGCTGCTCTGATAACATCATAATTATTCTGGTCAGCCTCTTCTACCAAGCTTAAACTAGTCAGAGTGTCACCTTTCAGTATCTCTGATAACTGATTAGCATATTGTGATCTATCCACATTATGATTTCGACAAGAACGTTCAAATCTATCTAGCCAAACTGTTATATCGTCACTGGATGGATTAAATGCTGGTAGCTTGATCTTGGAAATAAAAGGTTTAACATTACCATCAGATGACTGATTAACATTACCCATGTTTGTCAATTTCAATTTTTCTATTTCAAAAGCTAAAAGTTTTTCCTGATGTTCATGTTCCATCTTTGCTTTTTCTTTTCTTTCTTCAGCCTCTCTTTGTAATTTTTTTTTCTTCAGCCTCAGCTTCTCTTTTTTGTTTTTCCATTTCCATCTGGAATCTCCTTTCCTCCACCTGCATCTGCAATTTCTTTTGTTCAGCTTCTAATTCCAATCTTTTCTCCTCAGCTGCTCTTTCTAATCTTTTTTGTTCAGCCTCATATTCTCTTTCTAATCTTTTTTCTTCAGCTTTTTGTTTTTTCTCTTCCTCCTTCTGTGCTTTGGCATAATGAGAAAGTGCAAACTCTTTTAACTCCTCAGAAGTCATCCCAAGGGCTCTCCCTTGCTAAATAAAGTGCTGATAACGCGAATGTCGTGGGTTCGATCCCCACACTGGCCACCACTGTTACCGTAATGAATGTTATGATTGTTGAGTCCTTTAAGGATGGATGTTGGTATATCTTGATGTGTACTGTCACTGGATACTGACTGGTATATCGTGCTGTAATATGAATTATCGCGAATGCGTGACATGAAAGTTCGTCAAGGTGGACATCTACGTAGCAGTGCAGACTTGTATCACAACATGTAACGTACAAGAGTGTGTGTGGCATTCATCACATTGAAAGGTGTAGATGTGGAGTTGATGGAATCATATGTTGTACGTGTTACAGATATGGAGTCAAAATATAGGTGAACAGCTGTGTACGTTTTACCATTTATTATAGTCACAGCAACAAGACGTAGACAAATCCATGTAAGCATGACACAGGAACATGGCGGATATGAAGACAGTTCACTACAATTGCATGTACATAAGTTCCGATAATTATATGATTATCAAAGTGTTGCAGACTCCAATTTATCTCTCATTCCACAACTAGCAGAAAAACCCCGTATTACACAACGGGTAAATAACTGTATAAATATCCCACAGTTTCATTCTGACTCTTCTTCATTCTTCTTAAGTCGACCCACCAAACATGACGGGCGACGAAATTAGCATAGTCTATCCCTCTAATCGGACGGATCGTAGATAGGTTGTCCTTTCGAAGATAGTCTCATATAACTCACTTGTACATCAGGCGAGTTTTCATTTTCAAAGTTATAATAGCAATAACTAATAACTCATCTGTTCTTCCACTCCAGATATTTATATATATTAGGCCTCCATCAAAACAGTAAACACTGTGGATTCCTCTTCTGTAGACATAAGTGTCTAAGTTCAAAATATACCGCTAATCTTGCGGGTTGTAGAATACTATCTATACTCCTGGGTTTCTGTGTGTAAATCTAAACCTAACGGTCTTAGATGGCTCCACCGAGCGTAACAAGTAGAATACTCTGCCTTTCAACCATTCGTGAGCTATCGTCACCGGTTGACCAAAAATGCGCTCAGCTTACACTGTGATCAAGAGAAGTGTGAAAGTTTTGTCTTTTACCTTGTTACGAATTCCTAACACAACTTCATAACAACTGTCGTCTTCCTGGCGAACAGAAATAACACAGGGGACTTTAAATAACAGTGGAAGAGTTTTCATCCCCAAAAGGCAATGCAGAGAAGTCACCAGATATTCCGTCTGACAGGCCCAGTTCAACAACAGCGGTCTCCCGCACAGGAAATCTTCTTCAAAACCCTCTAGTTTGGACATGCGCTGTTCGCATCCCCTCTGACGTATGCAGTCAGCTGGTATAACCTTTTAAGAGGAGTAACTACATATTTACTTTCCCTCAAAGCAAAAAATGAGTATTCGCCCTTAGATTATGGTTCCAACGAAAAATACATTAGACCCAAAATCTTATTCAAAATATTTTCAAACATAACAAGTATACAGACAGACTACATTATTAGTTATGAAAACTGCACGTAATAGTCTTAAACCATCCGACTGCATGGCAGGCAAACTCACCAACACATTTGTAAACTCGTACAACAATGTGTTTCAGATGTAACAACTTATTACTTTCGTATAAAGTAATGTTTTCGTGAGAGTTGGACAAGAAACGATTATGTCATTTATGTCTGAGTAATCTCGTTATCTGTCGCTTGAGCACACAACTCTACGCGAAATTTAAGCAGACCAATATGGGTTTCCTTGCGTTAATCTCAGCAAAGCTGTGCCGCGTCTAGCAAATGTGATGTATTATCACCAACAAGGAGTGTCAAATTGTTTGACAATATCAAATATCTGCTTGATACAAGCAGAAAGAAATGTGTCGACACGGGAATTCCAGGTAAACAGTACTTACAACAATTGAAATGAGTACTGCCGTAGTGAAAGAGAGATCGAGAAGAGGTCGCCCCAGTTCCTTATTGTCACAATCACCATTATCCCTTTTCGTTACACAAGTAAAAATAAGGTTTAACTGTTGCTTGCCTCCAACCTATTTTTATTTTGGGCTTTTTTGCAGGGTCATGGAGTCGACAAAAATATTTTTCAACTCCGACTCCTGAAATTTTAGAAGTCCTACTGCAAACTCCGACTCCTGAAATTTTAGAAGTCCTACTGCAGACTCCGACTCCTGTCTCCGACTACAGTTTTTTACTAGCCATATAGCAGTTAGTGGTTTTTACCTACTCCGACTCCGCTAAAGCATGACCGACTCCTCGACTGTGACTCCACTGCCCTGCTTTGTTATCACTGCCCTGGATTCGTTTTCGTATGATTCCTGCGCATTATATATGCCTCTGTAGTGCATTGGGAAATAGCAGCACTTGGTTTTTTTTCAGATAAGAAGCTTGTTTGTGTGGTGTCTTTGGTGGCTAGTCCAGAGTATTATCGGGCAAATCTTGATTCTGTTATGTCTTCTATTTGATGTTCTTTATATTCATTTAGCAAGCCTGATATGTTATATATATCCTTATTATAACCCATCAGAGGTTGAACGGGATTTCTGTTTATCTTCATTAATATATATATTATACCAATGTCCAGCTTCCCTGAGGAGGTTTGAGATGCCACCCAGAAAATGTATCTCGATTCGATAAAATTCAAAAGCTGAGAATCACACCACATAGTTGTATGTATGTTTGTATGAAACAAATCCTCCCTCACTTTTCGATGTCCCGTGTTTGTAAGAATGAGGCTAGAAATAAAATTCCTATAATAACATGTTAATTATTGTCTTGATTGGTTCACTGTTTAATTTGGGGAAGTGACGGGATATGGAAACATATAATCATAGTTTATAATAGCCCCTTCAGTCATGACTGACTATGGGAATGCGCCCCTGATGTGGCAGCCCTCAGCTGCTTATTTTCCTGGTGTTCCGTTCGACGTTTTCTCCTCTCCTGCTTGTTGTGTGACTTTTATTCGCCCAAAATGAGGTGGCGCCGCTGATAGCATCACCACTTAGTGCGGTCAGCAGTTTCATCCTCCCAGGTTGCTGGATTTATGTCCAGTGCCCTCATGTCTCTCTTGCATACATTATTGAATCTCAGCTGCTGTCGCTTAACTGTTCTTTTGCCATCTGCCAGTTGTCCGTAGAAGATATCTTTCGGGATGCGACCATCTTCCATGCGGTGGACATGGCCAAGCCATCGTAGTCAGCGCTGTTTAAGCAGTATATACATGCTTTAAAGGCCAGCACGTGACAACACCTCGACATTTGTCATTTTATCTTTCCACGAAATGCCGAGGATGTAGCGCAGACACCGTAGACAGCCATCGTAGTCAGCGCTGTTTAAGCAGTGCATACATGCTTTGAAGGCCAGCACGTGACAACACCTCGACATTTGTCACTTTATCTTTCCATGAAATGCGAAGGATGTGGCGCAGACACCGTTGATGGAAGGTTTTGAGCCTTCTTTCTTGCTTAACATAGGTTTTCCATGTCTCGCTACCATACAAAAATGTGCTGGTGACGCAGTCGTTATATACAGTGCCGGATTAAAGCAACTAGAGGCCATGGGCTAGAAGACTTGGGAGGCCCAAACTTAATTGCATCTGATCTTGAGAAAGAAACCTCGTTCTCTTCTTTATCCACACAATAAAAGTATAACATTTTTGAAATTTTACCATTAATAAAAAGATTGTTTATAAATGTTTAACCTTTAATAAGTTTACAAAAGTATGGAACTAATGATGACGTTCACACACAACATTCATAGCTATGTTTAAACATTACACTATATACAAACTCAAAACAGTTTCTTTCGAGTTTATTTTGTGGATGCAAATTTATCAATTTAGTCATTAAAATCAGTAAGTCGCAGTTTATCATTTTCTATGCAGAGAATGTAAAGATCAGACAACCGATCTTGGGACATTGTTGACCGCAGATCATTCTTAATCCTTTTTAGTCTAGAAAATGATTGTTGAGCGCTCTTTTCGGGTAACATGATAGCTAGTAGCAGATGTACCAATGTACTAGCATCTTGACGCGAATGTAGAATGAAAATTAGATGAAGAGCTATCCAACAGAACTTCAACGAGTGGAAGGCAAATCAGGCCAACATGATCATACTCAACTCGTCGGTAAAGTTATTATAATTTATTACGTGGTACGAAGACGTTTGACAAGACGGTACAATGTTCCTTGACAGGTACGATGAACAATTTATACATAGTAGTGACAGTTCCGATAAAACGATACATCTCTGGTCATTCATATCTAAAATCCTCTCTCACGTAAGTAATAAGAATCCAATAATATTCATACTAGGTTTTTTTAACAGCAAGGGAATGTCCGTTGACCTTGCTTGAGGTCATCCACTTAAGCATGTACTCCCATACCACGAACTCCCACATTCGTCCAATAAGAGACTGTTTCTATCCAAGACATAGTTCCATATAACGTAGACTCAATAGATATTCACTGGTACATATATGAAGAGGTATCTGAGTTAGTATCTTTAGGTTTGAACTAACCTCTCAAAAATCATGCCACGACTTTGGCATTACAATAAAGGCGTTTACACATATGAATACTGCAATCAAATTAACTTCTTTCCCACTCGTAGGAATCCTTCTTCTACGATACGAATCCTAAAGGCTAACGACTCTGTAGGTCCATTCTAGGAATAACATATTCCCGCTAGACTAGTATAAGAGCGGCCTTACAATACAGCATACAATAAGAAGTGCGGCGATAACTTACGTGACATTACTGCTATTGGTTTCGACCTGAAGACCAATACAGATCACTAGAATAAATGGCTTCCATAAACGTGCCATGAATACAATAATAATATATCAATCACGGACATAAACAAGGTCCATGTTGCCCCTCCAAATCATGACGTCAGAAACTACTCAACTAGGTTACCCGTGCGTCCCAAAGCAACTCACACTGCTTTGTGCACGTCAGTGCGCGAATCATTCGACCGCACAAATAATATAACTATATTGAGACTGGTGCGTACATTTGGCAGGACCGAAGACTACCCCCTTAGGTAATAAATGTACGTAACAGCTCCCTTATTACCTCCCCTTAAAAAAATTAATTCTATTAATTTTTTTGAACTTAGTACCCGGGAGAGGTGAGTCAAAACTACAACAAGATATATGAAATGCATAAAGTTATACCATATTAAGAAAAGAATATTAAACGAAATCAATATAACTAAATGATAGTATGCATTAAAGCACACATCCACCATCGACCTACTTTGGAACGATGTGGTAATATTCGAAGTAAAAGAAGTTGACAATGAAAATGAAAAAACCATAAAAAAAAAGATGATAATAAAATTCAACTAAGTTTTCTAAAAAAAAAATTTGAAACATATGATTTCAAAAATGAAAATGAACAGCAACACTGATGATAATCAATGACAAGAGAATCAATAAAACAGAAAAATTGAAAATACAATGTGCAAAAATGAAGCAATGCAAAATTAAACACTTTAAGAATCAACACCCTTAATGTTTTCTAACACTAGTATGGTTGACTAGTGATCTTAACAGTGAGATATCATAACTAAGACCCGTGAATGCAGGTATTACGTGACAACTAAGAAAGTTAGTATATGTGTGATCCATAATTAATTAAATAGATTAAATTGAATTATAGTAATTTATATATTTCTTAATTACTAACAAATAACCAGTTACTAATATATTCTAAGTAATTCCAATATAAATCATTGTCAATGTTCAGTTACAACTAGTTAGTAATCGACGAGACGATGTTCTCAATGTTCCATACACGATAAAATATATTCTCGAACACGATATGTAGTGTAATATGTTCCGTAGGAATAACAAATGTATATTTGTCGCTCTTAACAATGTTTCCATACTAATAAAAAGTTACTGTAGTACCAATGTTGCAGTACTAATAAAATGTTACTCTAATACCACTGTTCCCGTTTTAATAAAACGTTACTACACAAGAAGTAATGTTATAATCTATAAGTAAGGATATCCTGAAAGATATATTTATACGAATACTTCAGTTATATGATCAGTCTTTATAGATGTATAATCAATGAAAATGTAGAAAGTTATTCATGTTATCGGTGAGGATGTTTCAACATCTGGAAGTGGTTTAGTTTCGACAAGTTCGCTTGGGCATCTCGACAAACAGTCTGTGAACACATTCTTCACTCCAGGAATAGCTCGTATTTCAAAATTGAATGGTTGAAGCGCTATAGCGTAACGCACTGACTTCGATGATTTAACGTTCTTCGTGTTCAGTGGGGCTTTTTGATCAGATTCCACCACAAAGTGTGAGCCAAGGAGGTAACGTTCCAGTTTTGTGATTGCCCACACTAATGCGAGGAGCTCTTTATCTAGAACGGAGTATTTGAGTTCGCTCTCCGTAAGTTTTCTGGACACGTACATCACCGGAAATAAGGTGCCGTTATATTCCTGCATCAAAACTGCAGCAATAGCGTAAGAAGATGCATCACTGCGAAGAATGAAAGTGAGATTTTTGTTAGGCAACCTCAAAAAAGGTTCTTTTGAAAAAAATCGTTTTATATAGTCTAACGCCGTTTGGTGATCCTGCGACCACTTTATTACATTAGATGTGCCTTTTTTCAGTAGAGACGAAAAAGGTGCAGTTATAGTAGACAAATGAGGGATGAATTTTGAATAGAACTGTATTAGTCCTAAAATAGACCTAACTTGTTTTTTTGTCTTAGGTGCTGAGATGTTTAAAATTTTAGAGACGTTACTGTCTTCTGTATACATGAAACCATGACCTATGCGGTGACCCAGAAATGAGATGTCATGAAAACCGACAAAAGCCTTTGAAGGTTTCGCTGTTAAGTTATAATCTCGTAAGGTAGACAGTAAAGCTTTTAATCCATGAATATGTTCATCCCAAGAGTCACTGAAAAGACAGATGTCATCTATATAAGTAATGACATCGGGACGATGAGACAATATGCGGCGCATCATGCGTACAAAGGTAGCTGGCGCATTCATTAATCCGAATGGCATAAAATTCCATTGGAAAAGTTCATGAGAACTAGAAAAAGAACAAATAACCATTACAAGAAAGAGATGATGACTGCATAGGCTGAGTCATCAAAGAATGTGAAATCAAAATCCAATATAGTAGGTTACTATCCGCGTGACGCAGAATCAGGAACCAATTGTAATCGGAGAGAATGGTGGTGGAAATACACACCATTGTCCCGCTCGATAGCCATGCGAGCATCTCGATTGGTCCTAAAAGTAACCACGGCGTCACCATACCTGTTATTGGTATGAGGTAACAGACGCACGAACCTAACGTCTGCCGTGTGGTTGAGAAAATCTCCTAGTGCTTGCCAACTAGTTCGCTGTGGCAGATTTTGCACAAGGATGGTGCGAGAAGATGCACCTCTACCAATATAAGTGGTACCGTAGTCACAAGAATGTGAACAAGGTTGATGGGTAACATTAGTCCTCTTAGGTACATTATAATATTTATTATTTATACCTTTAGGATTATTCTGAAATGTACCATACTTTTGTACTTGATTATTATGACTTATGCCTGACAAAGGTGTAGGTGTACGGCATGTCGTAGACACCTGCTTGCTGGGCAAAGTTAAAATCTTACTGGCAACCTTATTGGTATTAATTTTCCCATAAGAGTTACAACTCTTATTTTTATTAGGAACATCCTTTCCCTTTTTTTCAAACGTAACCTTTTTTTTACGATCAGTTGCCTGCTGATCAGGTCGAGGAAAGGTATATGTCCCCCGGAATGACTTACTAGTCTTCACAGGTTGCGTTGAAACCTTAATATCATTCTTAAGAATGGAAGCATGTCGTAAAGGTTGTAATGCATTAGCCACAGTGGCGTAATGAACCATGGAATCATTTTCACTACTAGATTCCGATACATTAGCATTACCCAACATGTTAATAGCATGTGCATGTGACACAACTCTAGGTATAGACTTAAATGCATAGGCATCCTGTATATGCTGCTTTTCCCATTCAGCAATTTGCTGTGGGGTACATTCCTTTATATCATGTATGCGACCCAGGATGACATCAGAAATTGGATTCGGAAGAAGACAGGCGTGGATCTTTCCTGAAAAAAATGGTGTATTTAACTCAATAACAGCCGTGGGAAATGTTTCCACTGTCCCACTAAATGTAACACATTGGATGGTCTCTCCAGTTGCACAGGCGGGGTCGACCAAAGAGTTCCGCACTCCCACAGCACTGCAGCCTGAATCAAATAAAAGAGAGCATGGAATGCCATTTATAAAACCCTTATTTAATTTAAGGCTTCCTGTTCCATAGTCAGTAGCTGACGTGGCCGTACAAGCCGCTGGTAGGTTTGGTATAATTTGCCCGCATCGCAGCGTTGTGATCGCCTTGGGCTGGAATGGGGTATTACTCTCATCACAAGACTTGACCTGTTCGAAATCCAGAGAACATGACATAGCACTATGTGCATTAACATTATTATCCTGTTCCTTGTTTGAATGTGTATCACTCAAAGCAACATTAGAGTGTTGTCGTGGCTGGTTCGAAGATATATATCTTCGTAGCGATCGATTTTGGTTATTATCCCCAAAATTGCTAGTATTTGCATTTTTGTTTACGTTAAAATCACGGTTAGTATGACCATTACCATTGTGCCATTGACCATACTGTCTATTTTGATAACCTTGTCTGTTTTTGAAAGATTGTGATTTAAATTTCCCATTATGATAATAATTATTGCTTTGATTATTTCCAAAATTATTCTGATGAAAATCTCGTGATCTGTGAGATTGGCTAGAAGATACATTATACAGAGAAGTTTGACAAAATTGTTTCCCTTTAAAAGAATGGCAATTCTTGTTATTTCCCTTTCTGACTTTTCTATCTCTAAGATTCATTATCAATTTTTTCTGCTTTTCAGCTTCTATTTTCAACTCTACATAATCTGACTTCCACTTCTCATAATTCCTTTTGAATAGTTCTAGCTCTCTAGCAATCCCATTCATAATATTTAAATCTTTAACTTCGAGTTCTGCAGCAGCAGTTTGAGTTAGATGTTCAACATCGATAGTGTGTTTCCTGACATGTTCTTTATTAATGGCCTTTTCTTTTTCAAGTGCCTCAATGGCATTTTGATGGCTATTCGTAAGTTCCTCAACCCTTAATTTCAAAAGAGGAATCTCAGATGTAAGTTCTTGAATCTGAGCCAAATGAGCATGACAGTCTGTCTTCATAGTCATATTTAACTTATCAAATTCTTCAATGACCTTCTTCTCCTTGTCAAGTAATATTTTTACTGAGCGTACTTCATTCTCTAACTCATTTTTCTCCATGAGTAATTTTTCAATATTTATCTGTTTTTCCTGAGACACTTTCTCCTGTTGACATAGAAGATTCCTAAGTTCTTGATTTGCCAAGGTAAGATCTGCTATCTTCTTATCCAAAACTTTCATGTTTTGTTTCATCGTTTTTTCCATATTACACTTTTCTCTCAAAAGAGTTACCTCAGATGTCAGGCTCTGAATTTGAGCCACGTGTGTATTGCAATCTATCTGCAGAGTAGTATTAATAGCAGTAGGTATTTTTTCATCGTCACTATCTTCTTCGAAAAATATGTTCATTAAGGAGGTCACCTCATTATCTAACTCTCTTTTCTGGTTAAAAGAAGAGTCATGACATTTCTTGTTATCCTCTATCAACACCGTCACTTTATTCTTTAACTCAGAATTTTCAAAATCCATAGCCAACAACTTCTTCTCATATTCCCCTTTTTGCTGTAGCAGCTCATTCGTAAGGGCAATCTCCCTACCCTTGTGCTTCGTTATGGTTTTCTTCAACTCATCCACCTCAATAACACTACTGTCTTGAGTAGTTATTTTTCCTTCATCATAAAAAATGGTTGATAATAATTTAGCAAGTCTCACTGCTTTCTCTTGTGAAAAGCCATATTTGCACCTAAGAAAAGCAAAATTCTTGAGATCCTGGGTAATTTGAAGTAAGAAATGTTCAATGGCATATTCCTCACAACTTGAACCCCATTTACCCATTCTATCTCCCTCCCGGAGAAAATGATCCAAAATATCCATTATGTCTAATAATTTTTTTTTTTTCACTCTAATAAGTGTTACTTAAAAATATTCATTTTTTTACCATCTAATCAGAGGTACCAGTTCCTGTCCAAGAACTGTACATTAAAGTCATCATATAATAGTCAAATATTAATAATCAATAATGTAATTTATAACATGAAATGGTGTGAAAGCAACAACGTGAAAGACAATAGTACAATACTGACACGACACGATAATCAAGACAAATGACTACAGTCGTAGAAATCAAATAAAATAAAAATGTGGAACTAAAATAGAATGTCGTAAAAAATTACGATGACATCTACGATCCAATAATGCACAAGACAATTGACAACACAGTGTAAAAACATATGCTTTGTAGAAAACTGAATGATAGTCAGATTCGACGGACGCATAATACAAACAAAATTCATCATAAAACTAAATACGAGTAAAATAACTAAGAAAACAACAATAAAAAACGTGACGAAACAGCTAAACAGATACTGTTATAAGGGACAACTAGCGATCGGAACTTCGGCAAGGTTTCTAGCCTTGTACCGGAATTATCGCTCAATTGAAACTTACAAGATGAGCCCTACAGAACGTCTGACGAAGAGCCCGAATTGGCTTCGAGATGGATCTCGTTCGTCAGATCAACCTCCCTACCTCCCACGAAGAATACAACACATATAACATGTAACATGAAAAATATAAATGTGGACATAACTACATGAGGCACAGCTAAACGTAATAAAGGGTACAACGAAAACACGTTATACTCATCTCGCGTGCAGGTAAAAAATCAATGTGCCTCGTCTCCGTGGATTGTACGTTTGAGGATAAAATACTTCGTTCTGAGTATTAGACCACAGCTCGCACGCAATACTGACGAAGAGGTGATTCCAAGGTAGTCAGTCACTGTACAACCTGACGTGGATGTTGATTGATGACCTTGACCCTGTCCGTAAGTTGATTGTGATTCACCAACACAGTAGATTCCAAGATGTTGTCGCCTTGAAAGTTCAAATCTTCCATTCAACCGATACTTGTATAGGGTACGTTTCCTTTGAAATTATTGATTTCCAGACCACACTGGCATACCATTTACTATTGAGCGCTCTTTTCGGGTAACATGATAGCTAGTAGCAGATGTACCAATGTACTAGC